>JAQMYJ010000039.1:6064828-6089828 GCA_030014305.1 Clarias laeviceps | reverse complement strand
AAATAAATAAGCTTCCAGGGGGATATAATAAATGTACAACATGCATCAGCATCAGTAGGCTACAAGTAGTTAAATATGTTAAATATATAGTTAAACGGTAGTTTGAGTAGTTTTATTAGAGGTTATTCTACTTCCCTACATCCTACAGCGAATATCTGTTCTCCTACTTACAGTAACTACACGACATGAATGGCATTGCGTTACCTAACCAGAGTGAAGCAGGAATTTCACCATCTGCTGACTACTATGCATAATTGTGTGACTTACCTAACCTTTGAGACACAATTTTTTATCATGGAAAAAGGCTACTGAGCAATAAGCCCTGTACTTCGGATACTTAAGCAAATTGACTTGAGATCTTTTGTACTTTTACTCAATACTTTTAGTTGATTTTTAAGTTGAGTAATATTTTCTCGAGGGAATCTCTGCTTTTACTCAAGTACAGAATTTGTGTACTTTGCTCACTTCTGCATGTTAAACTGGAAGTTTGTTAGAGCTCGGCACGGTGCATCATGGTGCAGGAAAAAACCCTAGGCATCAAAATATGTCTGAGGCATGCTCATGATTTTGAAATGTAGTCATGGATTAAAAGAGGAACCTTATAAGTTATTCGTAAGTGGATCGTTGTGGTTCTTCTGGACTCCGTAGTTGGTTCGTCCTTCATAATGGATCATAAATTCCAAACCTATGCTGAATTTTTACGACTTGTTGGTGTAATTGTCGGGGGACAATGAGGGATGCAGCGCTAGCTAACAGATTGATGGACACAGCGCTAGCTAACAGTCTGAGTGCTTACATTACTAATTAACATGTAGGGTACTCCGTAGAATGCTAGAACACTTTATTTTCACCTGCATTTCATATAAAAGATGAAAAGATTTGAGACACAGCCCTAGCCTGCATCGCTAGCTCTGCTGAGATGGAATTCTGCGCTGCCTTGATTTAAATGTTCATGAGAAGGAATCCACACCAGGAAGATCCAGGAGAGGTGCAGGACAGAAAGGAACAATGAACCACGATTAAAACATAGACATGTCGCTTGTCTTGTCCACGGTTGAAGAGAGATCGTAGCATCCTGACCATTGCAAGCCATGAGGTGTTGGAGATGCTCCATAGGTACAATGAGAAGTTGAAAAGTTCAGGACCCAAGGTAAGTCATGCTAACTTATATCTTATTTTTAGGTGATGACCGGGGATCTGTGTGAAGTCTTCATGACGTTATTAAATGCTAGGGAATCTGTTATTAGGTCATTATTTAAAGTGAAAAATAAAAGACACTTGTGGTGCCATAGCTCGTTTGGAGAAGCGCCGAATTCCACAGAGAAGCGTTTCCATTATTAGCTTGCTAATTAAGTACGGCTGATTATTAACGAACTCACAGGGAATTATGAACAGAGTCATAATAATAATAAACACTCGCAAGTCCCTCAAGTCAAAGGGAAAAGATAAGAACTCGGCTTGTCCTCTTGTGTGTGTGTGTGTGTGTGTGTGTGTGAAAAAGAGTGACATTAGCCGTTAAGACATGAGATGTGTTTCAAGACCACACTTCAGCCAAAGTGGAAAAAGCTCTGCAGGCTAATTAGCATCAGATCTGTGCATTAACTTAATTACAGGCCTGGTGTGGTGGCAGTGTGTGTGTGTGTGTGTGCTGAAATCTGTCAGCAAGCAAAATCTCACACAGAGGCTGAATTCTGGCCTCTGTGTATATGTGGTGTGTGTGTGTGTGTGTGTGTGTGTGTGTGCCCCCGGAGCAGTGTGTTTTGCCCCTGCTGAGGCTCCGGTGACTGCTTCATCAGCGTAGCTGTAATTGTGTTGGTGTTAATGAGCTCCCTGTGGCACGGCACTGGCACTTCTGGCCGCTGGTCACATTTACACACACACACACACACATAGGCACACAGACTCAACTACAGCACCACACTGAGACACGGACACACTCATAATTAATGCTGCTGAATTATTAATGTTGTGTGTGTGTGTGTGTGTGTTTGCAAGGGGTTTTATATCTGTTTTTACAGAGTGTATGAGATTCTGACCTGTGTGTGTGTATGTGTGTGTTCATGTTGTATGGTTATATAAGGGCGTACAATACACCATGAAAGTATTGGAATCCATCAAAAGAATAATTGTATGCAATTATTATGCAATAGATAATACATATTAAGTAATAGATAGAATTACTTATGTTTATTCTTATATGAACTAAATTGTTTCACTTAATGTTTTTATGTAAATCAGAGCAATGAAGCAGGTATCATATGTGTTTTTATTGGTGTATTTAATCTAGCATGAGGTTCAGACCCCTTGGATGTATTTTGGGTGATGAAAAGCAAGTGTTTGTTAAAATCTGCAGCAGGAATCTGAATATGAATTCTGATCAAGCACACAGCACCAAATGAAAATTTGACACAAACATTTGTCAAGGTGTGACACAGAACACATTACAGAGACGGTACTAGAACAGAACACAAAACACATTTATTATTAGCCTATTACATCCATGACCATATGAGCTGACACACATCTGTTGAGAGAGGAGGGGATGGGATCACTCTATTAGACTGTTCATCAAGCCTCACTGGAGCACTGCTTGAAATAGTTTCAAGTGAAAATAATTTGTTCAGACTATCATCACCTGGGCGATAAAATGGTGCTAAGTATAAATTAACATGTAACCTACATATGATCAGTGTGGATTTTGGGCCTGCTAGTGTGCACACCGATGACATCATAAATACAGTTTCACCATTTTAAAATTCCTCTGCCAGAAAGTTACTCGCCTGTAGCTGAAGCTTTTAACTTTGACTTCAAACATGCATTCATCATCAACATATAATTTTTTTATACTTGACATGAAGTCACTCAGTGTGTAGGATATAGCGAGCTCTGTTAAAGATTAAAAGTGGGGTGCCAATAATTTTGAAACAGACGATACAGCACCTTGTAAAAAAAAAAAAAAAAAAGGAAATTTGCTTAAAAGAACGCTGTGTTAAAATTAAATTGCAGGCTTAAAGTATCACTAATAGCAGTAATTGCATAAGATTTTAGTTTGAATATACTGTACATATGGAGGTGCCAATACTTTTAGAGCTGACCATGTGAGTTACAGTGTGTGTTTATTTTGTTTGTGTGATTTAGTAAGGACATGGTGAGTATTGTTGATTGTTTATTTATTGCATATTGCTGTGTAGTGTGTGTGTGTGTGTGTGTGTGTGTGTGTGTGTGTGTGTGTGTGTGTGTGTGTGTGTGAACATGTTTCTGCACACTCAAATGCTGATGAGGACGAATGTCATCAGCCAAGAGCAGCTGCGCTGAGCCACTTGGCCTCTACCTGCTCATTAGTGTGTGTGCTTGTGTGTGTGTATATGAGTGAGTGAGCGTGGCAGGGGGTCAAAGGTCACAGCATGGCATGGTTACCGAGGGAGATGGTGTATCATGCCCCTGAGTTGTGTTATTAAAACACTGTCTTCTGCCAGCAGCGGCTACAATTTGTGGAGATTGTATGTCCATAGAGAGTCTCTCTCTCTCTCTCTCTCTCTCTCTCTCTCTCTCTCTCACACACACACACCCCCCCCCCCCGCTTCAGGCTCCGGCTCTTGACAGTAAAGCATAGGTGTCCACTGTCTCAGTCAGTCTTGACCTCCATCTTATTTACCCTAATAAAGTAGGCGTGGCCTCTGTCTCAGTTAGCCTTAGTAAAATAGGCGTAACCTCCATCTTAGGTAGTCTTAATAAAGTAGGTGTGACCTCCATCTCAGTAGGCGTGGCTTCATTATTTAAAGCTGAGTGCTACATTTCAGCATGATATATTTTCGCTAATGAAGCACAGCAAGGCTCTTGTTATAAAATATTTACATTTGGAAAAAAATAAAGTCTGTGATGAAGAGATGGACGATAAAAACGACAGCAGAGGGAGGTGAAGATAATATTATAAATGAATATTAAAGACAAAACACATGCTAGACAAAGGCACAAAACAACGTGACGTTCATTTCTGTGATGCGTTGAGACAAATTAGCGCTGAGTTAATTATGCATGCACACATATGAAACACGACGTGAGTAAACATGCCGTTTTAATACACATTAAGCTTTATTTGCTAACAAACGCCATTCTCCTGTCCTTTCATATATCTTAAATAAATAACATCTACAGACGTCTTAATTGCTCTTAATCTAATTCTCTCTAACGCAGCAGCATGAATTATTAACATGTGTCCATGTCCTGTATTTCACTTGCCGGGTTTTAAAGGATGCGGGTGTAATTAGCACAGAAACATTTAAGAGTTTAGAAACAGAAACAAAGCCTTGTTTTATAGAAATGTGTTCCAGAGGTTTTGTGGTTGTGCCTGAGAATGATGCTGGAGCATTTTAATAATAAATAATAAAATAATATACTGTACATAGATGTACATATAAAGGCAACACATGATAAATTATGTAATTAGATTAAATCTCAACAGTCATGATATTTATTTTTAATATTTACAATTTTAAAATATTTAAAACTAATAAGTAAAGCTACATTTCTATTTGTTTGTTTGTTTGTTGTATATTTATTTAAGTTTCATATTTAAAAAGTGATAACTGTTAAAATACAGAAAACAGGATCATTCACAGGAACTCTTTCAGGAACTTCTTTTTCTTTCAGGGACCACAGAAGTACTTTTTCAGTACTTCCAGAAGAATTGTATGATTGACATGTTTCCAGCGAAGGATGTTGCCATAAACACCAGGACCTTTTATTCAGTGATTCTAGAACTTTGAGAGGAAACTTGATCAGGAACTCAGGAACTTTTAGCAACCCAGAACCCATATTTAAACCAGAGGAACCTAGGAACTCAATACGTTTAGCTTCTCTTTCATCACAGAAACTTTGTCAGAAACCCAGAAACTGTTTCAGTAACTCAAGACCTTTAAACGTAAATTCCACCAGGAGGAGGAATTAAATCAAGGATCCAGAAACTTTTTCACACATTTCCACAAAGAGTACCTTGTAGAAAATCCAGAATTTCTTTAAGTAACGTTAATCAATTTAGCTGTGTTTTCCTCCAAAGAAACTGTAAAACACTTTTTATTTTCAGAAACTCGAGAGCCTTACTACTACACAACGGTAATTTAAATAATCGGAACGTAGAGCACAGCTGCATAACCCAACTCTGAACACCAGGAACTTTCCTCATATAAACACTGACACAAGTTTAGAACTTAAGATAGCTTTGTTCATGCACTCTTATGATTAGCAGATGAATTTAATTTTGATGATCCCAAGGTTAATGTTAAATATTTCATCCTGTACAGTATTCTAATAATGTTAATATGATAAATATTCACACAATCATCATGCTCAGAAACATCCGACTCCTAACTCGTGTTAGCTCCTCCGGTAGTAATGTAGCATCAGCTAAGTGGCAGATCCCGCCGTTTCCTCGTGCTGTCCCTCTCCGGTGTCTTTGTGACCTTTGACCTGAGGTTGGCCGGTCGACGTGGTTACCAGGCCGGCCCACGGCAGGTCGTCTGCGGCCATGGATGCTGCTCGTTATTCATCTCTCACTGACAGCCCATTCTTCTTCCTGTCTCCTCCTATTCCCTCCATCCCTCGCTCTCTCCGTCACAACCTGGCACACGACCTCTCTCTCTCTTTCTCTCTCTTTCTCTCTCTTTATCTCTCTCTTTGTCCAGCGCCAGGACCCTGCCGTCCACACACACACACACACACACTTTAACACATATGCTGAAGTATTATCCTTCACATTATCACAAGAAACTTTCAGCATTTTAGAGGAACTGCACACATCACACTTTCTATACATCACTAAAACACACACATTTTTTAAATCGTGAAATCGACCAATAGCATTAGTGTCACTGTAGAGCTTCAGTGATAAGTGGTTATTAAGAAATAAGCTGTTCCAATAAATAAACAGAAACGATAAAACAAGCACATTGTGAAAGCTGTGTGCAGTTATACAAAATTAATCAACACCTTCTGACCAATCAGAATTGAGAACTCTTCCACAATATGAAGTAATGATAAATCCTAATGAAGATTTATTTACTATTACAATGAAGAAAACTTTTGAGAAACTGAAAAGCTGCAAAAAGAGAGCTAGATCTGGAGCGTCACAGGAGTTCTCGCTCGACTCTTCCTCCCTCTGGGGTGTAATTATGTCCCTGAGCTGCAAGAGAAAGAGTGTGTGGAGTGTGTGGCCTGTTTCATTAGCGCCGAGACGTTTCTAGGTGGTCAACACGGCCCGGGTTTCCGCCCGTCTCCGTGATGAATGGCTCGGGCACGTGGCGCCCTGAAACACAGCACACAGAGGACATGGTAGAGGGAAAAAAAGTCACAAATAAAGTACAGCTGGATTAGATAAAAATACCTAACAGGTAAAGCGAGTGTGTGTGAGTGTGTGTCCAGTCTAACAGTTTCTGGGTTATTAGCTTGTGTCTGGTCATACATCAAGGACAGCAGTCTAAAACACCTCACCTTTAGCTTCAGTGGACAGAATAAGTCATGATAAGTCAGAATGGGGATTCAGAATAAGTCATGAAGTCCTATGGTTAGTTTGGGGAAAAATGTTTAATGTTTTTTTTTTTGTCCGAACATCCAATTACCTTACACACACACCTCAGGCGTTGCACATGACACAGAGAGAGAGCTAAACCTGCAGAAGGTGTAATTAGCCATGTCTCTGTGTGAAACACACTTTGATATATTATTCAGCTTTGGTTTCTGGGAGGGAGAAAAGAAAAGAGAGAACCATCTGATTTCAACCTGAGATTAAGAGGGAGAACAGCATGACACTGGGAAACACTGGGAGAGGAGAAAGTGAAAGAGAAGTTAAAATGTCCAGAGAAGGTTAGCGTAAAAAGCTAGCACTGACTTATTTATCTTCATAAACTTCTCTAACATTGCTTACAAAGAAGATCCATGATTTAATGATTTACAAATGATTCACTGTGAATGAATTTCCATTTCTGGAAAACAATTTTGTAATAGTTTGTAAAGAAGCACTTAAAATTAGACATTGAATACGTGCATCCTGTCATTAGTGTTGAATTAAAATCAGCAAAATCTGTTTCCAAATCCCATGTGACTGTGTGTGTACTCTTGCTAAACTGTGACATATTCAATTCAAAATATTAATATTTTTGTACATTTTATGAATCTAAAAGAACCTATGAATTACTTGCAGAATTTGACTCACTTAAATTGTTAGTTAAAATGAATCGAATCACCAAAGTCCTTTCACTGTATTGTTGTTTATGAAATGCAAGTGCCAATATCAAACATGTAGTCAAATTAATCAAATTCTTGTAATAAGACTACAGTAATCCATATATAAGATTATAAAGCCTGTGTAGGAGATTTTGAACTTTTAAGAAGCATAAATTTTTTCTGTTGTCGGATAATTTTGCCCTTTTTTTTCTTTAAAAAAATAAAATAAAATTAGGAAAGCTTTAAAATTAGGAAATTTATTCTTTAAAAAAGTAAAATACGTCAGTCCTAGTATGCCTAATACTTTTATTTGGTTTGTTAAAAATTTATACTGTATTATATTTAACTACATTCTGAAAATTTTAACTTGCTGAGTGTCATTTTATCTTAATATAATTAATGCTAGTCAGATTGTATTAGCATTTTGCACTGGTGATCATACTAATGGATGATGATTAGCAGTTCACTTACTGTATTAGCATTGCTGTGGTACGTACACTGTGTAGGCTGTAAATAAATGTATTAAAGAAGCATACCAGCTGACATTATAATAAATAGGACCCCTAGGAGGAATTGGACACTACTAAAAAATTAGGGGAGAAAATCGGGGGGAAATCCCCCAAAAAATAAATAAAATAATAATAATAAATGTGACACCAAAAAAGTGTCATATTTGCTAAACAAATTGGCATAACTGTCTTTTTTTAATGTCTTACATTTAATAATATTTAAAACAAATGAGTTTTTTGGCCACTTTTAGTTTTGGCACTTTAAATTTTAGTACTATTTATTTAGCTGTGCTTAAACAAACACTTTTATCAGGTTATTTGACTTTTGACTTTTTGCAAATATATAGTCCAAATATATTTTCTGAATTAATTCACTTTTTGACCTAAAACAATCTATATAATAATCAATCTATTTAATAGTAGCCTACTTGAAACAAATGCCTTTTTTTGGCCACTTTTTGTTTTGGTATTATTTATTTACTTGTGCTTAAACGAATACACTTTTATTAGGTTATTTGACTTTTGACTAAATATGTAGTCCAGATATATTTTCAGAATTAATTCACTTTTTGACCCAAAACAATAAAAAGGATCAAATCAGCCACACACTGATTTCTCTCTCTCTCTCTGTCTCTCTCTCTCTCTTTTTCCAGGAGAGTAATGTGCTGATTTGGCTTTTCCACTTGCAGTGATCCGCCCTAATGAGTCCCCTTTGCTTCTTGCAAGGAGGAGCTCAAACCTGAAAGAGAAGCACAGCAGCTCCTTTGATCGTCTGGTCCCTTTTCCCTGCGCTAACATCTCAATTCCCGGCCACGTTCTGTTTCCGGCGATCCCTTGACACTGTGAGAGCAGAATCTTCATCCTATCTTCACAGAGCAAACTCCACTTTCAAGTTCTCTTACCGGCCGTAAGCCCCCTGTTTTCAGCTGGCTTTCGTCTCTGACAGTCCTCATGCCAAATCTGAGGAAAGGCCACTAAGCTTCTGCTCTAACGTTAGCACGGCACTAATCCTCTGAGCTTCCCACTGGAAAGAATGATCAATATGAACGTGCTAAAGCCTGAGACTTAAATTAGGAATGTTCTGTCTTCTAAACATTTATTAATGACACAGAAGTGAGGTTAACTCTGTATTGTTTCTTTTTTATGTGATCTAGTGTAAAATAAATGTACCTGTAAAAGCAGCTCATGTGATGTAATAAGGTTTTAACAAGCTGTGGGGCAGTTCTCCAAAATAGATTAAATAATCACTGAAACAATATATTTCTTTCTGTCGCTTTTTCCCCCCAAAAGCATCCTGAATGCTCTATGTCTATATGCATATAATTAGGGAATTATTCTGGAATTATTGTATTTTTCTGGGATTATGGAAATCATTCTAAAAATATAAGAATGACATTTTATGATTTATTCAGAGATTCTTTGTATTTAAAGTAATTATTTTTAAGATTTTAGAAATGATTCAAATAAGAAAATAGAAATATTTTTTTAAGGTTGAGTATTTTATGCCTTGTTTATGCTAAGTTGTACTTCTTTCATTGTCAGCCAAATACACTCCCTGTTCGGTAATCAAAGAGTTAGTCAAAGATAAAAAAAATCAAAAAAAGTAGATTGGATGAAGTTTAGTCTTAAAACCATTCCAGCACAATAAAAATCACTTATACAACTTCAGTGCTGTTATTTCGGAAATTAAAATATTAACAAATCCTAGAAAAAAATATTCAGTTTAGGTTTTCTAATATTGGTGCAGGTGTGTGTTTAAATTGAGGAAGTAGCTGATTAGAAGCTTTTTTTAAGGTAGATTATTAAATTTGGCACATAACTGTTCATAACTGTTCAAATTTTTAACTTCAGTTTCATTAAATTCTGTTCTACAGGCAATTTAAGATGCTCCGAAAGTTTGACACATTTGCAGTACGTTGTCAAAACTTGCAGTTTCTAATCTGACCCACAACTGCCCATAACAGGCAAATACCAAAGTATTGCCAAAGTTTCATTAAATTCTGTCCAGTCAGTTCTGCGCAATGCTGTGACAAAGAGACAGACATACAGACAGACAGAAAATTTTCTGAGGGTGGTTTCATGTCCCAATGTATGAAACGTAAAGATATCATTGAAAGAGTGAGTTTTGACCATTGTACAGACAAAACTTTTTTTTATTTACATAGATATAAAAATCTTTAAGAATAATTTATTCTGTAGGATTTATTCTGGACCAGTTTGACTTATTTGGAATGATATGAATCATTCTAGGATTATAAAATGATTCCAGAATTATAGGCTGTATTTTGCAATAATTAAAAAAAAAATGTTTGGATTAAAGGAATAATTTTTAATTTACAAGCATTATTCTTGCATTATACAATATACATTATCACAGAGTTATAGAAATAATTCTAAAACTAAAAGAATAAATTATTCTGGAATTATAGAAATTATTCTGTGATTATTGGAATAATAAAAAAATTATGGTACTTGGGTTCTGAATCACAACTGGCACTGGTGTCCAACGCCTGGAGTCAAAAAAGATCTTCTCCAGCAAAAAACATCACAAGAACTGTAACATGGAATGAGAGGATGCTATATCAAAGTGGACGACTCGTCCAACTCCTGCAAGAATTCAACGACTATTGTTTGGATATTCTTGGCATTAGTGAGCTCAGATGGACAGGAAGCAAAAAAAAAAATACTGATGACGGCAGGGGTTTGCGGGACACGAAGAACAACACAAACACGGTGTTCGAATGAACTTGAATAAAAGAGCTCTAAGAAGCCTTTAATGATATTCCAAGCCACGATCCTGACCAGGGATTTCTGTGCTCTCTTGGGTGGCGACTGAAGAGGATTTGAGAGCGTGATCAGAGCCCACGCATCATCCACCCACATGAGCGGTAACGCGAGCATCTTGTATCATTCTACAAGTACAATGGGCTGTATGCCAATATATACTTCAAACATTGACAAATCAGTAAGAAGACATGGTGGTCGCCATGCATTTCATTTGCATCAGATCATCTACAAATGGAGATTAAGCTTCTGTGTTAAGACGGCCAGAAACGGCCATACAGCCTTTGTCATGATTGTCACCACAGATAATCTGCATCCTGTTCTCTTTCCTGCTCTATGAAATACTGCATTTAGGGGTGCACAATGGGGCTAGAATCCACTGGTCCAACCAAAGACCACCCCAGTAGCCTGGATTTCCTCAAGGATAATTTCCTCAAGGAGGATGAGACAAAATTGCAAGATGTGACAAATACTCTAAATGTTTGTCAGTGCTATGTTACAAATGGGAGGAGTGGCAGTCAGAAGATGACATTTGTAACATAGCACTGGCATTTGATATCTCCTGAAGATGACTCTGACCGGCCGATGCAGCAGATGGGTATGTTCTGACACCAAGTGCCCGTGGGTATGTCCACCTGGTGTAGAACATACTGTACATACAAGACCTAGTGACGCTGGACTCTTGAGGAAAAATTCCAAGATACTCGCCAAAGACCAGAATTGTTGGAGAAGGACGGCCGCCCAAAATGCTGCTTAACATGGGAGGCCCTTGAACTTGAGCTTGGATTCTGGAATTATATAAATTATTCTAGGTTTTTACTATAAAACTATTCCAATTCTATTCTTGCTTTTTTATTTTAAATTCATGTCTTTTTAATTCAGTCCCCTTTCTGGATTTAAATGCTGTTTTACTGTTCATGATGGAAAGTGCCAACAAAAAGTTTTTTATCCTTACTATCTCTTGATGCTAATGTAATAATGCATGTTTTTGGTCCATTTATCTCCACATGGAACAGGACACTGTTGCTCGATCCTGCCAAAGAGCCCTCTCCCAGAAAAAAAAATACATAAGCAAGCAGGATGTGCCAACCACCTTGGCTAATGTGAGACGGGGAACAACGGGGTGTGATGTTCCTGTACAACCCCTAAGCCTCAGCGTCTGCCCGCCATAATTAATACTTCGTCATATGAAAGTTGAAGGGCTCAAAACCTGAGAGTGTCCCTTGTCTTATTGAAGGCCTGACCTCCAAGCAGCTGAAGGTTGCTGAGGAAATTTGGCTCCAACCGCAGGAGAAAACATCTGCGTCTCAGTCAGGGAGAGCGAGAGAGAAAAAGTGAGAGAGAGATAAAGAGAGAGACCTTCCCTTCGCCCTCACGTCTCCATCACGGCTGGTCACTCCCCACGTAGGGAGCCATGTTCTCCTGCTGAGAGCAGGAGCGGAGCGATGGAGGAGGAGCAGCTGCTGGGTCTCTGTACAGTGGTGACTCCTGGAACAACAACAGAAACATCTGTCATCTCACACAAACACACACACACACACATACAGAACATTAACTATCCACAGACCTATATATATATATATATATATATATATATATATATATACAGTATATCCCATTACTATTGTCTTAAAATAATTTACACTGAATTAGTTCCCATCGGACATATAGTGCACTTTGTACAAATGATCATCTTACACCCTTACACCCTACTTTGTACAAGGGACTCTTTCATCCCTCTGAAGGAGACACTCTTACACCCTACTTTGTACAAGGGATCGTCGTACACCCTACTGATTACTATATAGAGTGCTCTCACCCTCTATAAAGTGCTCTCACACCCTATGTAGTGCACTCACACCCAAGCAAAAAATACTTGTAAATATAATCTTAAAATATTTTTGTATAACTGATCAAATTATCTATCATTCATGAAAATGATATGAATTAAAAACTAAAATAAGATAAAGATAAGCTCTACCAAGCTTTTAGTGCGTGTGAGGGAATTACAGGACCATTTTTCTGATTACAATTGCCATTTTTCTGCCTCTTTATATTTTCTGAGAGAAAAGAGTTTAGAGACAAGCTTCCATTAATGTCATGACTCTGATGTAAGGCGTCCACCTGAACATGACCTTTCCACTCGTCTCTATCCATCTGTCCGCTTCAGTGTTAGCCAGAGCGCCACGGTTCCTCTTAAGACGGGGTGTGGAACCCTGCAGAGCTGCTGACCTGAGCAGTGTGAGGAGGATCTACTCCATCATCCTCCAGTGGCACTGAACCCCCCGACACACTGACACAGTGCCAAAGACCAGGGGAAACATGCCAATCGCCAACGGTAACGCCAACATGCCAATGCCAACACTCGCTCAAGGACACAATCGCTCAAAGAACAGAGAGAGTGGAAGAGAGTCTCCTTCAGACGAATGGAAGAGTAGGATGAAGGTGAGGGACAGAGAAGAGGAGAGGGAGGACCGGATGTGGGGATGTGAAAGGGACAGAGAAGTTGGAGGAGAGGATCAAGATGAAGGAGAGATAGCAGAGAGGAGATGAATGGAATGGAGGATAGAGATGGGGTAGAGGGCAGGAGGACCAGAGTGGGACTGGAAGAGGGACAGAGAAGAGGAGAGTTAAGGGATGGAGGAAAGGAGAGGGACGCAGGAGAGGAGAGGAACAGAGGACAGGAGAAGAACGAAGCAGGGACAAATGAAAGGAGAGGAGAGGAGAGGAGAGGGACGGCGGGGTAGAACTACTTTGCATGCTTTGTAGCCTCTCGGGAATATCGGGAGAAAATATCAGCGTTGTGTTTATAAATAAAACTCAGTCTGATTATCTGTCTGTCTCAGACACATTTACATGAATTACAAGTGTGTGTGTGTGTGTGTGTGTGTTACTCCCTGTCCCTCAGACCGTAACAGACAGGAATGCTCGCGCAGTGCTGCGGGACGGGCAGGTTTCAGACCAAACGCCCGCGCGCGAGGTGAAGGGTAGCAGCGTCAGCGCGAGGTCCCGGTGCTCGGTCAGCGCGTGAACCCCCATCGTGCTGGCCCCGGGCCAACGAGTTGAGGTCGTGCTCCAAGTCCTCGAGCGCTCCACTCCTGCTCCTGCGCGTGGCTGCTGCTACACCGGCTCATCGGCGTGCGCGCGCGGCTACGTTATTCCCCTCACGAGGGACCGGACGCCGCTGACACGCGCCGTCCTTCATCCTCATCAGCCGATAATACTGACCAGCTGCACACGCGCGCGCGCGCGCACACACACACACACAGGTCACCTTCATTGTGCTTTTGTCTGAATTAAATATCGGTTATGGAGTTTCAGCTACTCCTGAAACTCGTAAATACACGTGTGTGTGTGTGTATGTGTATGTGTGTACATATATATATACAGTATATATGAGCTGATCATGTTGTCACACATGTAGACTCTACAAGGCCGATCATGTTGTCAGATTGTCTGTCTGTCTGTCTGTATGCCTATGTGTCTATCTGTCTGTGTTCATCAGTCTTTTGTCTGACTGTTTCTGTGTCTGCATATTTGTCAACAGTCTATCTCTCTGTCCGTCTGTTCTATCTGTGTCTTCTTGTTTGCCTTTGTCTTCCTTCCATTTTCTCTGTCTGTCTGCACATTTGTCTATCTGTGTCTGCCTATGTTTTTGTTTGCCTATGAGTCTGTCTATCTTTCTGTCCATCCATCTGTCTGTCTGTATATCTGCCTATCTGTGTATTTGTCTGCCTTTCTGTCTGTCTGATTGTCTGTCTGTCTGTCTGCCTTACACTCTCTGTGTCTACCCATTTGTCTGTCTATTTGTCTCTACACTCATTTGTCTATGTATGTTGTAACTGGGAAAACAATGTTTTGTACTTTATTTCAGGTTCTGTGTGTCCAGGGTTCAAAGATAAGGTTTACTAATATCTTGCAATTAATATAATGAAATTTATATATGCTTGGGCTGGGGTTCCTCTGGGTACTCCGGTTTCCTCCCAAGGTCCAAAGACATGCAGATTAGGTTAATTGGCGTTATCAAATTGCCCGTAGTGTGAATACGCGTGTTATTGTTGACCGGAGGTCCCACTACGGTCGTAATGGAAATAATCACCATTGGCCTCCACGGTCCCTAGTTGGACTGCAGAGGTTCCTTGATGGATGGAGAGATGAATTGCTTGCCTGTAATGAGTTAAGTTAGCCACTAGATGGCTGTACTGTAATATTGAACTCCAGTCGAAACGCACACAAGCAAATTGGGTGTTTTATCATGGCGGAATTCCGAATAACTGCTGCAGAGTGAATATATTAAGTGCACTTGACAGGCAGCAGAAGTGAGTATATATTTTAACTCTGTATTGTACGCTTTTAAAGAGAATGTAAAGTTATTTAGGCTTGAGATATATTTAGTTTTACGAAATTTTTTACGTCACTCATAATTATCGTACTTCTTTATTAGAACAGTAAATACTTTAACGACAATAATATCCATAGCAAGTCCCTGAATATTTGTTATGAAAAATAATTGTTTAGCCAAAAAATATATATATTATTTAAGAGCGTAATAACTTCCGGGTTTATTTTCGCGTCCTCAACAGCAATGTTTCCATAGGGGAGACCTTCCGCTTAATGTTAGAAAAATAGAGATATTTTACTGTCGACAATTAAATGATTGGATAACAAATTTGAGGCAAAAATACATTTAACACTGTGCGATGAAGTCTTCCTGTAAACAAACATTAAATCTTTTTTCTTAAAATAATTATTATGAGGTAATGTCCACCCCCCCGTGAGTTAAACCTGAGTTGGTACGGTCTGATGCTGAGCTGCGCGGGACGAGAGAAGGCGCGTGCTGCTTCCCAAGTCTGTGCTGCTCAAATCAAACGCAGGTAAAATTGTTTTAAAATTTATCACTGTAGTCATTTATCACTGTAGTCATATTGCATTGACCCTAATATTGAATTTAAGTGTTTTCAAGCATAAACCAGCTTTAGTGCTTTATAGGGCATGCATCATCTGAAAATCTGGCTGTTTTAGCGAACATGCCTCTATAAGTATATAGATCATCAAAGATATCATTAATATCAAGAGATTATCATATATAATTATCGATAAAATCCGTGATGTTTTAAAGTGCATTGATTGCATTTATTGCATTTGGCGGACAATATGCAATGCAATGCACACGCGAGGTTACATTTCCCTACCATGCCTAGCTTTTTTATAAACTTTTTTTGTATTTTATGTGTCGCATATTTTCTGTTCAAATGTTTGTTTTAAAGAAATCCTACATTTGTGTTCAAAATTTGAAAAGCATTTGTGCACATTTGGAAGGGCAGTTCCATGATGCTCCGCTGTGTGGCGTCGCAGTACAGTGTTGAGCTTTTTTAAAAAAACTGATCTACTGTAAGCTTCATTAAAGGTGTATTCTGGAGTAAGCGTGTATTACCCAGCATGCACTGTGCAAGTACACCAGGTTAACATGACTTCTCTGATGACATCACAGTGATATGGCTCACGTAACTTTGTTACCGTTTCTGTTTTTTTTTTTTTTTTTTCCAGCGTTCTTCACCATGGCTCGAGATTATAAAGCTGGAGACCTGATCTTTGCTAAGATGAAGGGTTATCCTCACTGGCCTGCGCGGGTGAGGTCCAACATACCTGAGAATGTTGGTGAAGTCGTTGATAAAGCGATGGAGACGCCTTTCTAAACTGTCTCTTCTCCTTGGTTTCAGATTGATGATGTCCCGGACGGAGCGGTGAAGCCTCCTAATGCTAAATTCCCCATCTTTTTCTTCGGCACTCATGAAACGTAAGCGCTTAGGAGTGTCTTTTCCTGATACACTAGAGCAGAGGATCACACAGGAATAAGGGTCATGACTTTTGATTTACAAAAGGGATCATGAAAGAAGCTCTCAATCTACTCATTTGTTTTTAATATACATACATTATACAGTATAGGGGAAAAAATTGGCCAAACCTGCAATAACATGGTATCCAAATACATTTACTTCAATACGGAGTTGGTCCCCCTTTTGCAGCTATATCAGCTTCCGCACTTCTTGGAAAGCTGGAGGAAAGTTGGAAGCAGACAGTAGAATTGTCCAAGATGTCTTGGAATGCTGAAGCATTAAGATTGCCCTTCACTGGGAATTATCGACCTGACTGAAACAGCTGAATTCAATAACTAACAGGTTTGGCCAAATACTTTTTTACATATTGTGTATCTATTTTTTAAATATAATAGAAATACACAAACACAGTGTGTAAAGGAACATGTACAGTAAATTGTTTGACGCGCGCACACGGACAGAAAGAGCAGGCTGATATAGAGAGAGAAAATGGATCTTTAACCTCTCTAATGATACTTGCTTTTGCTTTACATGCGTGCTGTACACACACGCATACAGACACGCATACAGACACAAAATAAAATGTTTTACGCGCATAGTAAACAGTATACGTGTTCTCAAAGATGTTGATTATACCAGTAAGAGACAGGGGAGACGATTACCCACAATTCCGCAGCGCAAGAGAGAGAAAAACCGTTGGCTCAGTTGTGATCACGTGACGCTTGGCGTCAAAACATGAAGCACATACGTGCTTGATACTCGGTACTCGTAAATCAAGACTTGTTCGTTTTCCAAGTAAAAATTTATTAAAAATCTTTGCTCGTCTTGCGGAACACTCGCAGACCTCGTTACTCGCAATCCGAGGTTTCACTGTACATGCATTTTTCATTGTCTAATTTTATTTATTTATTTTTCATGTAAAAAATTTTATTAATTTTGTATTACATTTTTTTCTTTTAGTTTTTCTGTTTTCTCTTTCCTTTCTTTTTTGTGTTCTCAGTTTTATTCCTTTCATTTCTTTTTTTTTCTTTCTTGCCTTGTTTTATCTGTTTTAGTTTTAAATTGATCTCTTTCCTTCTTTTTTGACTTTTTTTCTGTTTTAAACATTTTTTCTCCTCCTTGTGTTCTTTCATCATTACTTTAATCCTGATAAAGTAGGACCAAAAAAAATAGTTGTTTTGAATCTTTTTTTTCTCTTTGTCTCAGGGCGTTCCTCGGTCCTAAAGATATTTTCCCATATTTACCAAACAAAGAGAAATACGGAAAACCCAATAAGAGGAAGGGGTTTAATGAGGGATTATGGGAAATCGAGAACAACCCTACAGTGGAGCTGAACGGAGAGAAGGTATGGCGAGGTCTTCTCCTGACTGATCCCAGAGACTCTTACTAACACTAAACTTTATATCTTACTCTCAGCCATTTCACTAAGCTATGTCGCAGTACTAATATTAGTACTAAACACGCTGGAGCCCATGTAGGTTTTTGTTAGTGTAATACTAAGCGCAATTACAGAATAAATGTAATATTTTTAGTCATTTTCTAACGAATCTGATGTAAACGTTGATGTGTATAAGTAATTCTGCATTATTTCCACACACAGTTTTGTGGTAGCTCACTAATCCGTCTCAGTCTTTATCTAGCTAAGTTTTCTTCCAGCTAACAATGACATATAAATGATTAACTGTGACTGAATTTGCTTATATAGATATGGTGCTAATTTCATATTTTGTTACATTATGGCTTTATGTAGGACTTTGATTAAGTGTGTAATGTCACAGAATGAGCAGAATACAGAAAGCTTGAGGTAAAAAAAACTGCTAACCAAAACATGCTGGTTCTTATAGGAACAATATATCAACACAGGTTTCTGTTTGGAAATGTTAATGAGAGAGTCAATGTAAATTGTGACAAGTTTACATTTTCATTAATGTAAAACAGTGACGTGACCTGTGTGTAACATTAGAAGTTACCTAGCAAGCTAGCTATGTGCTAACATTGTTTATATTACAGTTAATAATCACCTCTGTGGGTTAGTTTGTAATGGGAGCAATCAACATGTGCAACATCAGCAATGTGTAATGCTGAACCGCAGTGAAAACAAGATTTTATCTGTGATGTAATTGATTACATGTTTAATTGTCCATTGGCTTTTAGGGGGGGGGAGGGGTCAAGCAACTCAACTCAGTTTGAAATTAAACTAAACTCATATTTCTGACCCTGAATATTAAAAAGCAACAAAGTCAAGTCTTGTAACTCCTACTTACAAAAGTCTTCCTCAGCTTTGAGGTCAGCATGTGATGTCAAAATAGCATTTCTTTAACTTCAAAAATGGTTTTAAAGCTGAAGGTTATCAAAGATTCCAGTGCGAAAAAAGCAGGTGTTTTCCGTACAGGTGATGGCGATGGAAGCTGTTTCGGATAAAGAGTCAGACGGCAGCCCCGAGGATGAACGGGAGGGGAACGAAAAAAGTCAGGAGAAGAAGAGGAAATCCAGTAAAGTTCGTATCCCTCTCTCTTTTTCTTTTTTTTTCTCTCTCTCTTTCACACTCTGTGTTTTTTTTTTTTCATCAGAATAACGGAACGCAGCCTCGTCTCACAGCCACCGTTTTTTTTTTTCCTCAAACCTATTTAATGATATTGATAGGAATTACATGAGTTAGCGCTTCTTAGTAACCAGAAGGTTGTAAGTTCAAATTCCAATACTTTATCATGCTCTGAGGTTGGATTGGATAAATCCATGTGTTAATTATAAATAAATGTAATTAATAAAGCTTCTTTACAAAATCCCAAATCATACTCAATTATCAGGAAACAAGCCGCCGCACGGCTCCCTGGGTAAAGAAAAAATGCCAACAAGAAACAATCTGACTCGGACTATACAAGGGCACACAGGCACAGGTAGGAGGGCGGGGTTTGATGACCTGGCTCAGGTGTGTTTGGACTCATGCAGGTGGCTGGAGAGGAGGAGGAGGTGGAGGAGGATGATGAGGAGGTGGAGGAGGAGGAGGAGGAGGAGGAAGGTGATGGCATGGAGATGTCTCTAGTCGAGGAAGTATGTATTTTTAACCTCTGCATGGGGAGACGGGGGTGTGTGGTGGGTACTCGGTGACGGGGGTACTTGTCGGCTACGCACACACACACGCCATCATTTATTCCATAAATAAGAATGTTTCATCGTTCATCACTTTTCCTCTGTTAGAGCCTGATGTGTGGTTTGCCCTATTCGTTTGCTCTCATTGCTGTGGTTTTTTTTTGGGGGGGGGAATCAGGTAAAAAATGTTTTCTTTGTCTGAAAGACACATTTATTTGTTGTATTTATTTAGCTTTCCAGAATGGGTTGCACAAGAATCTTGACATTTGATGCTCCACAGTTAATCAAAATTTTTTCCCCTTAAAATCTAAAATATGCAAGTAAAATGCAAAGACAAAGTAACAGCTCAACTAACTTGAACTTGAAGCAACAAAAAACTTTTTTCCTCCTCTTTTCTGTCTTCCTGACTCCTTTATACGCAGTGTTTTAATTGTTTTCTGGTGATGGCTATTATCGTTTAAATACACAGATTATATGTATTTTATGTTCTTCCAAATGTGCAATGCCAGATGTCTTACAGAAAATGTTCTGTTTTAATTTTGTGTCTATATCTGCAAAGGTAAGTTTGGGAATTTGAGATACAGCAAGGTGTATGTTACTTCCAACCATTGGCTAATACAACAGTGCCAAAGTACCTAACAATAGCTGTAGCTGACCCATGATCTCACCATGCACCCCATCATTATTCTCAGTAATGCTTCTTTTATCTTAAATTATTGAATAACTGTCTCATAGTGAAATACAGCAGGTCAATAATAAATAAATATCGTGGTAAATATTACGATATTAAGTTTATGTAAGTGTCGTATAGGGTGAATGTTGCTATAATCGGTTAGAAATCCAGGCGTGTGATTGGTCCAGGTAAGTGACGACACTGTTTTTGTTTTTTCCCCTCAGGACTCACCACCAAAAGACTCAGCAGATCCTGCGAAAGCTAAGAGAGTCTGGAAGAAGAAGGTAAGAGCTACTTGGTCCATTCTGGAGGAGGCGTGGCTTCTGTATCTCATTCTGTGAAGAAGGTGTGGCCAATTCTGTGAAAGTAAATATGTTGAATCTGTTTGAAGGTGCACGCTGAAGCCGATCAGGACTCGGGGGAAGAAGGCGGAGCTGCTAGCCACACCTCCAGCCCCGCGGGTATGACCTGGTTTATTTACAAACAGATTTTATACCAAGCTGGGTTTTTGGTAACAGAATTATATATTTTTTAAATGTTCAAGTTAATATTTAACGTGTGTGTTTTTTTATCTCTCAGCTGCAGAGGCACCAGCTCCCAAACGGAGAGGCAGGAAACCCAACGCGGAAAAACTTATGCTGCTGCAGCAACAGGCCTCACATGGGTGTGTGTGTTGTGTTTTAGCAATGTATCCTCTGTGCACTGGAGTCTTCAAAACAATTAATTTAAGAAGTAACATGTCTAAATCTAATCATTTTTATTATGCATGCAGATAGTGGTGTGTTCTCTCTCATTCTCTCTCATACACACACACACACACATTGTCACAGAGATGCTGGTGGAGACGTAGAGAAGAAGCGCAAGAGAACAGCGGAGGATAAGAGCAGGTCCTCGGATGGAGAGAAGGATCAAACCTCAGAGGTGAAGAAGAAAAAAGAAAAAGATGAGAGTAAAGGAGGGAAGAAAGAGCCAGAGGCCAAGAAGAAGCGCAGTGCCAAGGAGGAAAGCTCATCGGAGTCTGACGAGGATGCGGTAATCACACACACACACACACACACACACACACACACACACACAAAAGGTTAAACAAAATTATAAACACTTATGCATACCTTACATGTAGAATCATGTAGAATAATTCACCCCTTCAGAAATCCATAGATTATAATGGGTTTTGTAAAGTGGACACACACTGAGGGGGGGACGCTTTTGACCCACTGTAGAAAAATTCCATCTTGCACTCAGTTTTTGAAATAGACACATGAACCTTGACAAGGCACAGAATTTAATGAGTTCCTGAGTTGTCATTGGTCAGGAAGTGCTGATTAATATTTCTCGCTCGTGCAGAAGCGAAACCGTAAACGAATGAAGCAAACAACCGAGGCAGAAAAAGACGGACGACGTAAACCAGATGACATAAACGAGTAAGATACTCACATACTCGCTCTCTCTTTCTCACACTCTCTCTCTCTCTCTTTGCCAATCTCTAAACACGCGTTCCTGAGATCTCTGGTTCTGTGTGATTGCATCTTAGTGTGTTAAATGTGTTCAGATTTTTCTATCAGGAGTTTTGTGCTCATTTGTTTTCAGGTTTTATGTAATTATACAATGTTTTGTATTTGGTTACATTTTGACCCCCGTTGTTAGTTTTAGTTTTTTTTATTTATTTTTTTTATCTGTGTTAAGGAATTCAAGTTTGCCAAGGGTTTATGATTGTGTGAATGATTTAAATGGTTCATAAGATTTCTTAGGTTCATCCTTCCTTTGCTTTTCCTTTACATTCCTGCAGGTTGGGAAAAGAGGAGGGGAAGAAAGAAGAAAGAAAAGGAGAGAAAAAAAAGGGTGAGCTGAACTTGAGGATTTGACATGTTTGAAAAAAGCATTTGAACGAGTGTAGCAACACTACCCCTCAGTCCTCGCTAATCCAGGCAAACCAGGCTAGCCGTGTTTTGTTTTTTTTTAGTTAAGAGGATGCATTTGGTACCCATGTTCAACCACTTTGACCTCGTACACCTAGCTCACTCGTTTTTGGTTCGATTGGAAACAAGACACGGTAAGTCGGACGGCACAAAAAAACTCTAGTACTTTGGTAATCGTGTCGATCATGAACAAATCATGTCGATCAAAAATAATTCACTCCTTCAGAAATCACTCCATAGATTATAATGGGGAGAAAAAAAATGCTTATGGACAGTTTTCGAAAAACTCCCATCTTGCACAAAATTTAAAGCCTCCTCTCTCAAATAATCTACAGTTTCTCTGAGACAAGTGAATAAAATCACAGGAGTGCCGTTGGCTTTGAAGTGAAAGCTGGTTACATTCTCTGTGCCTGTGAGCTTCTTGCGCAGAGGGGAGGGACGGCTGCAACAAGTGGTCCAAGCCACGCCCCCTTCGACTCATACACACCCTCGCTGATATCACAAGCAGTACACACACTCATCTATGTAACTGTACAGACTAGTTTTGCTTTGACACCATTGCGACACCTGATGCACAAATTCTCCAGGAATTGTAGTTTATTAATATTATTATTTTGTTAAGTTTAGATTTATTTATTTTATTACAGATTAAATTTTATATTTATTGTGCTGATCATTTATCCAGGTTAAAATGTTGTCATACACATTTTAATCATCCATGAGGGGCAAAAAAGACAAGCGTCTTCACTGTTTATGGTTTAATTAGAATTATAATCATGTATTTAATCACTTTCTAAGTGACATTCTCGTTAACGTTATTTGTTAAGTCTAATGTAATTTTAAAGTTTGCTAAGTCACACAAAATCACTGAATTTTTTTACGTTAATGAGCATGTTCGAGTCAGGAGCATATGAGGAAGGGACGGTGCTGCTAAGAAGAGTCTGTTAATATCAGAAGGTTTGTAACAGCAGCACAGACTGACGTGTGGGTTAATCAGGGGGAAGAATACTAAGTAAGAATTATTACTTATGTTATTGTGTCATAAACACACAGACACACGCACACTCTTAAGATCTCGATGTGTAGCAGAATTGATTGCTGTATTAAATATAATTGTACGTATTTATTTGTTAACTCTGTGGCGTTTCTCTCTACAGAAGTGTCGACAGAGTCACGGCTGCACAGGTTACACGGCGAGATTAAAATCTCTCTGAAGATCAACAACCCGGTGAGTCGGGCGCATTAACTACACACTCACACATGCGTAATAGAGTAAGAATCCTCCAGGATGTTGTAAAAGTGCATTATCGTAAACGGTGTGTTTTTAAAGAAGTCGCTCATTTTGCTTTATAAACAAAGTGTGTATGGCGTACAGTGCTCCAGCCGTGTCTTACAGGGTGTTATACTCTACTGTACGTATGGATGTGTTTCAGGATGTCAAGAAGTGTCTGGTGGCTCTGGACGAGCTGAGCTCACTACAGCTCACCACTCAGCACCTGCAGAAACACAGGGAGCTCATCGCCACACTCAAGAAGGTAAGAGAGCATGTGCACACACATGTATACACACACACACAGCGACAGGCTAAACTACACACTCTTCATTCATCTACTGAATGTCACTGGGATGTGTATACACAAACGTCACTCAGTGTTCAACACATTTCTTTTATGATCTAACCCTTACACACTCCGTCAGTTTAAGGCTCTTTTTATACCACTGCCTTTTTTTTTAATCCTCACACACGTCTCTCTCTCACGGCCTGTGTGAAAATTTCAAACACAACTCGCAAACAAAATGTTTTTAAAACTTCTGGTTAATCCAGAACGAAAACACACTGCTGTCATCACTACAGAGCGTTTGAGTCTCTGAGTCTTAAACCATGCCTGTCCGGCTCACTTTTCTCGTCCCGGTTGTCATGGAAACGGTATGTGCAGATCCGCAGGTTCAAGGCGAGTCAGGACGTGATGGACAAAGCCACCATGCTATATCATAAATTTAAGACCATGTTCCTGGTGGGAGAGGGAGAGACGCTAATCAGTCAGGTCATCAACAAGTCTCTGGCTGAGCAGCGGCAGTTCGAGGACGCCAAGAAGGGGGCGCTGAAGAGAGCCGAGCAGAGCAAGGAACCCGGCGCAGGTCAGAAGAACGCCAACATATCACATGCACATCTGCATGTCCGAGTCCTCGCACCTCATTCTGTGGGTGACAAGGAGCTCCTCATTGTGTGTGTTTCTGTGTGTGTAGATAACAGAGCTGTGAACGGAGACTCTAGTCCCGAAGATAAGACCACTGAGACAGAGATGGAAAGGATTGAGGAACCAGCAGAACAGAACAGGTGGAATTTTTGCTGTTATTCCCACACCCATACAACACACATGTATATTAATACACACGCTAACATACCCACCCCCTCAGACCCTTACTGTGGTCTGACTGACTGATCTGTAGGATGCAGGACATTAAGATATTCTATAAAATGCATAGAAAATAAATTTAATCAACAGGGATTCAGATGGTTATTATAATGTAACATATAAGCAAACATATGTTTAACATTGCAGTTCCTCTGTAATCCTGCAGGGGGAAACTCTAAACTATTCACACGTTACCAGGCAGCACAGCGTCCTGTGTGGTCAAAGTGAAATATTTGTTAAAAATTGTAATGCAAGCTGACAATATATATTTATATAAGGATACTTATACACTTGCGATACAGAATCAGAAAACAAATTGAATGGGTATTGTGATTATATCGTATCGGTTGGTCCCGAAATATTACACAAATCTACATGGAATCCAGTGGATTTATTGGCAATACAGTTAAACCTTGGATTCCACAATCCAAAATATTCATATAAAAATAATAAATACAAAATATAAAGTAAAACAAATTAACCTTGTTGATGTAAGACAAGAAAGGAGAGTGTGTAAGACGACTTTCTCAAACACACACACACACACACACAC
>JAQMYJ010000039.1:6052803-6064728 GCA_030014305.1 Clarias laeviceps | reverse complement strand
ATTAACCTTGTTGATGTAAGACAAGAAAGGAGAGTGTGTAAGACGACTTTCTCAAACACACACACACACACACACACTAACAGAATCAGAAAAAGTCTTTAACAAGGAACCTCTCTAATGACACTTGCTTCTGCCTACTTTTGAGGATTTTGTGGAAATCTGGCGCTGAATTGTCGTTAAATAGATTCACCTCCCGCATTGCTACAGCCTTGTAAAGCTTTTTTTTTCTTCACGGGGGCCGTTGTTGCATTAACGTTACTAAAGATCAGACACTACACTTGGACAAAAATTAAATGCTTTACGCGCGCACACGTGTTAACAATGTTCTAGTTAATAGTTCACTCGTGCACAGATGTTGACCATATAAGTGACGCACGTGCAATGAGACTGAGCATGGGAGACGATTACCAGCAAAACCACAGCATGAGAGAAGAACCATTGGCTCAGTTGTGATCATGTGACGCTCGGCAGACAAAGCGCATGCGTACTACTTGTATACCAAGACCTCACTCGTTTATCAAATTAACATTTATTTTAAAATGTAGCTCGTCTTGCAAAACACTCGCAGAGGTTCCACTGTACTTCATGACAACTTCCTACTTCGACAGTCTTTAACCACTGAAAGACCCAAACACTATGTCTCTGAGTATTTGTAACCATGATAACCGTAACCATGATAACCATAACACTTATGTTTTCTCCCTTCTAACACGCAGAACGTTTACCTGACATTGTGTTAGTCTGACTTAAACTAGACTTTTGAAATAAATGTAAACATGTCAGTCTGACTGAAATCAAGATAAATCAAACGTCTCAAAGTTGAGCAACGCGAACTTTTCTCAACAAAGCCAACTCTACTTTTGAAGACATTAACTGACGTGTGAATGGATCAGGTAACTGTTGTAGTGAGTGACTTTTACTGAAGAGTGACCAGGTGCGAGGATGAAGTGTGACGCTTGAAGAAGCTCTGGTAACCTAGTTCTATAAGTGTTCTAACATCTGGTGTGTGTGTTTTGACAGTGTGATGAATCCAGCAGAAGAATCTGCCTAATGATGATGCACCGCTGATTAAGGTGATGATGGTACACCACAGTGTGAGTGTGTGTGTCATCAGCACTGAAGAACAGGAGTGGCCTTTACACTTTCTCAGTTTTGTCCTCATCAGAACCCAACGCTCTTCCCTTGTCTTAGTGATTTCCAGAATCAGAATTCCGAATTTTTTCAATTTGCTAATCTCTATACATAAAAATGTTTTAGTCCTAGTTTTAGCTACACCTCCTGATCCAAAGCTTTTCAATATTTTAACAGTCTCAGAAGGAATTTCTAATTATTCTCTCTCGCATTTTATTTTAATTCCTTTTTTTAAACAAGTATCTCCGGAATGTCTGAGATGAGGATCTGGGAATCCGTGTGGTTCAGAGCGTTTCTCAGACTCTCCCCACTCTAACCTGGCTGAGTGTGAAAGAAAGTGGGAGATTAGCAGCTCTTAACCGTCACTAGTGCAGTTTCACTGTGTATGTGGGTGTGTGTGTGTGTGTATGCGTGTGTGTTTGTCCTTTCTGTATGAATATAGAGGTATATTTTTATACAGAAACACTTCTTTTTGTCTCTGCCCGGTGTGTGTGTGTGTGTGTGTGTGTGTGTGTGTGTGTGTTACTGAGCCTCTCGGGGTGTTAATGTAAATAAGAGTACTGTATTTTTGTGTCTGTTCTACAAACTACAACTTTAAGGCCTTTAATAAAGTAGTGTTTTGTTATCTTTGGCTTCACCGTCTCTGGTTCATTTTCTAGCTGGTACTGAAACAACACGAGCTGCAGACGAGACTGTGAGAGATTATTTGCTGCTGGCTTCTGATTAGTCAGAGGATGTTGGATTTTTGCTTTTATTACAGATTTTAATGTTCTTGTTTCTATAGCAACAGCTCATTGGCTAATCAACAAATTGACTTTGAGATGTTTCTTGATGGATTTAAACCCAAACAATAAAATCTAGAGCACTTGTTTCACTTCACCTTTAATCTCACTAAAACACTTAATCAGATTATTTTTGCATTGACACCTAAACATTTAACGATGTGTGCTTGAAACATTCCACAAATCTCTTTAGAATTTCTTGAATATTACAGAAGGAAGAAAAAGTCATGTTGACATGGTCACTGAAAGTCCACACTGATACATGATTTGCCTTTGTGTCATTAGCGAGGATGCTCACCACATTGTGTATTTTTGTGTGTTTGCTAAACATCTGTGGTAAACACTTATCTCCTTCATTTTGAATGAAAAACTTGTGACCACTTGCGGAAGAGACGCATCTGCCTGTGGGAACTGTGCACAAAATCATTCACCAACACCACTTGTGCATTACAGGAACTCCGCTGGGAGTTATTGGCACATCCTCCGTATAGTCCTGACCTCACTCCAAGCCATTTTCACAAGGAGTTCCTGGGAGGCCAGGGTTTCAGATGTGAATCAGACAGGCAGTCCAGTCATGAAGTTCTGAGAAAGGTGTGAGGTCTGAGAGAACTTTTTACCTTGATAGTATCCAAGCACTTGTGAATAAGAGTTGTAGCAGGGCATTACATAGAGAAATCGAGTTTTTACTCTCATTTTACAAACAAGAGTCCTGCTTTGACTTGAGCACTGCTTGTAATTGGCATACATTTACCCATGGTTGTGAAGTTGTAGTGATGCAAGATGGTAAATATTGTCAGAAAAAATGTTGTGAAAAAGGAAAGTACACCCTCCTTATCTTCTAACTGGGATCTAAATATGAACTGTTTCCTCCCCAACTTCTACAAACCCCCCAAAAAACGGGTGACAAAAAAAAAAAAGAACAAACACTCCTTTGCAAGAGCGAGGTCCATAGTCAGACCTAGCAGACGGAAGGAAAAGCCCAAGAGCCACCTCATATGACCTCCAAGCCTCTGTACGCACATGAAATCTGTTTATCTTCAAATATTACGTCGCAGAAATCAGAAAAAGACCAAAGTGCAGATTTGTATTAGAGACTGATCAGGAAATCGTATATAGAGCACAACTGCCATATCAGAAACAACCTAGAAAAGTTCTGGAACCTGATCTGACTCTTCAGTATTGATGAGGGGCACATAGAGGTGTTTTTCTTCTATATGCAGCTCAATAAAGACCTGAATTAACATGGAACTCAATCATCAGACGACCAGGCGTCACACTTAGGAGGAGGAGCTACATCTTTAAAGTTCGTCTGGCTGTGCTTGCAGGTCAGGAGTCCATCATGCTGCTGGTTACAGGAGAGAGATGGCCATGTGTGTTTGAGGTTAATTCCGCTACTTTCGTCCTGACTATCTCTGAAGTGAATCGTAGCCCTGCTTCCCCAGAGCTGTTTTCCACTGTATTGGACTGAGTTTTACAGGACAGCCATTTTCTATCATCGTGCTTCTAAATTGATTCGTTAAAACCAATGAGGCCAATTCATTTCTCCCGCACCTCCACACGTAAACACATACAATATACCAGACTTCGTACATTTTATACTTTCACTTACACTAAAAAATATTGTATATAAAATTGTAAATATTGGTATCTGATGCACTGCAGTATCTATTTTTTGTACCATACACGTGAGCTGCTTCCGCAATTTGTTCGCATCTACAAATGTTTGTAAAACCGCATTCTGTTCATATCTGCGGAAATCAAATGTTTGTTAGTCGGGGACTACCTGAACTGTACATTTTGGCGCATTCCATATGGATAAATCCTAACAATCAATCAGATTGTCCCTGATGAGGGCGACGGTGGCAAGGAAACACTCCCTGAGATGACAATATGAAGAAACCTTGAGAGGAACCAGACTTAACACGGAGTCCATCCTTATGTGAGTGATATCAGATAGCAGGGATTGATTAATATTAGAATGTTCTTGTCGTAAACGTGAAGCCTTCTATCAAACAGCACAAGTTGGAATAAAAATGGGTCATGAAACTGGTGATCCCAAACACATCAGCAAATCAACATCTGAATGACTGAAGAAGAAAAAAAACATCCAAGTGATGGAATAGCTACGTCCAGGTTCAGAGCTCAGCCGCAGTGAGATGCTGAGGCGAGAAAGTGTGTGTAAGCAGGCGCCATCGGATGTTTTAAACGTGTGCACGTGAGACATTAACTTATGACAACGGATGACAAGATAATATTGTTCGTCTTTTCATTTTGGCACATACTGTATTTCCTCATACTTTTGACTCGGTAAAGCCGCTTTCTGACAATGACCAGTGCTATATAAATAAAATGTCAACATTGTCTCAATGACTGCAAGTGTCCCAGCACCTGTGGCTGCAAAGCGCACCTATACCCCTGCACCACTGCTTCACAACTGATACAAGGTGTTTGTAGTGATACACCCAGTTAAGAGTGAGTGAACGCTTCACCAGAACGATGCGAGAGACTGCTATCTCCTACAGCAAACACCCAGCACAAATGACTGTTGCTGAATGTGGTTTCTACAGGTTACTTACAGGCTGTACTTATTTTTATTCTCATCCGAATGTTGGTTTAGGGGTTTTTGTTGCAGCAGTTGTACGATTGGTTACGAAGATTCAGTGTTTAAACCTTTATTTGGAAAATTCTTGTTTTATTTCATTTGGAACACGTTCACTGGGAATATTCCACACTTCGGGATGTTTTAGGAAAAGCCGATGAAACATTTCAGCCCTTATGGTTTAACATGACTGAGGTTAACTGAGGTGATTGGGCTTCATGGTGTTTTTCTCTACGTAGGTTCATTTCATAGCAGTGCATTCTGAGTAACACACACAGGAAACCGCAGGGTTAACCCCAACCGCTGCTGCTTTCCCCTCACCACACGTCTTAGGCCTCAACCTGCCACCTCATGGAGCATGACATTTACTAATCTTACACACACTCACAACACGGACTCAAGGTACACAGCCAGACTTTATTTTACAGATCTCAACATGAACATATTTACACTGAGGTAGCTTTTAAACTGAAAAAAAAAAATTATATATGGATATGAGTAAAAATATACAAATATTTATAAGGAAAAGTAATACACAGTTTAAAGCTGCAGACAGAGAGGGTACTGTTGGTCAGTTAAACGCTCCGGGGTCGACGTAAACATACGCCTGGAAATCGCCCAGTTTGTTGCCGTCCTGGTCGTAGTGCAGCTGCCGGAAACACTGATCACAGTACAGACACGGGTCCATCGGTGCGAGAGCGTCGTTCATCGTTATCCATCTGAGGGAAAAGTTGAAGATCATGTGCATGTGTTTAAAGAGTTCCTGTTATGCAACATAACATAAGTTTACAGGTTTTCATCGTCATACTGGACATGGCTTAAACATGCAGATTCGTTTCTCCGCCCCCCTAATGTGACCTCATATAAGAAGAGCCCCCTCCCCCAGCTTGTTGCTCAGCTTTGCTGCTCTTTGGAGGGGCGTGACTCAGCAGGAGATCATTTACATAGACACCCATACAGTGAGTTTGGAGGAGGAGTGAAAGAGAGGGTTTAGAGTTTAAAGCATGAGGTCATCTGATGGGTGTTTCAGCTGGGCCAAACACACAGAGTCCTGAGATCGATGTTCACTTGTTATAGAAATAGTACAATGTGGTACCTTTAAAGATGAATATGTATGTAATGGTCTGTAGCAGATTATCCAATCACACTTATTCATGCTAACTATTATTTAAAAATAATAAATAAATAAAAAAACTAAGTTTTTCCTGTTTTCTCCTTCATTGTTTCTGTATCGTTAAAAGCCTTAAGTGTGTTTATTGTCAGTGTCGAGTCTGTAGCATGAAAAGACGACACACAAATGCTTTGTACAGAGAGAGAGAGTGAGTGCGAGCATGTGTGTGTGTTGATCATGGTTGAACAGCTCACCTGCCGATGTACAGGTGACACACGCAGCACTTCCGCGTCACGACCTTGTGCTTGTGTGATAGCAATGGATACAGCTTCCTGTCTAAACAGTCGTCCCTATGGACCAGCCTGAAGTACACACACACACACACCATCAACAATTTAATGAATATTGTTGTTTAAATCTTTACACAATAAAAAGTGATTGTTATTAACAGTACAAGTCATTACAAAAGAAACTCTTTGTTTTAATTAAATGGATCACAGAGTGGCTGTGAAACCTGGAAATGAGTTCTTCTGCTTTCTAATAGTTTCTTTCATATCAGTTTGTCATTAACGCTAAAAATATTTAATCAGTACAGAGATGATGCATCTTGAAATAACGAGTTACTAAGTGAAAATAACGCGCTAATGTCTTGAATTGACTCATTAAGTCAAAACAAGATCTTTAAATGAGTTACTAGGCCAAAATAATTAAACATCAAATAAGGTTTTAAAGTGAAACTAATATGGTCTTAAAATAATGCCTAAATGTCTTAAGACATGTTAAAATAGCAAATCAATAATAGTATATTACAGTAAGATCTTGAAAAGAAAGTCAAAGCTAAAATAAACTATTAAGTAAAAAAAAAAAAAAAAATGGATCATGTGGTTCAGTGCTTCTGAAATGCGCCCCCTAGTGGAATTTCCATTTCACTTCCATGAAAGTTCACACAAATATAAAAGAGAAAATTTGCACTGTGCGGGCGTGAGAGTGTGTGAGAGAGAGAGAGAGAGGGGACAGAGACCTGACGTCTGTGAGGATAAGGACATGTTCGCAGTCCCCCTGATGGCAGTACAGGTACGGGTATCCCACCTTCACCCTCAGATCACTGAACATCGTCTCCTCCATCTTAGCCGTTCTGAACTCAGGGAAATCTCTGCTTCTGGTCCATTCACGCGTCACCCTGTACACCAACACCAGCAAGACATAGTGATGTGATTAGGGACATAAAAGCAGAATCGAGGGAGGGGTGTGTCCACAGGCACACTTTAATATTTAACAGACACACATCGGTTGTGAAATACTGTGCCGATATTGATTTTTGAAATAAATGTTTGGTACAGATATTTATGTTTTTTTGTTGTTGCTGCACCAGTTTTGTGTCAGAAAACAAATGCATTTTCATTGCAGAAAATACCTGAACTGTTTTTAAGCACTTGATCTCACAGACTTTGAAAGAGCACAAATTCAAGCATACAGTACATACTTAAGAACCAACCTTTAACATAATCTTTTATCTACCTACTCAGTTAGAAAATTCAGTATTTATGTAACACAACAGAAACCATTATACACCAAAAATTTAAAAACGATACAAAAAAAAAATTAATACTAAATAATCGAAATCACTGGTTAGACTACCGTCTGATTCAGAGGGCAATTAACCAATTTAGCTATTGTCTCATCAGGCAAAACTGATGAGACAATAGCCGATGATGAACAAGTCGAGTATCGTCCAATACTGGTTCTTACATGCTGATATCTCGGCTCTCAGGGAAGCGCATATCATTGTAGAAAATTCCCTCAAAGAAGAAGAACGCAGATTTGTAGTGATCCTAGAAGCAAAGAGAAAAAATATATTATTTTACCTCCAAATCTGTCTTAATAAACTACTGACTCAAAGATACTGACAAAACTGATGGCTAGGAGCAGTGCAGTGTGTTCTGATTATGTGTGTGTGTGAAAGAGAGACCTTGCTGATGAACTGCGGCACCATGTCGGGTGTGTTACTGAACTCTCCGAACACTTGCAGGTCGCTCACACAGCAGATGGCGTCTCTGAGCTCCGTGAGCTTCTGTGAGCCGAGGACATGCAGCGTCTGATGAGCCCTCACGTGTTTAAACTAACACACACACAGAAAAACAAACACTGAATGATGTCAAATGTATAAAAAAAAAAAAATTATTATTACTGATCACTTCAAGGTCAAAACCCTCTGAACGTTATCCCTCTATGAACATAATTAGTTCTCTTATAACATCACTCTTGTGTCTCACCCGCTGAAACAGGACAGGATAGATGATGTTGAAGGTCAGGATGATTTCCCCCTCAGGAATGAGGTCTGAGGCGTCTTCAGGTTTCCTGCCCATGAACAGCATTTCCTACAACACAGTACCAAAAGGTTAAACCCACACACACACACTCCTGTAAACACCGCATGCACCACACTGAACAAAGCGGTGCCAAAACTTTGTAGATCACAATCAGCAGGTCTACACCTAAAAGGTGACCTGGGTGTAACCATAAGGTGTAAAAATAATACAGAAAAAAATAAAAAGAAGGAAAGAAATAATGAAAGGCAAGGATGTGAACAACAGCTTCACAATATACAGAAAAATGAAGCAAATAAATGATACTCCATTATTATTATTAACATTAATATTTTAAATAGGACTGCATTTCCCTTTTAATAATAATAATTTTTAAAAAATAATGTGACACCTGAAAGCTCATTTTACATTGTAGGTCATATGTGTGATATTACAAGGCTGGCCACTAGACGGCGATAATGACCTAATCAAACTAATTAATTTAAACCTCACTCACACCCACAAAAGTAAAAATCTGTGTTATGACGTGAACGTGCAAATAGTTTGTATGTTTTTTTTTTTTCATTTAAAATGTTTAATATAAATAAAATGTGAGGGTTTACGTTCTAAGTGGATTTTACAGCTTCTGTAAGCTGTGTGCGTTATGTTATATACCTTCCACTAGATGCCGCCAAAGCTAAGATAATAATAATAATAATAATAATAAAAATAAATGAAAAAAATGAAACCTCTGAATCTCAGTGAAGTGAGTCTCAGAATAGACCTGCCTCTGGGGGCAGTTTACTCTGGTCCATGTTAAATTTTAAACTGTTAAAGTTTTAATCCTTTTGTGTATTTTATATCGATCAATTAATCAAATTTCACACGGAGTCTTACCAGCTCATTAGCGTACGAGTCGTGTCGTCCTACGTTGTCCCGTACCAGTGTCTTCTTATAGTCCTGTCTCCTCTTCCTCAGTCTGAGGACGGAATAGAAATAAGTGGTTAATTCATAATCATTATAAATGATGAATCCAGTCTCAGGCATGTCACATGAATGCATGAAAAGTTTATAAAATGTAATGAAAGATATTTAATTTTACATAATTACGGCTATGTTCAAACTAGTGGTTGAAAAATGCTGAACTGTAATAATTTCTGTGTTATTTAAACAAAACAGTTGGGTTTTCAGTTTATTTAAAATCAGCAAATTTAATTGTTTTATTTGTAATTTTTAAAGCAGAGCTGGAATGGTAATCTTTTTTTTTACATTTGTATGAATTTGTAGAAAATGTTTTAATTGATGGCCTGAGAACAAGAGGATAATTTTTTGGCTGAAAAACCCTGTTTAGAAAAATGATTTCTGGTCCAGAATGCTGCTTTATGCTTGCATATGAACACCTCCAGTCTAAATCTTACAGAAGTGTTCAACTACAGGCTGCGTCTCTAATCAGTTGCTCTGCTGGTGTGTTTTTACTTTAAGGTGGCGAGCTGGGGATCTTCAGGAACCAGGTCAGGATCAGGAGCTTCATCTTCAGCGTGACAGCGAAGTGAATCAGGGCTGGGAAAAAAATTATGATAATAAATAAATAAATAAATAAATAAATAAATAATGAGGATGGGTTTCCTGTTGAGTCTGCTTCCACTCAAGGTTTCCCCCCCATTGCAGGGTGTTTTTCCTCACCATCGTCACCCTCGGCTTGCTCACCCATATACTGTACACAGAGGCGGGAATCAAACTCGGACCCTGAAGGTGCAAGGTCACCGTGCTAACCACTAAGCCCATCGTGCTGCCCCACTTCAAAATCATTTCCCTAATTTTCTTTTGATTCTGTAAAGCTGTTTTGCAACAATGACCACTGTTAAAAACACTATATGCGTCATTGCACAGAAAAGGTGGAATTTGGGTCATAGAAATCTCCTGAAATGTATTTCTTCTTTCACACCTAGAACTGCTTCAATAGCAATAACTTACTTTTAAGCTTAATGAATCCACAAAAAGTAGAGCTTAATGCATTTTTCCACATTTAATAACTGGTGTTACTTCACTTTCTGGTAAGACCAATGACAATTCAGAGAAAAATCGTAACTATTTTACAAAAAGATAAATGATGTCAAAATCAATTAATTATTAGATGTAGTGCATTTATATGTCTAATTTTTATATAGTTATAATTATACTCAACTCAACTTTATTTGTATAGCACTTTAACAACAAGAATGCCCCAAAGTGCTTCACATAGATAATAAAATAATAAAATAAAATAATAATAATATAAAAAGACAAATAAAATAATAAAATAATATTATTTAATAGTTAATGCACTCAATTATAAAATGAGTAAAACCAATGACGGACTTAAAATCATTGCATAAAACTGCAAAATAAATTTCTAAACAAATGTAGAGAGACATGACACGTCTTGCATTTATCCAACGCTCTTCATCTAGTGACCTCGGACGCAGAAACTATTTCAAATTATCAAATGTATTTCAAAATTAAACTCTGTGTAACAGTAACAACAATGACCTAGTTTAGGGTGACTGATTTTTCATATGATTAATTATAATCAATTATTGTTCTATGATTTCATTGAGTGTTTAACTTATTTCTTAAGATATTTATGTTAACATGAATCAGATTTATTTCATGAATAAATATTATTTAGATGATAAGTATATGGTCCCATTTCCATGTATAGTCATAGGGACAAGACATTTGCTTGAACTTGACCTTTTTAAAATAAAAAAATTTAAAAGGCAACAATTAATTATTGATCATTAAAGTAAGAAAATGCATTGCATGGTTGGAAGTACATCCTATATTTTCTGAAGATATACAAGTAATGTGTATTTTAAATGATTTTGGCATCAGCAAAACTAAGTCACAGCACTTTCCACCATTTTTGTAGAATGACCCATATTCATAAAATTTAATTACATTGGAATTAAACTGAATTCATCACGACTTCTACATCCTATCTAATGCTTTTCACAAGTCATCCTAATTCCAGCTTTAGTTAGGAACATTCTCGAGTTTATAAAAGGCATCAGTATAACAGAACAATAACAAGCGCACTGCATAGGATAGGACACTTCTGTCAAGCTCTACCCGTTATATGCACCATCACTAATGTCCTACACTACAGAGAGGGATTTAGGAATTATGGAGTTAGAGCAGGATAATCAATCTTGAACACAAGTTTACCTGCAGATAGTTTTCAGCTCCTCCAGAGTTTCCGGTGTGATTCCCATCTCCTCTATAAATTTCGCGTCCTCTATTTCACCGGAAATCTGGCTAAAAGAGTAATCTTCTGGTTTCAGCACACTAAGCCATAAATCTCTAAAGCTAGCGAGGTGAAACGGCTTGGAGTTCACTCCGGCGTGTTCATAAACCGGCACGTTTTCGTCCAGTGAATTCGTATCGCCGCCTTCAGCCATGTTTACTTCCACTTCATGGCGCATCACATACGTCATCAATCAGCGACTGATATTTATACGTCACATTTATGGTGTTTTTAATTATTCGTACGTATATTAAAAATAAATGTTATATTTTTCTCCTTTTGACAGAGATGCTTTTGTTTTATTTATGTTTTATTTGTTTTAACCTGATTATAATTTTGACCAAATTGTATGTCTATAAATCAAAACAAAACATCTATAGTAAATTATATATACAAAACTGAGTAGACTCCAAGTCCCCCACAACCCTGTATACAGGATAAAGTGGTATAAACGATGAGTGTATACAGTGCCTTGAAAATGTATTTGCCCCTTCCCTTTGATTTTTTTTTCTTTGCAGATTTGTCACACTTATAGTTAAACAAATTTCAATATTAAAAAAATGCAGTTTTTAAATGGTGAGTTCATTCAAATTCAAATTTTATTTGTCACATACACAGTCATACACAGTACGGTATGCAGTGAAATGCTTATACGACCGCCAGTGACCTTAAAAAATAAAAGCTTATACCTAAGAAATAAATATGAATAA
>JAQMYJ010000039.1:6029270-6050016 GCA_030014305.1 Clarias laeviceps | reverse complement strand
TTATAAAATTTATATTGAAATATTACATGTTTACCCTGTTATATCCCTGTTTTAAAATCAATAAAAATATTGTTGAAAAAAAAAAAAAAAAAAAGAAATGGTTAAATTTTATCAGATGTGGCTGATCGGCCGATCAACAGTCTTGGCCAATCAAACTGAAAATCAACCAATTCTGGTCACTGGACGATCGACCGGTTTATCTATTATAAATATCAAAATAATTCTTTATAATTTATAATAAAATGGAGTAAGTGTGGCCATATGTGATTGGCCACACGAAAGAATTGTTATTCATAACTGAAAAGTAGAAATATTTCAAAAGTCTGCTTTTGCCTTTCAACCATTTGGTCAAGAGAAACATAATTTACTTTAATTTCTGACCGATAAGATCACAATAGTTATCATGATATTTAGTTTCTGGCTGAAACGAGGTCATTGTTATGATCTTTATTAAATATTAATGAGCAGAACCTTTACCATAATCACCTGTAGTGTATGTTCTAGTAATAATCAGTAAGATCATCTGAAGGGAATAAACACCACTATGTCTTGCTTTTCGAGGAAAATAATCAGCAGCATGTTTTCGTGATGAAGCGGCGTCACTGGTGCTGCGCTGAAGCTGATTAGTTTTCTTTAATACCACGTTGCTTAAGGGTTTTATTCTTCTTTAAATCATAGTAACACACCAGTGAGTACAATTACTATTAATATTAGAGAAGGGGAAAAATTTATTTAGTTACATATGATTCTTCACATGGCAGTTTAGGTGTATTTATTGAGGCTAATAGTCAATAACTGGACTGGATTAAGATGATGTTTGCCACTATGTATGTATCCAGTCAAAATTATTTAAGAAATAACAGAAAAGTCTACAGAAAATCCTGACCCTGTATATATCACCTATAATAAACTGCAGCCTTTTGCGATGAAATAATCGCATAGGCCCATGACGCAATTTCTCACATTGACTTAGCAGTCTAATGCATAGTGTTATGTTGTTCTAGAAAACTAATCCACAACACAGATGCTGTGATAATGTCACGCTTTTATTATATTTTATTATATTGGTCACTAGGCGGCATGTCAGAGCAAAACATCTGTCCCTCTGGTTTTCATGTTTATTGTAAAAATTCGTCCTCTGTACCTTCAAAATTATTCTGTAAAAAGTTGTTCTGTGTTGTTATAATCCACAGTTTAGTCCTTGGGTTAGATTATTATATAAATAACAAGTTTTATTTTCTCTCTTTTTTGTTGAACTCTACAGCCAAGACACAAATAATAATTTTTACAAAGTTTGCTGCTTTAGTGTTTTTAGATCTTTTTATAAGATGTTACTGTGGTATACTGAAATATAATTACAAGTATTTCATAACTATCAAAAGCTTTTATGATAATTACATTAAGTTAATGCAAATAATCAATATTTGCAGTGCTCTTTTTTTTATTTTATTTTTTTTAAGACCTCTGGGATGCTGTCAGTCAACTTCTGGGCCACATCCTGACTGATGGCAGTCCGTTTGTGCATAACCAATGCTCAAAGTTCCTTATGGGTTTAAGGTCTCAGGAGTTTCCTAGCTATGGACCTAAAATTTTAATGTTTTGTTCCCCGAACCACTTCGTTATTACTTTTGCGTTATCCCTGCTGGAAAAGGCACTGTTCATCACCCAAACTGTTCTTGGATGGTTGGGAGAAGTTGCTCTCACCATTTTTTTTTGCACCATTCTTTATTCATGCAAAATTGTGAGTGAGCCCTCTCCCTTGGCTGAGAAACAAACCCACACGTGAATGGTCTCAGGATGCTTTACTGTTGGCATAACACAGGATTGAAAATTAATATGTGTCATTCTCACAACTTTTTGCCAGCTTAAAAATAGCTCTGTGCTTCAGCCCTGGGAATTTATTTATTTATTTATTTATTTATTTATTTATTTATGTAATTACATTTATTTATTTATTAAACTAGTTAGTTACCTCAGCCTGTAATATAAATGGTAATATAAATATCTGAGTAAAAAATATAATCAGGAGGAGATTTCAGCAGCAGAATTAACCACAGACTTGTAATGAAGCAGACAGTACTTTAGTTAAACTACACTACACTACACTTCACACAGAGCTGGGTTTATACTTCAACTTCTGCGGTTTGATGCTGGTTAAGGAGGAAATGTCAACCTGAGCTCAGACTGGAACAAAGTTCTGTAAACTGAGCTGCAGTTGTTCAGTGTTTTAACATCATTTTCATTTAGCTGAATTAGGACTCCTTAATGTGTAATAAAGGCCGACCGGTAGCTGTTCATTGAAAGCAGCAGCACTATACTATTCCTTCGTCAATCATCTCTAAGCCCAGATCTTAAACCAGTAGCTGGGATGTAGACCCCCATTAACTACACAGCGCTATTCTGGAGCGTGGTCTAATGGTGCGTGTGACTCTCAGGCTTTTACACACCACCACTTTGATGCATAAAGCAGCAATTCAGTATTCGATGGTTCAGCTGAATCTGATGCCGTATAATAGCGTGTCAGTTTATAACGATGTGATACAGTGTACTTTGATACGATTCATAAGACTGATTCAGAATGATGCAGTACCTATATCCCCAGATTATACTGCAATACAATTCAGGTGTTTGAGCCGTGATTTAATATATTAGATGATGCACTGAATCATATCTGGTAAGATTCGCTTCAGTTTTGATAAATAAGGCAATCTTCAACAATTAGACGATTCACTGAATCATATCCGCCCTCATTTGATTCTATTTAGATTTCCTTTTGCTACTATTTAAAATTATATTAGGCACTGAATCATATCTGCTATAGTTTGATTAATTTTATTCATAAACCAATGATTCAATATTAGATGATGCACTGAATCATATCTGCTATGATTCGATTAAATTTTAATTTATAAAGAGACAATTCAATCATGTGATTTAGGACATATTGAATCATATGTGCTATGATTAGATTCAGTTTTGATTTATAATCAACAGTTTGATATTAGATTGTTTGTTGAATGGCATAAAATACAATTCAATTGTGATTTATTGGGCACTGATTCAATATTATATGATGCCTTGAGTCTCAAATCATACAGTGCAATTTTGATTGACAAGGCAACTAGTCAATATTAGATGATGCACTGAATCATATCTGCTAGGGTACAATAAGAAAAAATGTAATTCATAGGGCAAGGATTCAGTAATTGACTATCACTGACTATGTTACAATACAATAAAACTTTGATCCTATACAGTACTGTATAGTTTCAATTTTGATTCATAAGGCAACAATTCAATATTAGACGATTCCCTGAATGTCATACAGTACGAGTCAGTTTTGATTTATAGAGATTCAATAATTGACAGTGTCACTGAATCTGTTACAATGTAATCAGAGTTTGATTCATGCTCTGAATCTGATGATGTAATTAAGTTTTGATTCATAAGACTATGAGGTGATCGATATCGGATGATTCCCTGAACCTCAGATGGTCCCATATGGTGTAGTTTCCTGTGATCGCTCTGTGACCGACAGCGTTAGACTTCCTTTTAATCCTTGAATGATAATGATTTAGAGAAGGACTAAGAGAACATCACTTCTCTGTCACGTCCCTTTTTAAAAATGATAATTGATGTATGATTGTTTTATTGGTTAATTTGAATTGTTGTCTTTTAAATTGCTCAGTCTGATCTAATAACCTACATTGTACAGGGTTGATGCTGTGGTTGATACTGATATGGTTTCGATTTACTTTCACTCTGATGGCATTTTACAGCTAAGGAAATTCTTCTTCTTGGAAATTCTTCTTCCTGGAAGAATTTTTATTAGAATTTTAATTTGTAGCTGGAATATGTTTGTGATTGGTGGTCAGAAATAAATTACAGAAGAATGTCCTAAAATGAAGAACAGTTGCATTTGTTAGATTTTATCTCAAAAAATTGCATAAACCTATGTTTTTTTTTATTTTTTGTTAGAGCAGATATTTCCTTGATTAAGCCACTTAAAATTGATTTCTCAAGCAAACTGTTTTGTTAAAGCAATTGATCTTATAATAATTGTTTTTATCAAGTGTGTAAAATAATGTGTATTTAATAATCTAAAGCCATATTCACATCAATAAATGGAGATTTTTCAGTACCATAGATATTTTTGGGAATAACTGAGTTTAAAATTTAAACATTGCGAACTGGATGAGTTTATGCTCACATGTAGGTTTTGGTGCGTGCGTGCGTGCGTGCGTGCGTGCGAGAAAGAGAGAGGGTGTGTGGCTGTTTTGTTCCAATAATGAGCATTAGTAAATGTGTGTTTTTGAGCTCAGCTGCGAGATGTCATGAGATAGTCAGAGGTTTTCTCCAGCTTGATTACGATCAATACACATTTCGATCCTCTCTGCAGAGACTCGCCTCCTCCTGCGAGTTTTCATCATCGACTCTTCTCACACTCCTGCAGAGCCACGAATCTGCTCAGACGGCAAAACAGACCGTCGTGTATTGAAACAAACGCTCCATGCGCTGTCTTGTTAGATTTTTGGAGAAAACATGAGCAGTTGTAATAGAAGACGTTTTATTTAGAAGGTGTTTCTACAGACTGTGTAATACAAGCACATACTTGCTTTGCCTAAATCTGATACAATACCGTGTCAGCTCATAATGATGCGATACAGTGCACTTTGATTAGATTCATAAGGTTGATTCACAATGAAGCAGTATCGCTTTATTATGCTACGTTTCAATTTAGTTTTGTTTCATAAGGCAAAGATTCAATATTAGATGATGCACTGAATCATACACCTGCTATGATTTGATTTAGTTTTGATCCATAAGGGGCGATTCAATTATAACATGCTGTGGTTTGTAAGGCAACAATTCAATAATTAACAAACAAAATTAAAAACTGAAATGAATCATCATTTATATGTTGGAATTTTTTTTAAGGAGATTTTTATTTGATGTTTATGGAAGGAGTCTCCTGTCAGTGCTTCGGTGCTGCTTCTGACATCTTAAGGACAAAGGAGTCACGGTTCTTCTGTAACATGAAACAAAGCAAATCTGGATATTTGGACAAGAAAAGAAAAAATTGCAACACACAAAATGTTTGAATTGAATCACATATTTATATGATTATCTAATCATTAATTCAACACAGATTCTATAATTCTGTGCTCGAGTGATTTTTCTGACTCTGAGGATGTTTTTAGCCCTTTTTGTCAGACATATAACATAACTCTTTATTTATCAGGAATCAGTTTGACTATGATTCAGAATAATAGACCTAAAAGTGAAAATGTCCTGAAAAATCAACTTTTGATTTTTATTAAGGAAACTAACTAGTGATAAATTCTATAATTTAGACAACAAAGCTTTCTTGGAATAGGTTCTAACGATTGAATGAATAATTGTTGTCGATGTTGTTTGATGCAGCGTGTATGTTTCACCTCTCTTAACGCAGTGTTGTTGGAAGCCCTGTTGAAGAATGGCAGTTCGGCCGGTAACGGAGAAGCGCATTACAGAAAGGCAGCGAACGGCACAGAGGCGACACCTCCGCCACAGCAGAACCAGGAATCAGCAAACAGCGAATCGCCCAAGAGCTTTACCAAGGAGCAGGTGGAGGGAGTGCAGAGGTCAGTGTGCGTGTGTGTATGCGTGTGCGGCTGTAACTGATACTTTCAAAATGAGTTGATGGATCCGATTCACTAAACTGTCTGTGGACATCCAGGAAATGTCTAACATCTCCCACTTCTTACAGTACTACCATTTAATAATAATACAAATAAGATGAATTGTTATGTATATGTATCACTCTGCGTCTCGGGTGTTCTGCAGTTATTACTTACACTGTCAGACGTTGCATAGGTGAAAGCAGGTCTGTGCGGTGCGCAGTACTGAGCAGCTGTCTGCCAAAATCCACATTCACAACCAGCCACAGAAGCACGCTCAGCAAGAAAACACATCCGATAATGTAATGTCATCTTAAACAACACACTGTCTACTTAGTATTTTTTTCTAAGCTGTTCTGAATCACCTCTGAACCATCCGAGTTGTTTTGTTCACATCTAACGCGAGCTACAAAGCCAACTTGCTTCTAACACAAGGCTGAATCTCAAATCCCTCTTCAACCCCTGATCAAGGCTACTTTGTTAAAAGTCAATCCCTTGTCCCACAAACTAAGTTAGTTCACATGCTACAGACCCAGAGCACGCATCTCGTAATTTAGAATTGGGCTCAAACCTAATGACGAAAGGAAAACTAGTTATTAATGAAGTGTAAGAAGATAGCTAGCTGATTTAAGAAAGTGTTCGTTTCTATTTCATGTTTAACTTTCCATTTAACGCTATTTGGGATTCAACCCTCCAACACGGAAGTTAACACAGCTGATATTTGAAAGCTGAGTAAGTGGAAATATAAAGTAAATTTCGCTTCCATAGTTTATTTTCCTCACCTTTTGACTACAAAGTACCGATAAGAATTTAACTACTTTTACCTCTGTTAATTACACTAACTGTCGGTCGCCAGCTGGTTAAATAAGGAATCAAATCATAATCTGTTAATAATAAATGGTGTTAATGGAAATGTTTTATAAAAGCAATATCACACTTAAGGTCGTGCTGTTGTACTAAATATCAGCGCAGCTGTAATATTTTCAGTACTCTGGGTGCGTCCTCGAGCCTAGAACCTCATCAGACATGCTAATATTCATTACAACAGCATGACCTCGAGTGTGATGCCGCTTAAATCTATAACGTTAGCAAAGTAACAACCTTTACACATTTATTAATGAAAGTATATGTTAATGAAATCCATATCAATCCATAACTCGGAAATCCATGTAAGAGATCATGGAGATTATCATGTGGTCATCAACGTAACCTTAGAGTATACAGAGCAATATTAAATATTAGCACCGCATCCGTCTGCAGTATTGCTATTAAGAATTGATGAAATAAATCAACAAAAGATTCCGATTTGCACTGAGTCGAGCACAAGTTAAACATGCAGTGCTAACGAGTGTGATGAACTCACAGGTGCTGGCTAACGAGCTCCTGAGGCAGGAGCATGGAGTACAGGTGAAGTGCAGTGAAGTGTTTTTGTGCTCTCTCAGAGCTTTTTCCTGTGCCTGATTTTCTTATCATATAGAAAAGACACAAACATATATTCCACTAGCTGGGTTTTATTTATTTTATTTCAGTTTTTAAGTTTTTTTTTTTTTTTGCAGTAGTTACCACAAAAAGCTTGAACTTGTGGAGGAGTTGGGGAGGGAGGGGCGCTGAGAAAGAGCTAACTCTGTGAATAGTTGCCCTCTCCACACCGTACCCATATCTTATTCTGCACTCGGAAATAAATTATGAAAAGCTCTTGTGACTTAACGTTCACACTGTCGCACAGCACACCCGATACACACACATGAGACTAGAGAAACCAGGTGACTCGGGTGTGTTTAGTTAAGAAGGTAGGCACACAGGATGAAGGACGGCTTACAGTATCTAACTCGCTACAGTAAACTTTAATTGAACTCTCATTACTCGTTCTTTCACGACACAATTAACACTACAACGTGCCCTGTGTTGTCATCATCATTGCTAGATGTATTTCCTGTCAAGCACCTTCAATTATAGAACAAGTTTCCCTTCACTACAGAATGTGTACATTTAAGGGTATGACGCTATTGCCTTACTTGTCCTCCCTACATAGTGCGCTCCAGTCACAGCGCTGAGATCCTCAGGATGCTTGAACGTAGTTAATCACATCTTTCTTGTGATTCGTAATGGGGTTGTGCTGTTACATCGTGTTGCATCACACACACACACACACACACACTCTTTTAGCCTGTTTGTGTGTAAGAAAGGTAGAGTGAGTTTGGCATCCCTCACGAGACCTCAACGCGTCCCTTTGTTTCACCTGACCTGCTTTTATTAAACACATCACCACCATTTTGTTCATTTTATTAACAACAACAAACAAAAACCCCACTAAAAATAATCGGATGCTATAAAAAAAACGAATGCGTGTTATTCAGAAAGAAGTTTTTTCAAAAAAATTTTTTTTTAAAGCACATTTACACATTCAGTATTGCTTTGACATTTACATATGATGTAATAAAGTCTAATCTAGGCTTTTTAACAATAAAACAACATCAAAAACCGCATACATTCTGTGAGGAACATGTACCAAACCTATAAATGATCTATCTTCATAATTCCAATCAAATCTTTATTAATCTATAGAGACTCTGGACCAAATAAATACAAAATGAATCTCTAACGCATCTGACATCAATCAACGGTATAATAATACTGTATATAATAAATTGAATCTCTATAATCCTCAATGAATCTGTAACAAAACTGTACACATCTCTAACGAAATGTCAATGAAACCTCTAATAATTTTCTAATGAAACCTAATCTATCCCAAATTATCAAATCTCTAATGAATACTTAATGAATCTGTAACAAAACTATTTTTAATATAAGTCTTGCAGAAATCTAATTTCCCAACCTTTATTAACTCTCCAATGAATTCTGTACAAATCTGTAACAAAAACAAGCTTTACCTAATATATAATAATTCAGTAATGAGTCTCTAAAGACTCTGTACCAAATCTTTAACAAATCTCTACTGAATCTGTGCTGCATCTGTATCAGATCTTTAACATTGTTAATGAATCTCTAGTAAAATAAATTTTTATATTACTATAATATAATATTTACTAAATCTCCAGCAAACCTCTAATGCAACTTTGCCTAATCTGTAATAATTCCTTAATAATACTTTACAGATTCAGTAACAACTCTAATTTTACCTAATCATTATGGAATCTGTAATATTAGCACCGGCTAAGGCTAAACTGTAATGATTCCGTAACAAATCTCTAATGAATCTTTATCTAATCTGTTATGATTTATTATGAATCTTTAAATGATTTAGTAATGAGTAATGATTGGTTAAATCTTTATCTAGTATCTATACAGTACAGTAACACAGTAACAATCTCAAGGACTGTTTACTTAACAATTAAGTAGCAACCCTTTAAGTAAACTTTACTTAATTTGGAATGATTCAGTAACAAATATTTATTGGAGAAGTCTGGAACCAACATCTAATGGCTGTGCAACAATTGCTGAATTAGCTACATTAGCCTAACCACTCATCATTTAAGAAGCATCAGACACCTTATGCTGTGTTTGTCTCATCTGGAAATTCTGCAGTCTGACCTCAGTTAGAAAGTGGGTAAAAACATAGACACGGGAAACTCGTGTTTTGTTAACAAGAGTTTAACTAGGTAACGCTATCAGTATGTGCGCTCTTTAATGTTTCTGAAGTGTTTAGCTTTTTTAAAATCTAATTATTAATAACTAGCGAAGTGATGCTTTATTAACACTGTACAAAACAGTACAGTATATTGTTAAATCCAGAATTTCCAACTTTAAATAGTGTGTGTTCTCTGGTCTTTACTAATCAGAGGTTGGACATTCCAAGCATCAGTATAGTGTATGTAGTATTGGCATATAGTATTAGAATATGAAAAGTTAGCGGTGTGAAGCTAAAAGGTAATTAGCAAACTTATTAAAAGCCTCGCAGCCCCTCCTCACCCCCAGGGGCAGGCGCATGGTCTCTCAGAGATGCCTGTTCAGGCAACACGCAGGGTTTATTGCGTCTGATCTCTCGGCTCTCTGAAACTCATTTAGCTTTAATTTACTCTCCAGTGGCTCAGTTTCTCCACTCTCAGTGGCATCTCTCACTCTCCATGCAATGCTATGTGGGGGATGGTGATGATGATAAGGTTTATTTATTATAATGATACGGAATGCGGGTGTATTTACAGAAACGCTATAAACATGTCCCGGTTGATCGACTCCAGATTGAGTTAAAGGGAATTTTAGTAGCTGTGTTTAACTACAGTCTGATAATAATCCATTAATCAGATTATTAATAGTACTCACTTCTGTCAGAGCTGAGTGCCCTGACTGACCCACTGACTAAATAAGGTTAGAAGATATTGTAATTATAAGATTGGTGATGATACTGTTTATGCTGTGAGAATGGAGGATTTTTTATTTTTTTTTTTACTTTTAACTGATTCACAAGAGTGTGTTTAAAAAGCAGATATTGTTGATCCTCTTTGTTATGGAAACCGTGAGACTAAACCTCCAACACTTGTGTGTGTAACTTTGAACTAAATTACAGTATGTATACCATGTACTGTATAAAAATGCTGTTTTTATGAGCTACAGTTTACTTGGAATGATTTTATATGGATTGGGTAAAATCTTTGCATGTAAGCACAGCAGTGTATCTTGTAGTTTGTGTTGTTTATTTGTGTGTGTGTGTGTGTGTGTGTGTGTGTGTGTGTGTGTGTGTGTGTGTGTGTGTGTGTGTTTGCAGGATAAAGAGGTGTAAGGACTACTATGAGGTTCTGGGTGTCAGTAAGGATGCTAATGACGAGGAGCTGAAGAAAGCCTACAGGAAGCTGGCACTGAAGTTTCACCCAGATAAAAATCATGCTCCCGGAGCTACAGAGGCATTTAAAAGTAATTCCTTCTCCAGCTCGTCCTCACACACTCACATTCCCTAAATATTTAGGAAAAATTAATGAGAAAGGACAAAGAAGGAAGGAGAGAGGGGAAAAAAAGAGAATGGAAGAAAGCAAGTTGGTAAGGAAAAAGAGAGAAGTTTAAGAGGAAGGATAATGGAAAGAAGGAGGAAAGGAATATGGTGAGGAACGTTAGTGATAATTGAAGGACGTAATTTAGGTATGTAATTTAATGAGGAAAGGAGAAAGAAGTAAAGGAAGGAGAGAAGGTGTAATGAAAAAATGAATGGATGATGTAAGGAACTTGGTGAGGAGGAAAAAAGAAGGAAGTTAGTAAGTTGTTGTTATGTAATAGTTTTTACCCCCTGCCTTGTTGTCTTTGTTGTGTAGAGATCGGGAACGCATACGCAGTGCTGAGTAACGCGGAGAAGAGGAGGCAGTACGATGTGAGCGGAGGAGAAGAGCCCAGCAGCCCAGGACACGGGGGACACGGGGGATTTGAGTTTCACAGAGGCTTCGAGGCCGACATCACGCCTGAGGATCTCTTCAACATGTTCTTCGGAGGCGGCTTCCCCTCCTGTACGTCCAGCCGTCACTACATCATTCCTGACTTTACATCCAGCACCACCTCTCTGCTTTTATCTCCAAAGACTAAAAACAATATAAATTATTATAACGATTAAAACATTGGGTTATAGAATTCTGATATAAAACTGAAATCTGCCTGCTAATTGTGCTTATGCAGCACTTTCAGCCAATCAGAGCGCTCTGTTCAACAGCTGCAGTAATGAAGTGCACCTGGGCTGGGTGACGCACATAGCGCTTTCATAGAGACTGCAGGTTCCTGGGGTGTGAGAATGTGAGCCGGGTGTGCTGATAAAATTCCCCATACACACAAGGAAAGCCGGGTATTTATAGAACAAGCACTGGTGCTTTCTGGGAATTATGGGATTGCGCTGACCTGATTACACCTCTCTCTCTCTTTCACACTCTCTTCAAGACACTTAATCAGACAGCTGACAGTGATATTAATATACTGTATCTTTTATAAACTCTGTGTGTGTGTGTCTCTCTCTCTTTCAGCGAGTACATTTGCTAATGGCCGGGATCGATACACCCAGCAGACGGAGCAGATGAGGAGGGAGAGGGAGGAGAGAGGAGATGTACGTCTGTTTATTTATAATCAGAATCCATTAAAATCAGCAAATGCTGTGATTCGAACATTTCACTCACGACATCAGAATGAATCAGATCTTTCTCTCGCTCACTGTCTTTCTCTTGCTCACTCTGTCTGTCTGCCTTTCTATCTGTCTATCTCTTTTTATCTCTCTCCAACTCTCACTCCCTGTTCATCTCTTTTTCTGTCTTTTTCTCTCCCCCTGTGTCTCTCTCTCCAACCCCCTCCCCATTCCTCTCTTTCTCTCTCCAACTCCCTTCTGCCTCTCTCCCTCTGTCTCTTTCTCCCTCCCTCCTTATCTCTCTCTCTCTCTCTCTCTCTCTCTCTCAGGGAGGCTTCTCCATGTTTATCCAGCTGATGCCGATCGTGGTGTTGATCCTGGTGTCTGTTCTCAGTCAGCTGATGGTTTCCACTCCTCCGTACAGCCTCTACTCCAGACCGTACGTTTGTTTTCTCTTCCTTTATTATCTCTATCATGGCTATCATGAACAGCGTCCCAGTATTCAGTGGTCTCCACCGTTTTTTGCACCACGGACCAGTTTTATGCAAGACCTTAGCAGCCATCACACAATCGTAACAAAGAATAATGAAGTGCATATTATGTACAGCATAATATGTACAACATACCATAACGCAGAATTAGTGTGAGCCAGGAGCTTGTTTCCATGTAACGAGACGTTCCCATCTAGTAGTGTTGGTGGGGGGGGACAGTGACACCTGTAGTGTATTTCTCATGTCCAGTCTGCCGCGTAATTTCACTTTCGATGCTGTCACTGCAGACAACATCGTCTCACAAAGGGTTCTTAGTGCTGTTGTGGCGATTTCAGGATATTCTGCCTTGATTTTAAACCAGAAGGTTAAAGTTGTCTCACACTTTTAAGGCTGCATTTATTATTCAGAGCGAGCTTAGAGCATGTGAATCACATGTTTCGATGCAGACGAAACTGAATGGGAGACGATATGATAAAACACTCTGCAGACTCTGATGGTCAATAAAATGGAAATAAAATCAAATGTATATTTTACATTTTTTTATTAAAAATACCAAATCATCCACAGCCCGGTACTGGTCCGTGGCCCGGCGGTTGGGGACCACTGCTATAATTCATATATTTATATATATCAAAAGAATCTATATATAATTATATGAAAGGAATAATCTGCTAGGTGCTGGTAGAGGTAGAATATTGTATCAAGGGCCGGCTGTTATCACCCTGAAAACACAGGGGTTTTTTTCTTCCCTACTCTCCTTACTTCCACGTAAGTCATGTTTGAGATTTGTTTAAAGCTTCGAAGTGGATGTTAGTTTACATAGTTTATTTGGGATAGTATGGAGCAAGCTGACAGGGTCTCCTAGTTTTATTAACTTTCGTTCATTAGTCTTATGCAAGCTCACAGATTGTATTGTCTAGGGGAATGTTACTTGGTGAAGAACCCATACCAACTCATAGCATGATTTTAATGTCTGCTGTCATTGTTCATGTCCAGCTAGTTGCTTGCTGGGCTTGTGTGCTTTAAGGTGAGCTGAAAGCTGTTCAGCATGGATTATTTACAGGATGCGTGTGTGTGCGTGCACACAGCTCAACAGGTCAGACGGTGAAGAGACAGACGGAGAACCTGCACGTGGATTATTACGTCACACGAGACTTCAAATCGGAGTATAAGGGCTCGGCGCTGCAGAAGATCGAGAAGAGCGTGGAGGAGGATTACGTGTCTAATGTGCGCAACAACTGCTGGAAGGAGCGACAGACAAGTATGTTTCCTTACTTATCAAGGATACACATGTTTTCTGGATGGTTTCTGTGAACGGGCTGTTCCTATAGAAACAATAATCCGGGTTTTTAATATAAACTGGTGTCAGAGTACAGGAGCTCTGACACCAGTCAGAGCTCCTGTACTAGAAAATCATTCATGCAGAATGTAACAGAGTTGTTATTTTTGATTCAGCTAAGAAAACTTTGATCTGATTGTGCGTGCGTGTGTGTGTTTTAGAAACAGACCTTCTGTACGCCGCTAAAGTATACCGAGACGATCGTCTGCGCAGGAAGGCCGAGCTCATGACCATGGACAACTGTAAAGAGCTGGACAGACTAAACGAGCTGTTTCGCGGCGGATGAGGCTCGCTCAGCACGGACTCTTAGCACATAGATACGACAGATTCTATATGTATATGTCACAAATGTAAATGTTTTTTAAGGAAAGATATCAGGATGTTAGGAGAGAAAAAAACATACTAAAAAATTTGTCTAACGTACTGTGAGAGATCTTTTACTTTTAAACTGTTCTCATCATCATCATCACGACTCCCTGCTGCTTATGACTGAGATCCTCACGCCATTTTACCTCTGAAGAATTCTAACACGCTGAAAGATGAAGGACCGAACCCCTAACATTCCTCGTCTCTCCCACCTCTTCCTAACTTAGGCTCCTGACCTATGTTAGACTCTCTAAAGACTCCTGAAGCTCACCAGGGTGGTGTAGCTCATCTCCCACAATACTGAGAAGCAGCAGAAGCTATAGTGTGTTGTAGTAAACCTGAAGGAAACACCGTTAGCTACTTCGCTAGTCCACGCTGAAGCTCCATGAACATAAACATGAACGGTACCGGCAGGAAGCATTTTGAGCTGAGAGTCCCCCCCGCCCCGAGGTCACGGTTCTGCTGGATGGACCAACGAGCCATTTTAATTCACGTTGCTGTACATTTTTGTTTCTGAATGTTTAAAGATATTTATGTCGGAATATTTCTTCATTGCTCGGCTAATCATTTGAATAAAGTTTAAATTATTACTGACTGACTGGATAGAGTTCTTGATTCACTGTCTCTGAAGCCTGAACTTTTGTAGTGCATTCATACGATAGACTGTATTTTTAAAAAAAATTTTTTTTTTTTAAAGAGCTGTGGGAGCTCTGGTTGTAGCCGCCACCTAAACCCTGGTTAATGCATAAATTGGCAAATTGATGGAATAAACAGAGGCTGGCTGTTTGTTGGAATACACCTCCGCACCTCAATTACCATGAGTTAACTAGTTTAGCTTTAGCTTACCCAGGTTGCTACTGTGGCTATCATTAATTTCTATGCTAACATTACTTTGCATTTTGATTGAATTCCATCATCCATACCCTACACTAGTGATGGCCAGATGAAGCCTTATTTTGGTGTCAAGGCTTCCCAGCTAATAGTTTCACCAAAAGGTTAATTTCATGAAACTTCATTCAAGGGCTCATTGTACTGGCATGTAGTGGACAAATTTTGTGCAGTAACTAGATCATAACGTCACAAGCAGCACAATTAATATGTACATGCAGCTGCACTGTTCAATAGTGATGGGTCGTTGATGAACGATTCATTCTTTTTTAACATGACTCAGATGAACGAGTATCTCGGAGTGATTTTCTATTGGGCGCGCATGCGCAAAGCATCGCAAACCCTCCGTATGTTATATACAGGAAACAGAATTGAACGATTCTCAGCAATGAGTCTTCAAGTCTCGAGTCGTTCGTTCCTTTGTCACGTGACTCCCATAGACGCTATGCATTGCAATAGATTCAAAAGAACGAACGACACGCGTCAAAGTAAGGCTTCATTTGAATTCATTAATTCATTACAGTGCATTGGTGTTTTATTTATATATATATATATATATATAAATAACACCAATACCAATTAGCCTTGTCTGCATGACTGATGGAGTACCCGGAAGAAACCCACCAAGCACAGGGAAAACATGCAAACACCACACGCAGACCACAGGCAGGAATCGAACCCAGACTCTGGAGGTGCGAGGCCACAGTGCTAATTACTGAGCCATCCTTGGCGTTCAGTGAACTTTATATCATTTTAGCCACGCCCATCATTAGACATGTCCATGAATCGATTATTTTTAATGCATTTTGCAAAGCGCGATAAATTAAATGAATCTTTGAGTCGGCACATTTAGAAGATTCGAACGAAATGAATCTGTGTCGGTACACTTAAAGGATCCAATCGCCGTTAGCCATATTTTTAAATTCGAACATCTAAGTAAGATCGCGCGCTTGTACTGTTAATACAAATAGAACACAATGGCGTCATCGGAACGCGACAGATCAGGTTTGTTTTCTGAACGAGACCCGGAAGTGGATGGACTGCCTCGGTTTATCACTAGTGGCAGTCGGACTTTGGCTACTCATGCGCTCATGTGGAGTAAAGATGACTCACACCGTGCATCTCTCATCTTTAGTTAACGCATCACACGGTTTCTAATTAATCCCGGATAATCGGAATAAAGAGAGTGAGCGTGAGAGGAGAATGCAGCAGCTCAGTGTGGCACCAGCTGTCCTGCTCCTGCTCTGTGGCACGTTTCTGTCCAGTGCACGACTGGAGGAGCTCGAACCCGAGACCCCGGACTGGAGGAAGACTTTAAAAACCATCCGCAATGGAATTCACAAGATAGACACCTTCCTGAACTATGCTTTGGATTTAATAGGGGGATCTGATGGACTGTGTCAGTTTAAATGCTCTGATGGTGTGTGTGTGTATACATTTATATAAAGTCACTGAAAAGTTTATCATCTGACTTACAGGGCATTTTGCACATGTATAATTACTTAGAAAGTATTGGCACCTTCCAGTCTCATACATTCCTTAGTGCAGAATTGAGCAGACAGCTCATTTGTCTCATTACACATCTGACACTGTCATACAGCTGTGTTTTTATCTGTTATCAGAGTTATCTGCATTCCTCTTTCACAGGATACAAACCCATTCCCCGACCTCATTACAAACACGCACCGCCCAACGGATGTGGCTCTCCTCTGTTTGGATTTCATGTAGGTTTGGATTTTCATTACATCATTAAGTCAGGTTTTTTTTTTTTTTTTTCCATTTTCTTTGCCAGGAAGTGAGTGCATGCTTACTAAACAGTAAACCTGGGAGCTCTGGATTCTGATTGGTCAGAAGGTGTTGGTCTTTGTATCTCAGGTCCTTCAATATCAGCAGACCTGACAGAGTGCTTGGGCTTATATTAATGCCTTCATTCAAATCTGTGATCATTTCTATAGCAACAGCTCATGAAGGCGAGACTGTTTATAGCTGCTGTGCTGCAAGTAACAGCTGGAACTAACTAGCTTGATGTGTCCCATAACATTAAATGCTACTAAACATAAAGAAAGTGCAGAACAGGTTGTTCAGTAAAGTACGTAATCTGCAGATTGATGTGTTTAGAGGTTTAAAATTAATAAACCCCCTTGGTAACAGTAACTCTGCTCCACTTAGGGTCATATGTGAATTATTTTAATGCATAATAATAGCAGAATCCCATCTTCCTCATTTCTCTCATCTTCAGTTCGATATCGGGATTCCGTCTATGACTAAATGCTGTAATCAGCATGACCGCTGCTATGATACGTGTGGAGAAGAGAAACATGACTGTGATGATCGGTTCCACGCTTGCTTGGAGACCATATGCAGGAATGTACAGATCACACTGGGATTGGACCAGAGTGTACAAGGTAAATGTCCTCCTGTTTCCAGGCTCTATAGACTTGGTACGCTGTTGTGTTTTGTGGTCAAAGGACTGATGAAACATTTTCCCATACTAGGAGAGTAACAAATTTAACTACATAATTACTGTGAGTGTCTTAAAAGTCTGTTCCAAAAGTTTCAGAGAGACTTATTTCCTAAAAATTTGTAAGTTCAAGTCTTATTTCCAAAGAGACTCTGCCTCAAGTTAATTTAAGTGTCTACTCTGGAGAATAAGATAAGTAATAGAACACGTCAAAATGTTTTTTTGGATTTTTTGTCTGTTTGTGCATGCATCACCTAAAAAAAAGAAATTAAAAAAAGGGGTTTTCATGCGTGTATTTGGGCGAACTTGAGGTAACATATGGGCTTTGTTTCATCGCAGTCTGCCCATGGGAAGCGAATACATGCTACTCTAAAATTTAAATGCAAAATGCCCTTATATCATAAAAAAAATCAACCTTGAAAAAAAAAATCATTAGTTCAAATGATACATGTACATGTTTTATTCCGTGCTTATGAATGTCCACTTGAAATCTACTTAATAAACGCGATCTCACACCTTCACGGTAACACGTAAAAAATTCAGCTCATTAACATGCCGTTGTACTTTTTTTTTTTAAGAATGCGCTTATGAGTGTGCAAGTAACAGGCACATCTAGTATGTAATATAACATAAACATAATATTTATTTGCATGAAAAACATCATATTTGGGAGATAAGTCAGTAAATGCGAGTAAAAGCTCAGGCTTCGCTGTACGAATTCGCTACATGAAACTGTTGATGTTGGAGGGGTAATTTCTAAATCACACATGATCCCCAGGTAATACTAGTCCTGTGTGAATAGTACATAAGACAAAAGGGAAAAGAGTGTTGGCTCCAGAAAGTTGATTCCTAATAGATTTATGTACAACCTGTAATTGATCCATGTAGTGGGTCCCGCTTCCGCTTCAGTAAATCGTTATAAAATCAACACACACAATTACATAAAGCCATTATTGTCTTCATTTGTCACCTGCATGACTGATCTCATAAAGCTACAGCATCACTGACTTTCCCATCCTGTTGTTTCTGTGTGAATCAGCGTGTGAATCGGCAGTAACTCTGCTCTTCGATGCTGTCATGCACCTGGGCTGTAAACCCTACCTGGACAGCCAGAGAGCTGCATGTATCTGCCATTACGAGGAGAAAACTGACCTGTGATCAGCCGTGTTTAGGCTCCAAAGATCCTGATGCCATTGAGGAGAGTATGAAGAGTCAAGACTGCCCTGGAAGTGTGTGAAGTTTAACATTTTCCTGATTTTAAAGGTGCCGTTTTTCGTGTTTAAGAGTGTGTTTATAAACCTTCAATAATCAAATCATATGAACGGTCCTTTGGGAAAAAATTGCGGTTTATGATATTTTGCTATACAGAGCACCTTGCTTGTTTTTAAGCTTACATTTTTTCAGCCCTGAAATTTCCTTTTTCCCCAAACAAACTCAGAGCTGTGGCTGAGACTTTTTTCTTTGCATAATAATTCATGTGGTGTTTGTGGTTTCAATAGTTTGTGTCCGAAGAGAATAAGTGTATAAAAGTTGCACTTCTGTTTACAGACAGCAGAGGGTGCTAAAACGTACTAACTCACTTAACATATGAATCAAATGTTTTGGAGGAAAAGCCATAACACTGTGGGAATCTGATTTTAAAAATATCTAAACACAGTTTTGGTGTCTGAGAAAATGAGGCTTCATCCCAAACCCTGACTAATCCTCATTAAAAAAAAATTTCATGAAAACATTAGGCACTGGAATTTTCTTTAAGTTTTTCTAAAGACCCAAATCATCTCACATTAGACCAGCCTTTAAAATTACAAAGTCTCACCTTTTTTTATTTTTTTTTAAACCCAAACTCAGTGTGTCTCAGGGGGGACAGAAAGACTGCCTCTGCACTTGTTTTGTGTTGTGTTTGTTCTGTGCATTATGGAGTTGATATGAAATTTTTAGACATAAACAGAGTGAAATCTCAGAATGTGTAACTTTAAATATGTTTTTTTTTTTTCTTCCCTGATGGAATGTTTGTCATCATTTGCACATTTCATTTGTACCTTAATCTTTTTGTTATTATCCTCCCATACTCTCTCTAAAGTTAAGCTCTTAGCCCCACCCCTCTTCTCTTTACAGAAGTCCTGCATCCTGTTCTCTTTAATGTTGGAAAATTGACATTATCTCTTTAATGTTGGACCCTTAGTCCCGCCCCCTCAAACATTTTACTCAAATATCTTCAGTGCAATGACATAAATATTATTGGTGGTGTCTTTACCAGCTGAAAACTCATGAAGAGTTTATAAAATGTAACGTTGTACATTAAGAACAACACAAGCATGGCTTCAGAAGGCGAATAAAACACTCGCCAATGTGCACAATGTTTTTATTTTGTAGCTAGCTTTGATCCTGACAGCCGAAAGTGCTCTGGTTATTGAACGCAGCCTTGCTATAGTATCATTTGTGCTCTTGTCCACTGTCTATATAAGAGAATATCCCAGGAGGCTCGCTAAATGTAACATTTTCCGGTGTTAAATTAATTACTGACGTTAAGAATTTCTTTTATTTCTATAATCTTGGCAGCTTTCAAAACTCATCCAGTGCCATGCTATAACTAGCGTGTGTAAGTAGCTAGGATGTTTTCTCACCCTCTACTCGTCCAAACACTGCATCCTCTACATCAACGTGTGGAAGATCTCAGTTAAGTCATCATTATATGATAATGTCAGATATATGATATGATATACTTGTTCGAGTGAACTGCACGAACAGAACAACCGCACCAGAGTTCGTTTTAATAAAACCAAACAAGTGTAAAAACACCCTAAACATACGTTTGGTTTCATTACTTTACACACTAAATAACACCATCATGCATACGAATGAATTATTGTTATTAAGCAACACTGCTGAACTTCACTTTATTGTGATATAGAGAATTTTTCCTGATGCAATCATGGTGTATAAGGAATTCTTTTTTACCTCAAATAAAATAATTGAAATCCTGTTTCTTGGCTGTTTTTCATTTATAGTTTTACACCCACTCACTTAATTATTGTTCTTATTATACCGCTTAATCCTGGATTAAGCGGTACAGACACAGGGGGCCAATCCATCACAGTGCACACACTCATTTACACACTATGGGCAATTTGGGAACGCCAGTTAGCCTATTCTGCTTGTCTTTGGAATGTGGGAGGAAACCGGAGCACCCGGAGAAAACATGCAAACTCCATGCACACAAATGAGGGAATTGTTTTACACCTGTGATGGCCCGCCATCAGCCACACATTGAGGGGTAATATGTGCAAACATTTACACATAGATCTACATAAACATGTGCACTGACCCATTCACTGCTCATTTATTATTTAGTATTTTGTTTAGTTAATTGCTTTGGTATTTATTTATATTAAACAATAAGATGCCAAGACCATTAATTTCATTTAGATATTTATTTATAAGTGCATCATATCTGGGTGGAGTGCACACATCCTAGTTTATGTTGTACTG
>JAQMYJ010000039.1:6000145-6023809 GCA_030014305.1 Clarias laeviceps | reverse complement strand
GTGCCAAGTTGTAGTGCGGACTGGATAGTCCGCTGTGGCGACCCCTTGTCGGGAGCAGCCGAAAGACCAACAACAATGATGACTGAGTAACTGTATATTGTATATTTGTATATTTTATATTTTTTTGTTCTTTTCTAGTGCAATTTGCCTCTTCTTACTTTTTCATTCCATTAAATTTTTCCTTTTTAAGGTCTCAAACAGTTGTTTCAGCATTTCACCGCATATCACACTGTGTATGGTTGTATACGTGACAAATAAAATTTGAATTGAATTTGAATTGAATCAACATAACTTGCTAGCTAGCTGTCTGTCTGTCTAAACAATTGGGACTACAGACAGGAACATCATTAATTCTGTGTTCAGATTTTGCCTATACTTTACCAGCCACTTAATGCACTAGGGTGGAGGTTATGGCTTTTTTAAAATATTGTTATTTTTTATGATGCTCTACATTTATTTCTAGGTTATGTGTACAAGTAAAAACTATTTTAATTGACAACTGCACCGCCTTGACACCTCCAGTGTCCAGGTTTCACTGTGCTTGGTGGGTTTCCTCTGGGTGCTCTAGTTTTCTCCGCCAATCCAAAAGCATACAAATTAGCTAAATTGGCTTTCCCAAATTACCCATAGTGTGTGAATGTTTGTGTGGCCTGTGATGGATTGGCACCCTTTCCAGGATGTACCCTAAGGCTCCTGGGATAGGCTTCAGGCCACCTGTGACACTGTATACAGGATAAAGCGGTATAGATGACGAGTGAGTGAGTGAGTGAGTGAGGGGGGGAGTGATATGAGTGTTCTCTGAATAGAATGTGACTCCAAAGAAAAAAAAAAAATTCTGCTCGAGAGAATACATTTAAGTAAGTATGTTATAACTTATGAAAGAACTTAAAATTGGTATCTGTGCTGTGCTTAAATGGTGTGCTGTGGTGTGCTGCGCAGTGATTGGCTGCTGTGGTGTGCTGGAGTTGCATGCCGAAACAGGAGCACGTGAGAGCTCAAGTAGGAGGCTGGTGAATTTCTCTAAGATTAAGTGGAAGGTGAGAGGATATGAAGCAGCTCAGTGTCGCAGCCCTCCTACTCCTGGCAACATGCTTGTCCAGTGCAACATGCTTGACAGATGGCAAGTCTGAATACAAGACATCTGACTGGACAAAGACTTTAAAAAACATCAAGGATGGAGTTCAGAACTTACACACTTACTACACATACTTTAAAACTGTAAAAGCTGCTGTGGATTTAATGTTGGGATCTGATCATATGTGTGAGTTTAAATGCCCCGGCTCTGGTAAGTAATTCTGTCATGGTTTATCAAAGCATGCCGATAGACCTAATGTAAGATCCATTTGTTCCATTGTTAGTTTTAGTTTACATTAGAGACTGCTAAACATGGTTTTGTTTCTGCTGAGAGGTTACTTTTAGTTTCTTTCTCTCATTTCCTGTAACAGTAAATCTATAATTAGAAGAAATTCTTTTAAGACTCTCATCAAACTCATCTTGCACCTGATCCTGATTAAATCAGTTTTTACAATTTATATCTTATGTTTCTCCATCACTAAAAAGTGAGAAACTATCTTTCAGTTTCAGTGTGGTGAATTTGACCTTTACAACCATTCATAGAAATAACTATAATGTATTCCTCCTCACTAGGAAAGGACCTGAAAGCATATATTTTATCTAGTACTGTACTACACATCTAGTAAGCATCTCTAGTACATTTTGTGTGTGTCTGTGTATGTATCTGTGTGTGTCATGCTGCACTGCCTGGCAAAAAATATATTTATTTATTTACTTATTTTTGGACTGGGCAGTGTATTTGTGGTGTGATTTAAAATCTGCTTTAAATGCAAGATGTGAGCTTTAAAGATATATCAGTGCTCAATTCTTAGGGCCTTATTATGTACCTTCAGTTATTTTTACACTGCACTACATTACAGACTACACACACATACACATAAACATACACATAGTTACTTCCCCACAACCACCATTAAAGTTTCATAGCTCTATTTCTCAAACAAACTAGAAACTTCCAATAACTGTATTCCTGCTGTATTCCTGCATATGATTTATCTGACATTTTTCAGTAATTCTTTTATTGGAATTATTCTATTTCTAAGCAATAGAATGATATAGATTTTGACATACAACCGCTTCAAATCAGCAATCAGGTAACAACAGAAAGCGCTACCTTCCAAATTACCACACAAGCTAAACATTGTGCAACAAATGAAATAGAAACCAGCCATTTGTGAGTGAAAGTTCTCTCTGAAAAAAACAAGCCAGTATTCGCATCAATTACTCCAAATAAAAATACAAGTTGCTGCAATTTTTCATGAGAAAGAATTGCTAATTGGTAAAAATACAGGCAAACAGTCTGCCTTCACTGCTTGTAAGTTTTGGTTTTGTTTTCTGTTCAGAAAACCTTCCACGCCTACATACAGGTTTCTATAATCAGCCTGTCAAATAAAGCAACACAATGCAGTTAGTCATACTGAACTTATTGTCAGCCTGCAACTCTGACATCATGTAACATTTTATATTTTATGATTAAAGTGTCCATACCTAAAAATAAATTTTAGTATGATTTAGAAAAGTCACTAAATATTAAAAATCCTGTTTTAATATATAGTTTTAATACTAACATTGTACTAGACTGCAGCAACATAAATCTGCTGCTATGGTGACACCTGTCGGCAGTTAATGGGATTGCTTATAATTAGCTGTGATGAGATCATTCAGGATTTATATGTATATTTGTATATATATATTTATATATGTTTGTGTTAATCTGGAATGTACTTAATTTCATGTTAGAGGTTTTTCTTTTTTTTAAAGGACAAATGCTCTTTCCTCGGCCTGGCCACAACCCGTCATCCAATGGATGTGGTACTCCGCTGTTTGTATTTCATGTAAGTTTCAAAGAAACTTATGGTTGTTAGTCACAAACGGATCCAATATATTACTTGATCTAGTACACTAGATCAGTGTTTCCTAATGTTTGTCATTTATAACAAATAGATTAAAGGTTTTTCATTTTGTATTAAGGTTTAAAATTCTCATAAATATTTCAGATAAAATAGTTATACATCAAAGCTAATAAAAAAGTAATGTGATTTAATCAATGTGATATTCTTCATTTATCTTAGTCTTGTATATTGATCAGAGATGTAAAAGTTTTGTCTGGGATGCAGAAGATTTTCACATTTCAGATTTAGCCACAGCCTTGGTAACTCTGGGTATAACTGAACTAGATACACTTTAGTGATGGGTAATTGGGTGGTAGGTTGTATCAGAAAATAAACATTTTCTTGTTTTAGGTTTTTTTTTTTAGTTATTTGTGCAGAAATTTGTTTATCCATCCATTCATCTATCTAGGAACCTTTGTAGTCCGACCAGGGACTGTGTAGGCCAATGGCAACCATTGTATTAATTCCCATTTTGTATGACCGTGGTAGGACCTCTGGTCTATTTGTTTATCACATTCCACTTTTGTCTGCAGTTTGATATTGGAATCCCAGCAATAACCAGGTGCTGTAACCAACACGACCACTGCTACGACACATGTGGACAAAAAAAGCTGGTGTGTGATGAGCAGTTCCAGATTTGCTTGAAGAACATTTGTGGGAACCTTCTGAAAGCGCTGGGGCTGGACCGGAATGATGGTAAACACTTTCTAACCTAGAGAAATCAGTTTAAAGGAAAAAGTGAGTGTTTAAACAATAATACATATAATACATAATACATACTTATGTACTTAATAATTCTGTAACTTTAAAAACAAACTGTAGACATGCTCCTCTTGTGAAAAGTAGAAGATCATATAGAAGCAGAAATTAAATAATAAAAAAAACATTCACCTTCTCCACTCTACTTTGAAAGTCTTAACAGTAAGGCCACTTTCTTAGTTTTTACTACACAATGAAAACGTCAGAGTTTGATGTCAGAAAACAAATATGCGATGATAGATTAAACTTTAGCCTTGCAGTCCTGATATTAACATCTATATGTGTTAAACTTAGAACATGGCACCTTTTGTTTGAACCCACCTTTTTTTTAAGTGATCAGCAATACTGAAACACATGACTGACAGGTTTTTCCTGTTCCCCGGGTATGTCCTGACTCATTCTCTGAAAGTTGAGTCAGGTCAGCTGGACTTAGTAAAAACGTTTTACTAATCATCCAAGTTGCTTATTCAGTTTAACGGAAGTTGGAAAGTTTTCAGGTTAAACTGATTGTTCAAACACTTAACAGCTCTGAATGTTTGCTCTTGGTTTAAGCTCTTATCAGCTATAACATTATGACCACCCGCCTAATATTGTGCAGGTCACCCCTTCTGCCATTAAAAAAAGGATGCAAAGGTGTTCTGACACCTTTCTAAAAGAACCAGCATTAACCTTTTCAGTAGTTTGAGCTACAGTCGCTCTTCTATTCCCCATGCCTTCATTCCCCATGTGCATCAGTGAGCCTTGTGCACCATGTGCACCATGAGCTTGTCACCGGGTCACTCGTTCTCCTTCCATGGATCACTTTTGGCAGGTCCTGACCATGGATTAAAATGAGAGCAATATCACTAATCTCTGTATAGTTATTATATAGTTGATTATATAGAGTCAGTTTAAAACAGTAGATTCCTTGGAGTCTTGACAGATGACAAATTGACAGGTGTCACATTGAGTCACTTCTGAGGACTTAATTCTAGAGTTATGTGTTCAAGTTTCACCCAATGAAAACATCATGATTTTTAACCATCAATTCAGTCATTCAGTCATTAATAAGAGTCTTTGCACGTTTTTTTTGTTTTTGCTGGCATGTTTGATTCTGTTCTAACGACAGACTTGCACCATTATTGTATGTATCACTGTGGCTGTTTTATTCTTTTGGTTTCTCTCTAAATCAGCATGTGATTCACTGGTGAGTCAGGTCTTCGATGGCGTGATGCACCTAGGCTGCAAACCCTACCTGGATAGCCAGAAAGCTGCATGTGTCTGCAAGGATAAAGCTGAGCTGTGATTGGACGTGTTTGGGGCTCAAAAACTCCTGATGCCTTTGAGAATCATCTGATGTGTCAAGTCTCTGTTCTGAAAGTCTAACACTCATCTTCATCATCATCAAGCACTCCATAGGATGAATCTGATGCATTGAAACACTGTGGGGGTCTGAAACTGGGCTGAGATTAAGACAAATACTAATATATTAGAAGGTATACAGATACTTGAAGAAACAGTTACACCTACAGTATAATGTGTTCTGAAAACACTTCTTTTTGTGGTTCTTACTATTCACATGGTTTATGCTAGCTGTAACTCACAGCAGGTCTGTGTTACATTTAAGACTCCTGTGTGTAAATGCATGATAAAATATATGTAAATATGTAAAGTTACCTACAGTATATTATCTTTTCTTGAAGCTCACCATGTGACTTTCAAATTCTGCCTTTTCTTCTAACTAGGGTGAACACCTAATAGCTTTTTTTATGTGTTTTTCTTGGTAATCAGGAAAAGTATATATTTTGAAGGTTAGACTTTTTTAATCCTTGATCTCTCTTGGAAATGAAAAAAGTTCTTTATGCAGTTGTTTTCTGGTTTGGTTTAGTATGTATAGAAAAATAGGTAGAAGTGGATTTCTGGATGGGATATAAATAGGTTAAAATATCTGTGTCCTGTTGTGTTAATGCAATCAGAAAGAGAAGGTGGTGTGAGGTTGTTAAATGAAGGCTAAGCTTATAAACATGCACTATTTGTCTGTTTCTATTCTGTAAAGATAAAGCTGTGAAATTAAATGCACAAAATATATATTCTCTACACACACACATACATACATACACACACACACACACACACACACACACACACACACACACATAGTACTAATAGTATGAGAAGCATATTTTCAATTTGGAAATTGTTTGTACATAACGATAGGATTCCTCCCAAATTCCCAAACATTTAATTTTATTTCTACTGTATAAAAATAGTCCTGCTTAAAAAATTATTATATTTTTTAATAATTATTATTTAAAAAAGTAAGCTGTAAATAGAGTGTGATTTGGTTATATTTGTATAGTACAAATAGTATGAGAAGCTTTCAAAGTCAAACCAGGACTTGTGATGAAATTTTTGTTGAAAAAGCTTGTAAAAGTGAATGATATTAACAGAAGACTTCAAGCAAATTGCAGTAATGAGACTTTGCGGTAGGCATGTGCACAGGTAGACTCCAGGTGGTGCTCCAGCACCTACCCTTTGCCTTGATACGTGCCAGTTCTGGAGGACATTTTTTCTAACAATTTATATTGAAGGTTTTGAAATGAAGTGTTATTGGTGTCCGCAGTAAAAAATTGAATGCTAAACCAGCAGCCCAATGTGAAATAACAACGACAAAGATAAGTATAAGAGGCAGTAAGAGACAGATAGCATGAGAGACACAGAATAAGAGGTAGTTTTGTGTTCCCTCACCTGTCTACCTCCACAGCAGCTCCACTCACCTGCTCACCATTGGTGTTCATACCATTTTCATTATTAAACACTGAGACGTAATGACTTGCTTGACTTGCTTTACATTTAAAAAAAATTTAAATCATGTAAATGCTAATATTGTGCATCTACTCTGCAGAGAAGAGGTGACTGTAAAGCAGGACAGTAGATACCACATGAGCCTTAGGCAATATTTATTTAGCAGAAGAATCACACTTACTCATACAGTCGGTCACATTCCCTGGTTTCCTCATAAATTCTGGAACTTTGTGTGATTAACTTAGACCTGAGGAATTTTGATGCAAAAAGTATAACCATTTATCTATACGTTAATATAGTATTTGACCTCATATCTTATGATAAGTGTACAATTTATTTAACCACACAAAGTGGTTTAGTGATTTTAAGTCACAGAATTATAGTTGAACAGGTTTAGGATTATAGCTAAGTCAGCATTATAGCTATAATGACTTTTTTTGTCTTGAGCTCCTAACCCCAAAATGTCTGTAAACAGCTGTGCTCGTAGCCGCAGTAAAACATTTGAATGGTACAAATGTTTTAAAGAAGGTCGTACAGTCTGAGGACATTCTCTTTTCCCTGTTTTTATCTCTTTATTATTTTTATTTATTTATTTGCTTACATTATTCAGTGGAAGTGATTTTTGTTATTGTTTTATTTCGATTTGGATTATATTTTCTTATTAATGCTATAATGTTTTTATAGGCTGTTTCAATGTCTGCAACTATTTTAGGATTGTAGCCTGCAGCACTTTGGTCAACTGTGTTGTGTTAAATGTGCTTTAAAAATAAATTTGACTTTGACTAAAGAGGACAACAATAGTCTAAACTGTGTAATTATATTTGCATTATATAATTGCATTATGGTTGTATAAATATGATCTTTAACTTTGTTTGTTAGTTAATGCTCTTGCATTAACCAGAACACGCTCCTGCATGTTGTTGAGAAATTCCACTGAAGAAACACTTCTCCGTAAGTTTAACAATAAGGCGGAAGTGCCTTTCTTTGATCGATATCTGTTTGGTCCAATCACGGCTGAGTATTTTATCCTTTACCCAATCAAAGTAGGTTAGGGGCGGAGATTATTATTGTCATATAATGGTGTGTTCAACCTCCGCAGGTTAATTCAAGATGTCGAGCCAGAGGAAAGGCAAAGTTTCAGGTAATCAATTCTTTTGCTATTTTTTCCGTTTTTTTAAGTTCTACAACTTTAAAAATCGTGCGTTTATGTTTATTTTTTTCTAGTTCGTGCTTGTATTTAATTCTAAACAAGTGTTAATTTGGACTGACATACTTCCTTGTAGGAGTTCTCATGAGCTCCTGAGTCATATAATGACATATCATTCTATTACAGCTTATTAATGACAAATATTAATATAGTCCTGCTTAAATGCAATGCAGACACGCTAAGCCGTCGCTAAACGTTATGAAAAGCATATAGTTCGGGTTTGTGAGCTGAATCATTGACCGTATGCAGCGTTCAAGTTCTTTGTGTTTGTTGCTGTTGTTAATTTTCATGCTGGTGTTTGTTCCTGCAGGTCAGATCAAGACGGATCATGACTCAACACAGCGTGTTGCTCCTACAGGTTAGGTTTCATTTTAAAGCATGCGAAGTGATCTTAACTGCATATTAGTAGTGTGATGTGTTGTTACAGGAAAATAATCTACAACAGGGAGGTGAGATAAAGCAGATAAAGTTACTGATACCAGACCAAGAGTTCTTATTTTCCTAAAAACAGCACATCCTGAGTATATTACATATCTTATTCAATCAACAATAATATGTAAGTGACTACAGCTGTCTTTTTAATTTACTTAAGAATGACAACTTGCACTATTTAATAAAAAGTTTAAAAGGTAAAATTAATGTAAATAAAAAGTTAGTGTCATTTTCCCCAGATTTTGTTACACCTTTAAAACCTTTAAAAAACGTTTAGTGCGTAATTAAATGTATCCCGTTCCTTACGACATCAGTTTTCTCACTTAAATACAATAATTTCAAAATAATGAAAATGTGTAAATAGGTGTGAGTGTAGTACCACCTGTAGGATTATAAAGAAACAGTGATTATTATTTTATCACCTCAAATGCCTCAAAGTCTCAAAACTCAACTTGACAGCCAGTGCCCGGGTTAAGTGGCTGCAAGTTTTGACTACTTATCTCTCGCGGTAGATCAGAGGCACCATTTTTTTTTTTACGCACCATTTTTTGATAATGTAATCACATAAAAATGTGTTTTTGTTGCACCACTCAGAAGCTTTTGCGCTTAGTATTGATTCGGTTACATCTAAGGCTGATCACCAGTCACAGCCAATCAAACTGAAAACCAGACAATTCTGATCACTGCCTGATTGACTGATTCATCTCTATTATAAATGTAAAAAATATATTTTTTTATTGATTTTTGAGTCAATATGACAATATATGAATCACCACACAAAATAATTGTGATTCATAACTGAAGTTTTATTTTAAATACATTTTTTTTATTGTTTTTAAAATTACTTTAATACTTAATAAAAGTATTCTAACGGTAATTAAAGTATTCTAAAGTAATTACCAGGGCAAACCAGCAAACTAATCAGTTAATTATCTGGGGTTTCTCCATGATGCTATCTTTTATCTCCCTTAGCTCTATGTCTATAAATCAACCCCGTCCTTGCACTTCCTCGTTCCTTATATAACATTTCCTTTGGCTTGCTGAACCCTTTTGATTTTTTTTAACACATGCAAATGGCTTTGATGTATTAGACTGAGGAAATGGATTAGTGCTTATATACCTCTCTTTCTTTGAAGAAACCAGAGAGAACATTCAGACACATCATGCAAGCATGCATTTTTCCATCATATCTAAACTTAACATCATGTTAGTTAAGTCATATAATACAATATAATTTAAACTGTTTTAAATTATCAGTGGCGTAGTGGTTAAAACTGTCGCCTTGCACCTCAAAGGTTCGATTCCCGCTTCTGCGATTGTGTGCATGGAGTTTGTATGTTCTTTCTGTGCTTGGAGGATTTCCTCCAGGTGCTCCGGTTTCCATTCACAGTCCAAAGCCGTGCATTTAATTGTTGATATGGTGAAATTTCCTATAGGAAGATGTTTGTTTAACCATCCTTATTCTGAGACAAAGCAGTTTATACGTTGTGGTTTTGTAACATGACAAGCTACATTTTTTTAGCTATAAAAGAAAGAGGAAAAAAATGAGCGGCGGGTTAGGAAACTCCTGTTTAAAGTGCCTATCATAAGCAGGAACAAGATGTTGTTTTTCATGGATGTTCCACAAATGTTAATGTAACTCTATGTATAAAAAATTATGATGTCATTATCTATTTGATTATTATTATTATTGTAATGCTTGGGGAGTTTCTGTGGCATAAGAGGAATAAAATAGCAAACTTGGGCCATGCAGCTGAAAATATTGTTAATAGGAGAAATGAAATAAAACACTTGGGGCATGCTGTTATAGTAAATTAGTCAGCTCAGAGTGGTAACAGTAACTCTGCTTCATCATCTCACCATGTTGTGTTTCATAGTTTACATAATGTCCTGGAAGTGCATGAGATCTATTTGTAAAACAAGCATGTTGTATGTTCAGGGCAGGAAGGAGGCGTGACCGAGACGGATTATGGGTGTGAAAGGTAAGATCACAGGAAGAATTATTATTATTATTTTATTTTATTATTTTTTTTTTTACTTCTAAAGTAGAATCCTTTCAGTTGTGTTGATCAAATATGATTGTTTTTTTTTCTTTCTTCTTTTTGCAGAGCTCTCAGGTTTGATCCTAATGAGGAGTATAACATGAAGCACAAACACAGAGGTCTGGCTCTCATCTTCAACCAGGAGAACTTTTACTGGCAGCTCAGGTTGAACTCTCGATCCGGGACCAGGGCAGACAAAGAGAACCTCGCAAGAAGGTGTTACAAACACAGTAACGCATAATAGACACTGTATAGCTCATATTAAAATGCACATCATCCCTGTGTAACAGACACTGTAACACACACCATGATGCACCTCATCACATAATGGACATTCTGGCATACCACAGCATAATAAGCACAGTGTAATGCACAAGCTAATACACTCTCTAACACAGGATAATAGATGCACTGTAACACAGTGCAATAGACAAACTGTAACAGACACAATGTAAAGCACATCAGTGTGCACAACACAACGTAATAGTCCCTATAACATATATTATTATGCACACCGAGCACAGTGCCAGGGACACATTGTAATGCACACTGTAACACAGAGTAACAGGTGCTGTTACACTAACGATAGCTCATGGTTTACACACAGTGTCGGTGTGTAACACTCACCACAGTGCTGTGCATTTAAACACACTGTAACATACCATGATGCATCACAATGCACACACCGTAACAACTGAACAATAATGCAGTAATTTTGCACACCTAACTCGCACTATAACACACCGTATAATATACTCCATAATGCACGTTAACACACACATTGTACCTTACCTGCAGTTACAATTTTGATTTCCGTGGATTTAGAGGGGTTTACATATGTTACATAATGTAGCTTTAATTTCATGAGTTCTGTTTGATTTACAGTAAGTGGTTCACTTTGATGGACATGGGGCTGTGATTTAAAGCATACAATCTGAACCACACTTTCAGGTTTGAGCTGCTGGGCTTTGAGGTGAAGGCGTTCGATGATCTAAAACGGAAAGAAGTTCTTCACATCATCACTGAAGGTATGCGCACAAAGACAAACTCTTTTCCCAGATACCTACTTTATCTACACTCACTTCCCTGTGGTTTTACTTTCACATTAACAACGATCTTTGCCCCCAGCTGCAAACGCTGATCACGCAGATGCTGACTGCTTTGTGTGCATGTTCCTGAGCCACGGTGAAGACGGACACGTTTATGCCAACGATGAGAAGATCGACATCCTGGAAATGACGTCTCTGTTCAGAGGAGACAGATGTCATAGTCTGGTGGGAAAACCGAAGATCTTCATCCTGCAGGTATTAAAAAAAATAATAATAAATTATGATTTTCTGTAGCTCAGAATGATTTCAGCTATGCAGTCATCTAAGGGCCTTTTTGGTAAAAATAATAATAATAATAATGAGTATCAATGACTGTGCTAGTTTTGATTATTGTGTAGACATTCCTGTGCTTTACTGAGCATCTAAACTAATGGTCATATGATTTTTAACGTCCTATGAACTTTATGAGGTCCTCTTTTGTCCTTTATTGCATCTGCAGTGCAAAGGCTGAATAATGATTGGATTTCCCCATGAACTTTATTCCCCATGACTCTCCTTTTCTTAGTAAGCAGTGGGGTTGTAACCTTAAGTGAACTTTCTGATCTAACCGACTTATGTAGATCGAAACCATTAAAATTACACAGAAGTACCTTAAAGACACAGTATGTCTGTGCAAACAGTAACTGGGAGATGTCCTACTAGAATAACCACAGCTTATACCTAGCTTCTGCATCGGAGTAAATTAACAGAAATGCCAAAGCCTGGGTGCAACCATGCCAAAAAAAACAACCTTTTTTTTAATACTATTATATGTCATAATACATTGGATCGATTAAAACATTCTTAAAGTACAATAAATAAAACTCTGTAGTACTCAATAGTAATAAGTTATTTCATCTTCTATTATAATTCTAATATTATATTATCTTCTACTATAACTATCTACTACTTGCATTTCCACAATCTTAAATTACCGTCTCAATTATAAACCTGTAGTACAAGAAGTAAAAGATAATGGTGGACACAGGAACAGATTTCTAAATTATCATCACACAACCTTCTGGCTGGTTTGCTGATCTCAGCCATGCCAGGAAAGCACCTCATATTATTGGACAAATAATTGTATGGTTGGCCATCTAGGACAAGAGCTGGGCATTACCAACTTTCTGTTCATAGACAAAAGTACAAAAGCACATACTTAGCCTAGGAAGTGAAGGCTAACCTAGAAAACTAAATGTAACCTGGTGGTTACAGACAAATGGCTGTCAATCATGCATACTCATTAGAATATTAAGCCACACCCATCAGTACAGCCTTAAAAGAGGTTTAAATAAATATAAATTTGGTGTTATAAATACAGAATTGCAGCTTTTTATGCTATTGTTAAATATAACAATGCTTGAACATTTGCAGTATTCTCTTATCATGACTCTTTAGTAATAACTGTATATGTTCATTGTGTAAAAATGCATATTTGGGGAATGTCAGGCATGCCGTGGGGACAAACACGATGATCCGGTGACTCCCATGGACGTGGTGGACAGCAGAACTGAAAATGAGGTGGTGGTGGATGCCGGTGTGGTTCAAACACTCCCCGCAGGGGCCGACTTCATTATGTGCTACTCAGTAGCCGAGGGTGAGTGCTGAAACATTCAGCTTACTCTTTCTATTACAGTAAGCACTTAAACCTTTATTATACTCCTTCTAATTTATGGGTGCAAACAATCTCATTAAATGAAATATGCTGAACTTGATTTGATTTATATGTCTTTAAAGTAATGTAATGAAATTTGAAAGTAGTAGGTCTATAATTTCAAAGTTATTTAAGGGGAAAAAAAGGTTTGGGTTAAAGTCATGGGAATTTGGGTGAATAAATGGACCACGGGTGAAAAACTTTCACTAGTTCCTGACATAAATACATTGCGACATCACACATATCACAAATGTCATAGTGGTGAAATTTTAGATCAACATCTTACAAATATGTTTAAATCTTTAAATTATGTTATTCTTAAGATAATGCAAATTCGGCAAAATTTGATTCCTATTGGCAAATTATAGAAGATGTAGTCAGGGGGAATTTTGGATTTAGTCATTTAGTCTCTGTACACAACCTCACTGAATTTGAAATGAAACACTTAAGATATGACTGAAGTCATGACTTCATCTTTAATTCAAGGGTTTTGACAAAAGTGTGGCATTAACCATACAGAAATTGCAACCTTTTTCATACAGTTAACCCCATTTTGGGGCTCATAGATAATGGAACAAATGGCTAATGAGCAGTTGCATGGCCAGGTATGGCCTGTTCCTCCATGACTAAAAGACCTGGAGGTGATCCTGAATGTTGCATTTGCATTAGGGTAGCTGTTCACCCAAACACTCAACATGAGGTCCGAATAGGTGTTTATGCAAGTGAAGGAAGCCATACTTGGGCTAAATAAAACAAAATAAACCCATCAGAGAGATAGCAAAAACATTGGAAGTGGCCAATACAGCCATTTAACTGGCAAGCTCAGCAACAGCAAGAGTCCATGGAAGACAACTAAAGTGCATGATCGCAAAATCCTGTCCATGGTAAAGAAGAACCATTTCACGACATCTGCCCAAGTCAAGAACACTCTTGAGGAGTTAGGCGTGTAATTGTCGAAGTCTACAGTCAAGAGACAGCTTTATAAAGTAAATACAGATGCTTCACAACAAGGTGCCAACCATTCATAGCACTCAAGAACAGAAAGGCCAGATTAGACTTTGCCAGAAAAGTTTGTCAGATTTTTTTGGACTGATGAAACTAAAATTAACTTGTACTAAAATAAACAAAGAAACGGCTCATGATCCAAAGCATTCCACATCATCTGTCAAACATAGGAATGGTACAGTTATGTCATAAGTATAAATAGCTGCCACTGCCAGGATGGCAGGATGATACATGGATAATGACCCCAAACATACAGTCAGAGCTACCCGAGAGTTTCAAAAGGCAAAGAAATGATATTCTTCATTTACCAAGTCAGTCACCTGCTCTCAACCCAATAGAGCATCTGAAGACACGCCTGAAGGCAGAAAGACCCACAAACAAGCAGAAGCTGAAGGCAGCTGTAGTAAAGGCCTGGCAAAGCATCTTGAGGGGGGAAACTCATCACTTCGTAGTGTTCATGAGTTCCACTCAGACACTGACTGCAAATGATTTTCATCCAAGTATAAATAGAAATTCTTATGTTTGTAAATTTTTTTTTTACTCTTATTATTTATGAAACCCTCAAATGGCAGTGTGTATGAAAATGGCTGTAACCCCTGAATGGTTAATACCACAATTGAATTAAAGCTCAAACCCCTTGAATTAAAGCTGAAAGTCTTGACTTTGCTCACATCTTGAGTAAAGAGGCCAAACGCCAGAAATGTAACGGTGTTCCAAAATGTATGGACCTGACTGTAAGTACTATGAATTGGGACAAAATCAGATCAGGTGTGGTTTGTACTTTATGCCCATATTTTCCTCCAGGTTAATGATTATTTGTCCTCATCTGCACTGAGTTTATATTTTATCGCATGGCCTGTCTTTTGAAGCACTAACCGTTGTCTCGCTTCTGTGTCATCGTCATCCATGATCTGTCATCATTAGATTTTTCCTCTACCTGCAGCTCTTCCTAAAGTGTTCATGGGAATTTGACTAAACCTTCACAGAACCTATACTAGGAAGCACAGATGTGCACTAGCTATTTAATTTTTAGCAGCAGCATGTTCAACAGGCAGGCGACACATGCCTTTCTTGGAACACTAATGACTAATTTTTTTAAACCACAAGTTCTTAGTACAGTATTTACTATGGTATGCTGAACATGTGTACCACACTGAGACCAGTCTGTCTGGTAAAACCAGTGCAGGCTTTATAGAGCGTCCCCTGGGGAAATTTAACACATACCGTACATCCTGAATAGTCACAATTCTGTGGATCAGTGTTTATACTGTGGAAAATGTAAATACATTTGAGTAGATGAATTTAAATGGATTGGACTATGTTTGAATGGATTCGATTTGTGTAGATTTGAGTGGATTGGATTTGAGTGGACTGGTTTGGATATAAGTGGCATGGATTGACATGGATACGAGTGGATTGGGTTTGAATGGAGTGTATTTGAGCCGAATGGATTTCATGAGGTTTGAATGGGTTTGAATAAAGTGGACTGTATTTGAGTGAAGTGGAACGTTAACATCCTCAGTATTCATGATGCTCAGTATAAGATTTATGCAATAGTACAACTTAGTAAATTTGTGTAGGTTGGATTTGAGTAGATTGTGTTTGTGTGGTGTGAATTGTGTAGATTTAAGTTTAGTGGATGTAAGTAGATTATATTTAATTGAGTCCAGTTTAAATGGATTGGATTTGAATGGATTGGTTTGAATGGAGTTGATTTGTGTGGTGTGGTGTGTAATGGATGAGCGTGAATATGTGTTGATTGGTTTTGAGTGGATCTGATTTGGAATGCACATGAGTGGTAAGGATTTGAATGAGTTGAGTTTGAGTGAAATGACTTTGGGTGGATTGGATTTAATGCTACACAGTTAATCACATAGAAGTCGAAATCACGGTATGGTGCAGTTTATTTTAAGTAATAGAGTCAGACTCGTGCTAAAACTGTCCAATCAAAATCCTTTTTTTTTGCTTTTAATCTATATAAATAAGGGTGAATACTAAATGATATATTTAATAGTTAAATATTGCATTTTAAATTACACTCACATTATTATAATATAATATAATAATACAATAATCGCAAAATACATTTTTAATTCAATCGTGCTGCCCTAATTGGATTGGGTTTAAGTTCAGTGGATTCCCCGAAGTAAGGAGCTGAAACTCTACAGTAATATATGCAATACAGGGAAAAGCAGATTGTGGTAAATATGTAATATGACTTTATGGTTATGTGCTGATACAAATATGGACGTCCTCCCATACAGGTTTCTACTCGCACAGGGAGACGGTGAATGGTTCCTGGTACATTCAGGACCTGTGTATGCTACTAAAGGAGTATGGCTCCTTTCTGGAGTTCACAGAGCTCCTCACTCTCGTCAACCGCAAAGTGTCTCAGCGCAGCGTGGGTGTCAGCAGAGACCCCTCATCTATCGGCAAGAAACAGGTGCCCTGCTTCGCCTCCATGCTCACCAAGAAGCTCTACTTCAGGTCCAAGCAATGAGATTACATTTAGACACACACACACACACACACACACACACACACGTAGTTAGGAATTCTAATTTAGAAACAGCAGCAGATAGAGGTACAGATGAACAGTCACAAGGTTTACAAAAGTTTTCAAGGTGTGCAAAAATGATATGCATGTGTAGAGTGATGGAAAACTTGCTTTCTTAAAGCTCTGGGCTGTATCAGGGGACCAATGAAAATAAAGGCTTATCTCAGGGAATTGATGAAAACAAGGTTATTTTGGGAAACCAATTAAAATTGAGGGTTATCTCATTGGGACAAAGAAAAGTCAGTGGCCATGCCCGGTATCTAACAAAAAATGCAGGATCAAATTCAGTTTGGAGGGGGTGGTGGGGTCTGGATAGGTAACCACTCAAAGTGGTGCATTGTATGATTGTCTGGAAAACTCATTAGTGCATTTGTGTGAAAATGGATCGCTCTATAAAACTTTATATTGGGGGGCCATGGGAAATTAAAGGGCTAGCTAAAGGGGGCCAATGAAAATGGCAGGTTATTTTAAAGGGGACCAATGAAATTGTATTGTTTTTAAAGGGGTCCATTGAAAATGGATGCTTATCTATAGAGACTAATGAAAATGGAGGGTTATTTAAATGGGACCAATGAATATGGGCTGTTTATATTAAAGGCTTTATGAAAATCCAAGGTAATGTAAAATAACTAATTATAGTAAGTTGCAGTTTTAAAGGGATAGTTCTGGGAAAAGAAATGAGTTAAATATGTACTAAAGACATCATGACCTTAGCTTAGTAGGACTGCAGAAATTTCATGAGTCTCAGCTGAACTTTGGAATGCATTTTTTGCACAGAATGAAGATTGTGGCATTTCCATTTGAAAAAGTTCACAGTCGGTGTGTAGAGCATGAAAATTTATAATTGCGAAGATCTAAGATCATTAAGACATACTTGAGGAAAAAAAAAGAAAAAAAAATCCTCGTAATTTGAGGGACCAAACAAAGAATGCGTAAAAGCCTGTAGTGTAGTACGGTACTAATACAATTTAAGGTAATGTTACATAACTGTAACATCATGCCATGGGATAAAACTTTAAGAGCAGATGGATCGCTACTTCATGGAAGAACTTAAAGAGCTGCTGGAAAAACGTCTGCCAAAAAGCAATGCATTTCCAAAATACTCAGGTAGTTGTGTACCGGGGGTTTTTTTCTTTTCTTCTTTTTGTAGAGAATTGTAATGCCATCATTTACTAGCTAGATATCTGAATGGGAACTGACAAATTTACAACCAGTGCTGTTAGATCTAGTAATACAGCCACCATATTAATGGCTGCCAAATTCCTTGGAACTGGAAACTTGATCACCACATGTTTTTATGAACAAAATGGCAACCGGTTAATCAGATGAAATCAAAATAAGTTATGTTTTGTCTAATACAAATAAAGTAAAGGAACAACATGAAAGAAACAACGGATGGATATATCTCATTTTGATTTAAAATCATGTCACAGTCCTAAAATGTGGATATGGGAATAGAGATTGTACTGAAGTCTGCATCAAAGCATTAGAATCAGTTGTCTTTAATTTTTCTGGACGTTTGGGGAACATAGCTGGTGTTTTCTGTACTTGATTCTACTAAATATTTCGTTATCATACCTTGGGGAAAGCAATGATTATGGATGTTACTTTTATTGTTTGCTGTGTTGGAACAGCCAGCAACAACACACCTGTGAGGTTTATGGTTCAAAACACACTTCCCTTGCAATCAGTGAAGAGAATCCACAGAAATAGCTTTCTGCACAGATGTCACCTTCTGGTCATCCATAAACTTTTCAGAGGTCTGTGTCAGAAAATCTTCCCCTATCAGTTTCACTTCTCTTGCACACATGGTGAATTTCCATGGCATTTGTGTTGATAGTAAACCATGAACATTTACAGAGAAATGCAGGCATTACCTGTTTAACAAGTTTCTGAGAGGATGCTCAATTAGAGAACACAGAAATGAGCTGGGGATTTCTCTGACAATGGAAATAGGAAATGATTTTACAGAACAGAGATTGGTTCCTGTGAATTATATTTACAGCTATTTATTGTGTAGATGCTTGTAGATCTGAGAAGTGAAGCAGAATTCAGTCTGTCTGTAATACTGTACATGATCTGGTCAAACTCCTTTGAAGATTTAAAGATACCATACGGAAAACAAGCGTTTTGTACCTGTACTTTTTGGTCACAGAACACAAAAAAAACATCAATTTGAGCAAAATATAATTGAAGCTAATAAATAGTGGTATACTCGTGCATGGAGAAGTGGGTATATTGAAAATTGCTCCCTATACACTCTGACTGGGGTTAGGGACTGAGAGGGTGTGGATGCTAGGCTGTGGTTACCTGAGCTGCTTCCAGCTAGCAGCATTGAAGTAGCATTACATGGTCATAATGCTTGTTTGGATAGTTCGCTTCATCTTCCCTGTTAATTTGATTATTAAAATTTTCCAAAAGAGGCCATATTTCAGTTTGTGTCACAATGGGCTGATGGGCGGGTAGCAACAAACTATTTTTTTATTTTTTTACAGTTTGGCAAGCCAAAAGCATGTCCCAGTCATTTCTCTGATTGGCTTAATGTACTTGCGCTCATCAATCATCAATCCTCCCTAAAAGTAACCAAACCAATAAACAAATGCAAAAAAAAAAATCTGGGCGTCCAGGAACCTGTAAATAATAATTATCCACTGAGCATATCCACTGACGCGTTCTTCCCAAGTTACACTGAACATTAAAGTGTCTATAACAAACATCAGGTTTATCATGCATCAGTGCTAACCCTGTGAGCTGCCTGGTGAAAGGTAATCAACTGATAAATGGCCAAGCAGGTTTAATCACCTTGGACCTCATTAGTCGTCCATTCTGAGGTGACCAAAGCATCATAGTACCCCAAAATTAATCTTTATTGGAATTACAGTTCCTGGGAACCAGCTATTTAAATTCAACCGGACAGTCAACCTTTAGTGTGACATTAGTGTCTTGATGGTGAAAGGTATAGAATATCATGTAAGCTAATCTCTAAGTGACTTTTAATGATGTCTGGGTTTTTTGTGGGGGGATCCCTAATGTCTGTCAACACACGTGTTGTTTCTTTAGCTCATGTTTAACGTTGTTCATACATTTTGTCCACCTAGCTCTTTGTATACACTTTATATATGATAAGGTAATCCATGTTTTTTGTCTTTGGTGAATGACTGATGAATGTACTGTATATGCAGATGAATAAAATACTACAGGAGAATTTATAGAAAACACTACCACTGATGTCATAACTTTAATTGATTTAAAGTGACCGTTTTATTGTTTAAGACACTAAATGTACATGACCTGAAATCTGCAGATTTTGAAAATCCATGACACAGGAGCTCGATCCATATATGCATTCGATTAGTTAAAGACACAATTTAGCTAAAGAGAAAAGAAGAAACAATCATGACCTTGAGGCACTACATTCAGTTTTATTTGATTTTTTTAAAGCGCTTTTAACATTGGATATTTATGGACTGTTCTGTTAAAAAATAAAATGTGTGTACTGTAATGTGTGTAACATTTAAGACTGTCATGCTGTTATGATGAGTGAGACACTACATATGGAAGACCAAACCCAGCTGAATTTTTATATTTGATTAATGTTTTTCTTAAATATATTTTGTGGCTGAGGTTTAAATAAAAAAATTATGGATAGAATATGTTTATTGTGTGTACCTTTGTGCTTTCAACAGATGATACACATACACACACACACACACACACACACACACTATGGGCAATTTGAGAACACCAATTAACTTAACCTACATGTCTTTGGACTGTGGGAGAAAACCGGAGTCCCCGGAGGAGAACATGCAAACTCCATGCACACAGAGACGGGAATCGAGCCTGGACCCTGGAGGTGCAAGGCGACAGTGCTAACCACTACACCACCGTGCCACCACAGATGATACAGACATTTAGAAATAAATAATAGTGGTGAATATCCAATGTTAAGTAAGGTTAAATGTTTTCATCCTGACATTTATTATTTTTCTATAAGCGCCTTTTTAACTATTCCACCAGCAATTTACCAACCATTACAATTACAAGGGTGTAATTACAGGGAGGGGTTAAAAAAACAAAGGGTGTTCAAGTCAAACTAGGACTGTTGGTTGTGCAAAATAACCGAATACAGAATAAAAACTCCATTTCTCATTATGCCGGACCCCCAGCTGACTTCATTTAATTGCCACAAAATATTACTGAGGCTAAATCCTTTCCCCCTCAGAGGCAAGCACGCCTAGGGGCAATGTATTATAGCCAACCTTTCGACCTGCATGCTTTTTGGGAGGTGGGAGGAGAACCCGAAGGAAACCTGATTATCATCAATTAATCAAAAATTAATTAAAAAACTTGATTAAGCCTCGTCAACATTCTACAAAGCAACCTTTTTATTATTATTATTATTATTATTAGCAACAGGAGGCCTAATGGTCTAGTAAATGATAACTTTGTTATTTTATAATTATAAATTAAATACCGTTTTGACCTTTTCTTCAGCCAGTTACTGTATATAAGAAAACATTTTACCAAAATGGAAATATTTTAACGATTTAATCAGCTTTCTGGAGAGTTGAGAGTTGAACAATCTGGATAGTGAAGCAATCCTGAGAGATTGACCTTGTAATCAGATAGCAACTGTCAAAATGACAAATGCTCAGAGAAGAGTGCTTACACACTGTACAGATGACAAGAAGACTTTAATAACATTGAACTTAATAAATGACTCAATGAATAAATGCTGCTCAGGAACTTTTCTATGCGGCTTTTCCATACAGGGGGTGTGTGTCACTAACACCAAGTCACGACGGTCACCTATATGAAGGTGATGTCTACAACAGACATTAAGGTTTAAATGCTCATTTTGCATGGTAGTTGTTTAGATGTACAATGCCAAAAAAATTTATAATGCACAATGCAAAAATGTTCTTACACAATCCATTTTTATTCTTAACAAAACCACATACATATACAACATCATTCACAAACATCTGAGAAGGACTTAAAGGATGGCTGAATATTCCAATAGCAATAGTTCAGGACTGATATTTCCACAAACATTTTTGTACCTGAGCAACAACGCAACGCAATATAAGTGGACTATATATTAACTCAAACACATCTCCTGTTATAGTGAACATTCAGCCTCCTAACACACAGTATGACAGTAGATCAATCCCTACTATCTGTTACGACCCACATGAGTCTGGTTCCTGTCAAGGTTTCTTGATATTGCCATCTCAGGTAGTTTTTCCTTGCCATTATCACCCTCGGCTTGCTTATCAGGGACAATCTGATGATTATGATTTATAATGATATATACAGTATATATTCGAAATTTCAATGCAGATAATCTGTTCCAGCCACTTAAAAATATTACCAATTTCCAACACTATAACCATATTACTACACATAACAACACTCAAAACATTTAGAAAAGACATGTAAATGAAATAAATAAACCCTAAACCTCACTTAACCTTAACTTACGTATGTATCCTCTTGGCCCCCTGCTGCTTTAAAAAACGAAACTGAAAGTGGTTCCCTTTCCCTTTTTTGCTAACATTCTTGGGACTTTGGTGCCATGTCTTTACTAAATCTTGCGCTTGTCTTTCTATTGACGCAAAAGGTTTTGAATGGCTTCCAAATGTATTTTATAGAATTATACAATAGTTCAAGATTATTTGAACATCAGGGGAGTCACAAGCTGGTTGACCCCTGAGCCTGTTGGGATCTGTTGAGAAGAACACGCCTCTCATTCTATATGTAGGTGAGGTGTTGTTCTTAAAGTTACTAAAATAAAGTCATTAAGGTGTTAATAATGTATTAATAGCTACACCCTACTTATACTTGTAACTAACAAAAGAACTGAAAGCAGGCTAAGTTAAAGTTGTAAGAACTTGTTTGCATCAGTGGAAAGCCAAGCAAAGAGAGTTTACGAATTTTATGATTTATTTTTCAGTCAGTGAAACCTGTTTAGAAAAAGTCAACTAACGATATCAACATTGCCTTTGGCACGCGTTTTAGAGCTACGTGATTTTCCCATGCAGTTTTTTGTAATAGCTATATAATTGAAAGAATTATATTCTTTTGTTTCTGTACACTGATCAGAACTCAATTCAATTTCAATTATATCTTTACATTTTATACATTGGAGGACCCGAAACTAGTCTCAGAAAATGTTCTGTCTGTATGTCCGTATGTCTGTCTGTATGTCTGTTCAGACAAATTTGTCACAGCATCACGCAAAACTGTCTGGACAGAATTTAATGAAACTTTGCCAGTTCTTCTGTATTTGCCTGAAGTTAAACCTGCACCATAAATGAAATCAAAATGTTGAGTAGACGGGAAGTTATGAGCAGTTATTTGACAAATTATAAATCACACGTTTTGACAGATTTGACGCACATGCGTCAAACTATGGGCGCATCTTGAATCAACCGCTGGACAGAATTTAATAAAACTTTTGTAGTTTTTGGATATCGTCCTTAACCTGCACCATAAATAAAATCACAATGTTGAGTAAAAGCGATGTTGAGTACAGTTATGTGCAGGATTTAATAATCTACTTAAAAAAAAAAAAAAAGCTATCAAATAAACACCTGCACCAATAGATATTAATTAGAAAACCTAAACTGAATATTTTACTGGGATTGGGTATAATTTTCACCACTGAAGTGGTATAAGTGAATTTTAACCACTGGAGTTGTTTAAAAACAAAACGTAATCTTTATCCAATCTACTCTTTCAGTTTCTCATCTGTGATTCACTCTCCGATTACGGAACAGGGAGTGTTATTGGGCTGACGATGAAAGAAGTACAACTTACTGTTAAGGCATAAAATACTCAACCTTTCAAATTTTTATTTCTTTGTTTTAATAAGTTTAATACGCAGACAGTTCTGCCATACAGAACAATATGTACTTGGGCTTCAACCTGAAATAATAATAAAATGTTGACAGCTATTTCTCTGAGGACTTGACTTGGCTGCAGTTGCTCGATAGGTCAGGACTTGAATTTCCTACAAGTCTACCTGAGTCTCCAATAACTACCTGGACTCCACATTAACATCAGTTAACATCAACTATTATGCTGAACCTAACACACAGTATGAATGCAGATCAATTCCTGCTTTCTGTTTCACCCAGATGAGGATGGGTTCCCTGTTGAGTC
>JAQMYJ010000039.1:5942600-5960859 GCA_030014305.1 Clarias laeviceps | reverse complement strand
GTGTGTGTGTGTGTGTGTGTGTGTGTGTGTGTGTGTGTGCGCGTGCGTGCGCGTGTTTGTGTGCGCGTGCGTGCGCGTGTTTGTGTGCGTATGTGTGTGTGTGTGTGTGTGTGCGTGTGTGTGCGTGTGTGCGCATATGTCCTTGTGCATGTGTGTCTGCACATGTGCGCTTTTAGAGTTGACTTGTTTGCGTTCTGTGTGTGTGTGAGAGAGAGAGAGAAACAGGACACAGAGAGAACAGATAAACAAAGAGTGGAGAGAGAGAGAGAGGAATAGTTTATGGATACAAGCGTGTGTGTGTGTGAGAGAGAGAGAGGGAGAGAGAGAGTGTGTAATAGATGGAGAGAAGAGAAACAGATGGAAAGAGGAGAAAGTGAGAATCCTTGAAGAAGCAAGAGGAGAGAGAAAGAAGAGGGAGAGAGACAGACAGTGGAAAATAGAGGAGTGACCGAGAATGGACAGATGGAGAGAGAGAGAAAGAGAAACAAAATATATATGGAGAGAAAATGAGGAAAATAAGAATGGATGATGAAGAGATAAGGAAAATAAGGAAAGGAACAAGAGAAAGAAAGAACAGATTGAAAGAACAAATTAAGTGACAGGGAAAGAAAGAGAGAAGAAAGAGAGAAAAAGTGGTGACAGTGAAAAACAGAAAGAGAGGAAGAAAAGAACGAGAAGATCGGTTCATAAGAGAAGAAGAAAAGTGAGAAATTGAGAGGGAGAGAAACCTCATAACACAAGCACACATACAGAATATACTGCATTCTATTACATTTGTCAATCACAATAAAACGGGTGGCACAAACACAAATGGGGTGTGGTTATGCAAATCACATGTGTATATTAATGCATTTGCTCTTAACAAATTTATCGTTTCCATCGTAACAACTCCTTCACAGGGCGGGACATCTGAAACGGGCAGCGGATTATTCTTCTCTAAAGACCACCCTGTATAGTCTTACACTTTATAACTAGTTATAAATTGTTATAACCTAGTGACTAGCTTATACTTTACCTAATCTTTAGTTGCCTAGCAACTGTGCTGACTTGACTCTAGCCACCTGAACACTTGACTGGCTACAGTGAGAGGAAGTAGCTATTCTGATACACACACTGAAAACTGGGTTAGTGAGGGTGGCTAAGTAAACATGCAGACATACAGTAGGTATACACAAATACATACACACACACACACACACACACACACACACACACATACACACACATCCTTGGAAATTGATATTGTGTGTGAGCTAAAAGATGGCAGTTAGAGTAGCTAAGTAGCTATGTGCTAACATTGAAACCATGGCAACAGGCAGGAACGCCTGTGTGAGATGAGCATGGTTAGAACACAACATTTCTTTTTCTTTGTACCGCACGTTGTTTTTGGTGCGCGCACACACACACACACACACACACAACTCACTCATTCTCCTTTTTATTTGCACAAACCCTGGAAAGCAATTAAGCTAGCACATGAAAGAAAAGTTATCTCCCTTCTCCCCATCTCCCTGTGCCTACCCTATCTCTTATCCTCTCTTCACTCTCTCTCTCTCTCTCTTTCTTTTGCTCTCTCTCTCTCCATCTTTTTGTCTCATAATGTCTCTTAGTCTCATAATGTCTCTTAGTCTCATTATTACTCACAATTTCTCTCTTTCTCTCTCTCTCTCTCTCTCTCTCCCTCCTTTCTGCATGACCTCTCCCTCTCTGTCCCTGTCTTTCTCCCCCTCCCCATCTCTCTCTCTCTCTCTCTCTCTCTCTCTCGCATTTTAGTCTTCTGATAGTGCTTGATCAAGCTGCCCGATAGATTACAAAGAAATTGGGACACATAAATGTGCCTGTGTTCTGACCACACACACACACGCACACACCTACACATACACAAACACACTCACAAACCCAAACTCTCTCAGATCCAGATGGAGGGGTCAGCCAGATCAATATCCAGTCAGCAAGACTAAGTCTCATCACAGCTCAATGAATATGTCAGTCTCTCTGTTTGTCTCGGTCTCTCTCTCTCTCTCTCTCTCTCTCTCTCACATACACACACACACACACACGCACACACAAAGACAACACATCTGTAACTATGGGACTGAACACATCTTCACGCTCATTTAATTAAGCATTCTTCATCACATCTGTGGAAAACCAGCCCAGGCTCCATAAAACAAACACTGAACTCAGAGCTGACATCAGTTCAGTTCCTCTATTCATGTGCTGCTGAGGTTCATACACAAACCACAGGACAGGAATTTTTGTATCAGAGACGCTTTAGTTTTCCACTTTAAAGATTTGATGTTTTACAGATTAAAATGCCAGATCTACAGATTACAGATATGACATTTACAGATTAAAGATGCAGTGCTGAAGAGATTACCAGATTAAAAATGCAGTGATGAAGAGATTACCAAATTAAAGATGCAGTGCTGAAGAGATTACAAGATAAAAAATGCAGTGATGAAGAGATTACCAAATTAAAGATGCAGTGCTGAAGAGATTACAGTATTAAAAATGCAGTGATGAAGAGATTAGCAGATTAAAAATGCAGTGATGAAGAGATTACAAAATTAAAGATGCAGTGCTGAAGAGATTACAAGATTAAAGATGCAGTGCTGAAGAGATTACAAGATTAAAGATGCAGTGCTGAAGAGATTACCAGATTAAAGATGCAGTGCTGAAGAGATTACCAGATTAAAGATGCAGTGCTGAAAACTAACAGATTAAGGATGCAGTTCTTAAGATAAACAAAATAAAGATAATGTGCTGACGAGATTTAGATTACATTAGATTAGGTTCAACTTTGTCATTGTGCAGAGTACATGTACAGAGCTAATGAGATGCAGTTAGCATCTAACCAGAAATGCATAAGTGACCTATTTACAATAAATACGAAGTGTTATAAAACAGAAGATGCATTTGGTAATGTTTATGAGTTAAGAGTTATGGTATATATAGTAATGTACAGTATAACTGTGCAACATTGTGTATTGAATATACTATAGTGAACAGCACACACAGACACACACACTTACAGGTGCAGAGATTTACAGAATAAAAGTGCAGTGCTGGAGACTAACATATTAAAGATGCAATTTTGAAGATTAATAAATTAAAGGTGCAGTGTTGAAGATTAACAGATTAAAGATGCAATGCGAAATATAACAAATTAAATGTGAAGTGCTACAGATCAACAAATAAATAATGCCATTTTGAAGCGTAAGAGATTAAAGATGCATTGATGAAGAGATTATCAGATTAAAGTTTCAATGCTAAAGATGTACAGATATAAGATGCACTGCTGAAAATGCACAGATTAAATTTGCAGTGCTGAAGAGATTTACAGATTAAAGATGCACTAATAAAGAGTGCATTACAGATTCAATTTGCAGTGCTGAAGACATTTACAGATTAAAGATGAAATTATAAAGTGTTTTACGCATTAAATATGCAGTGCTAAAGATTAACAGATTAAAGATGCCGTACTGAAGAAATTTACAATATTGCCGTACTGCAGAGATTTACAGATCAAAGGTGTAATGCTGAAGATTAACGTATTAAAGATGCCGAAGTGATTTACAGATTAAATATGCAGCACTGAAGAGATTAGCGGATTAAAGGTTCAACGGTCTGAATCAGCCAGATGTTTGTTATTACACTCACACTGTGCCATTAGTCTCTCTTGGGAGAGTTGTTATTGTTTTGGAGAAGTCCTGTAATAGAATCTGATGACGTACAATACACCGGTCGAGGAACAGAAAACGGTAATAAATACTGAAGTACACACAACCTACCAAGTCCCCTCCTGAAATCTCCTCAGTGACGGAGCACAGTCGTGGTGTGGGCTGTATTTAACTCTCCATAACCCTGTGTGATGATTGTGCTAAACAGTGAAGTTTTAATGTATTACATAGAATAGATGTGTGTATGCGTGTTTAATTTCTGTCAGCAGAGGAAACTAATTTTAATTGCTTCCATCAGATTTATAATCATCTTGTTTTACTTGTTGCAAATATTCCCAAATGATGGTTTACACTGCCAGACTTGGCAACTTGTTTCCCAGTCAAATGGCTGTAAGGAGGGCGGGGCTAAATGATTGATTTCTCTTGATCACCCATTAGAATTGATGAGTGTGGTGTGTATGATGTGATTCATCTCTCATGGTTCACAATGCTGGCTAATTATTAAAGGAATGTGTGTATGTTTGTGTGTTTGCTACAGACGTGGTTGCAGTAGGAAGAGAAAGGGCACACCAGTAAAAGTGTGCGATAGAGTCTTTGCCACAGAAGATGATGAGGAGAACACAGAGCACAGCTACGCACCAGGTGAGCAGTGTGTGTATTTATGTCTGTGTGTTAATTGAGAAAGGCTGTGTGGTTGTGAGGAATTATTACAATTTGATTTTTTTTAAGACGATTTCTCTACTTCTAAAACAACACCTGAGCACCCCCTGCTGGTGATTTACTGCTGGTGTCCTAATAATGTTGCTGTATTTCTTTTTATTAATATGCAAGTTAAAAGATTGATAATGTTTATGTTAGTAAACCCATTGATTTTTATACAACACATAAACACACACAAACACACATACACAGCTGTGCAGCAAGCTAAGTCATAATGTTAATAGCACCCATGTAGAAATGCATAATAGGATAGCTCAGAGTTAAATTCTGACATTTCTTCTTTAGTTTTTTAACACGTAAAAAGGTGTTGTTGTTGTTGTTTGCGACATGTCAGTGTCCAGGCATTCCAGCTGTTAGTTACAAGCGGAAGCAGGAAAACGTGTAATTACTGCAATTCCAACGTGATGTAAGCACAGCGTCAGTTCTGTGAGATCTTCCTGCTTACCGTTAAAAACACTGATGCAGGAACCAGAACAGCTTTAGGGAGAGAGAATGAGGCTCCTATTCTGCTTATGTGTGTACGTGTGTGTATGTGTGTGGGAGAGAAAAAAAGAGAATGTCTGAAGCATGTAAATTAACCAGGTGTGTCTGTTTGTGTGTGTGTTTGTGTTTCAGGTAATGGTCAGGAAAGAACAGAGCACAAACAAAGATCTGGTCTGTACAGCACGGCTGAATCTGCTCAAACCTGGTGAGTGTGCGTGTGTGTGAGTGCATGTGCATGTGCAGTTGAGGGAAGATAGCGGGTAATTGTTGGTGTGGTTTTGGGAAGATATGTGTCTGTGTGTGTGTGTGTGTGTGTAGATGTGGGGGATTACTGGAATGTTGGCTGTGTGTGTTTATTGCAATGTGTTTATTATCTTTGGGCCAATGATGGAATGTGTGTGTCTTCGTGTGAGTGTTTATTACAGTGTGTAGTCATGCAAGCAATACGTGTGTATGCGTGTCTGTATGCTTGTGTATAGCCACAGTGAAGATGATACTGTATGTGTGTGTGTGTGTGTGTGTGTGTGTGGAATGTTCCATGTTCATGTGGAGCATTATTGAATTCACATTACCAAGGATTCATAAAGAAAAATGATCATTAAATTAAAAAGTCTCACGAACAGAGCAGAAAAACATCAAATTATAGTAAAAATGTGAACAATGAAATAAATGGACAGATTTATTTTAGACTTAAAGAAAGCGCAAGTAACTTTAAAAATAATTTAACCATTAACTTGTTTCTGTGGAATACTTTCAAGTATTTTATTTTGAGAAAGTTAAAGTTTATTAAGTAATTCATGTATTAAATTATAATAATAATTGGTATATTTGGAAATAATATAAAAAGTCACACTTTATACACTGTTAGGAATGGGAATCGCCAGTCACCTATTGATACAACATTATCACGTTATTCAGTGCTGAGTCGATTAAAATTGTGATTCTAAAATCACGATTTTATTTCATATTACATTTTCCTCCGATTTTGTTACAATTTTAAACCATTAAAAAAGTTTAATGATTAACTGAATGTAGCCTGTTCCTTATAACATTTGTGTTCTCACTTTCTGTCTATTTAAACAATACAAACTAAATTTAAATACAAGAGTTTAACATTTAACTGAGCAGCACGTATCTCTGTCATCCGCCATAATTATTATTTCTAAACAAACTAAGCAAATAATTCACTCCTAACACACAGGATAAAGATGTGTAAATAGTTCAGGGAGTGCCACTTGTAATATTATAAAGAAATGGTAAAGTTTTACCTCCTCAAATGCCTCCCAAGTCTCTGCGCAGAATTGTTTATATCTGAGGCTAATCGGCCGATCAGCGGTCATGGACAATCAAATTGTAAACCAGCCAGTTCTGTGAATCATGAACCGGCATACAAACGTAAATCGCCACTCAAAAGAATCACAAAATTATAACTAAATTGAGTATTTCTCCCATCTTTATTACCCTAAAGCAAATATATCTCTGTCAGAACATTTCGCAGCGATGCGTTTATTAACAAGAACTCCCATCAGGAGTAGTGAAGACATCGGTGCACACTCTGGACTCAAAGTCCCAAAATGCACTGCAGTGGAGTTTCAGCAGAGACTCAGGAGATGTCGAACTGATAATGGTTTTAGCGTTGTTAGTGTGAAAGCTGAAGCTTTCGAAACCCGATCTGTTTTGAACAGAGTGTATTGATGCGCAGGAGAGAGAGAGAGCGGTACAGACTGAAGCACTAAAGCACTGCTGCATTGCTCTCTGTAGCTAGAGATGATTCAAGGGTGAAATATCACTTCAGTACTATAAGCAGGTAGTCGCATGGCATCGTGGGTAACGTAGGAAACTGTAGAGCAGCATGCTGATTGTCCCTGTAAGTTTTTATCTCTGGGTGCAAGTTCTTCTCTGTGCACATTGATCAGTGAGATTCAAGAAAACATAGCTGTGGGATTGTGTACATGGCATTGATTAATCTCTCTCTCTTTCTCTTTCTCTCTCTGATTACCATCATCTATCTATGTCTGTCTCTTTTTGCTCCTACTTATCTCACTGTCTCTCTCACTCTCCGTATTATTCTGTCTTACCCCCGTCCTTTATTCTGCCTCTCTGTCTCCTTCTCCCTCTCGTTCACTGACTTAATCCCTCCCTCCTTCACTGTTTGTCATGTCTCCTGCCTTTGTGCGTCTCCCCCCTTCTCTCTCTCACTCACTCACTCACTCACTTATTCCCTCACTATCTATTTGCCATGTCTCCTTGCTTTGTGTGTCTCTCTCACTTGCCTGCTTGCTCACTCACTCACTCACTCACTCACTCACTATCTGTCATGTCTCTCGCCTTTGTTTCTCTCTCTTTCTCTTTCTCTCTCTCTCTCTTTCTCTCTCTCTCTCTCTCTCTCTCTCTCTCGCTTCCCCTCTTCATACCTCCCTCAGTGCTACTGAGACAGGGGAACAGAGCTCCAGCAGTGGGAGGGGAGGCGTTCTCTACCCGCCGCCCAACTGCCGAATCCGGGAAGTGCACTGTGGCAATCAGGTGCGGCTGGTCGTCGTCGCCATTCGTGACATCACCAAAGGCGAGGAGATCACCGTCGACTATAATCCAAGCGAGTGGGGGGAAAATGCCATGACAAGAGTAAGCATTTATCAGCAAAGCTTTACTGATGCAGATGCAGAATTGTAAGGTGTATTTATTGTGTATGCTGTGTGTGTGTTAGTAAGCATAGAGATCTAAAAGTTAACAGATTATAGAATAGAAGTGAGGACTAAAGCTGTCAATTATCAGGAGCATTCATACAAAGGGAACTGATCAAATTTTGATCAGTAATCCTAGCAATTGGCATACCTGTGTGTAATAGGATAACTACCTAGCATCTTTATGATTAATGGAGAGGACACGGACAAGTCTGACAACAGGAATCAAGATTTATTCTTGTATCTTGTATTCTATAGTTATTATAAACATTAATTGGTTATATCATACAGTATGTGTAAGTAGTGTAACCAGTGTGGCACAATGTTAGTGTAAACTGTCATGAGTATTCACATGAATAAATAACATACATACAACACTATGTAGTAATAGTTTTATTAATAATCTTTAAAGAGTATTTAATCACCCTGGCGGCATAATAAGATGAAATGTTATGGCCAGCGGTCAGTTTGGCTCTTCAGCCAGTCTATTGTGTGTGTGTGTGTGTGTGTGTGTGTGTGTGTGTGTGTGTGTGTGTGTGAGCGTTATGTGATGATCATGATTATTGCAGGTAAATGATTGATCAGTACATGATGTGTTCTCCATGTGTTGTAGGGTTTAACTGGTTCTGTGTCTGGTGCAGCCAGAGAACCACCTCCTGATCATGACAAGAATGTTAAGAAGGTAAACACACATTCATAAACCTGTAACACACAGAAAAGTGCTTGTTTATTGCAAACAACTCATTATTTTTTCCACCTCATGAAACCCAAAGAGTATATTTGAATGAAATAAGTATTAAAATCGAGACTGATGCTGCATTGTATGACTATAGGATATACTCAGCTGTGTAGTTATTTTATGATTCAACTAGAGCAAATATTTAACTTAGAAAAAAATTCAGACTTCTTCAGAAGAGTTATTCCTCTATTCATGAACTTTTCTCTCAATTTTATTATAATTATTTACAGGAGCACTAGCTTTGATAATAATGTAGTAGGACTGTTCTCAGATCTCAGATCTCCTGGCCATACTTTACAGACCCCTAAGGAACTCCACTTTGAGAACCATGGCACTAGATAAAGGGGAAAAAATCATTGTTCAGACAGCTGACTGCTTTAAATGCCTGTTTGTTTATGTTTAGTATTTTCTTGGTAGAATAAAATGCAATAATAACAATTTAATGAGGGCAGTGTGGTAGTAAAAACCTCCCAACCAAATGCAGGGTAAGTTATCTAACTAACTTGGTTATTGGTGAATAGAAGTAAATTGATCCTGTATAATTTGACAAGTTTAAATAAAACCACTCAAAACATAATGACTGAAATTCTACTTGTATTTGATTTGTGAAAATTTGAGCGGGTTTACTTCCACACTCAAACCTGGCCCTCTGATGTGATGCTAGTGGACAGATGTCTCAGGTTTACATTTCTTCAGTTTGGTGTCACCAGATTGTGAACATATAGTTAATAGGATAGTGTAACCAGAGTAGCTGGAGGAAGGGGTGGGGTTAGGACGGCAGAAGGACATGAAGGTTTTTTTCCAATATACATAATCTCTTTTTTTTTTTTTTTTTGTCTCTTATTTTCTTTATTTGCGTCTCTCCTCCTGTTTGTCCACGATCCTAGTATAATATAATATGTTTTGTTTAAGCTCACTTTTCCATCTGTGTGTTATTTTTTTTATTTTTATTTCAGTCTTCAGTTTTTTCATACATGTAAGTGTATGCTGTCTTTCTCTGTCTGTCTTTCTCTCTTTCGCTCTCATTCTGTTTAGGAGGAGGAGTCTGAGTCTGGTCATGTATCGGATTATGTCACTCCGTCCTGGTCTCTCTCCCCTAAATCCTCTCAGCTCTCTCATTCTGAGCTCAGCGATTCAGATGACGCAGAACCACGCAGCCGGACGCCTCGTCGCCGCAAAAAGCATCGCAAACTGTCCTCTTCAGCTACGGCTAACACTAATGCAAACTCTAATGATAAGAAGAAACAGCCTCATCCCCCACCTTACCGGCCTCCAGGCCGACCGCCATCGCAGCCTTTGCCCCACTCCCTGCCATCGTGTCCCCCTCAGCCTCCTGCACCCTCCAGGCCTGTGTTTAAAAGCCCCTCCCCTGCTGGGGTTGGAGGTAGCTCTATTAATATCAGCGCCGGTAGGGGTGTGAGCCCTGTGATGCAGAAGCAGTGTTGTGTGTACTGTGGTCGCCATTACCGCTCTGTCCAGCGCCATCTAGACAAACACCATGCTCACCAGCCAGACGTACGTGCAGCCATGTTGAAATCACAAGGTTCCGCCCACCTGCCTCATCTACATGCTTCTCTGCCTTCATCATCCTCCTCTTCTTCCTCTGCCTCAGGGCACAATCGGAACCACAGAGAGACTATCGTTATTCCCACACAACAGTCTCCGCCCCCTCCTCCTCTTCCTCCTCCTTCTTCTGTTTCTCCAACTAGAAAGAGCCCTGTCCTTAATAGCCCCGTCCATCGCAAAAGTCCTGCCCCTCCTCCACCCACTACACCACCCAGAAGGGTCGGAGGTGTTCCTGTTTCAGTGCTGAAGAGAAGCCCACCCACTTCGGAGACTCCTCCCAGGAAAGCAGGACGCAAAAAGAAAGAGAAAGAAGATTTGGATATAATGGAGAAGATGAAGGAGGAGTTTGTCGAGGTGTTAAAGCAGGTGGAGGACCCTAAAATAGAGGAGGAAGAGAATGAGGAAGAAGGAGAGGAAGATGATGACAGCAGTGCAGAAGATAAGAGTGACCTTTCCAGGTAAAATCTCAGACTGGGTTCCTAATTAGTCATGAAACAAAAAATAAAGACCAAGGGCCAATTGGTTTAAAAAAAAAAAAAAAGTCTTAAAGAGGAATTTTAGTAGCTATTTTAATTTAAATTGTTTTGATGTAAACAGATTTTGGCAAAATATGTCATATTATTGTTATTTCATGTATAATATCTGTATTTTTCTTTCTCCTTTTTTATCAGTTCTCGCCGTCCTCACATGCTCCCCCTGCTCTCGTCTCTCTCCTCACTTGTGTTATACCTGCGGCGTCTCCAGCACTCAGCCTTCATCTCTCTGTCACGTTCCCCACAGTCAGCTGAAGCATGGCGTCTGCTCTGCCACTCTAGCTTGGCGCTTCTCATCCTCTACAACCGTCGCCGCGAGTGTGAGGTCTCCAAACTCACCATCTCCGAGTACCAGACTCGGGTGACCCCTCAGTCCTATGCCCCGTTGCCTCCCAATGCTCTTACACCTCTTGAAGCCTCGCTTTCTCCTTTTGAGAGGCTTGTCCTGCCCCATCTTCCTCGAGTGGGCGTCCAGGGAAAACGTGGACGAGTGCAACCCCTGATTCTGCCCCCTCACTCCGAACATTGCTTAGAGCTTCTTTTACAAACTAGGGCAGGAGTTGGGGTCGATCCCCAGAACCCCTATGTCTTTGCCCGGCCATACCATTCTCCCGCCACACCTCTGAGAGGTACAGATTTGCTAAGAAATTTGGCTAAGTCCAGTGGAACGCGCCACCCGAGGGCACTCACACAAACACGCGTTCGTAGACAAGTTGCAATTCTTACCCAGTTACTGATGCTAAGCGAGGGTGAAGAGGAGGGACAGCGTGGAGCCGCACAGCAGAGGTTAGAGAACTTTCTTCAGAAGGAGTACCATGTGACCCAAAGCTGTGTTACTATTGGCCAGGACCCAGGGCTCATGGGCCTGATTGGCCGTGTGGTACTGTGTGGGGAAAGAGATGGCGTACTTTTCCGAGGAATGAGTCTTCATCATATCTGCTTAGAGCTGGATGGTGAGTGTGTGTGTGTGTGTGTGTGTGTGTAATTATAAGAGTAAAAAAACAATATGTTTATATTAGATCAATCAATTCAGGCTCGAGTTATGTTATAAATATTAAAGAATAATTTGATAGGAGACTGAATAGAATAAACTGCAGAATCTAACCCATTACAGCTGTATATGAAACAGTGAAACCCTCTCTTCTTTTCTCTCTACTCATTTCATTTTATTCTGTATTATTGAACTACTTTTTATATTGTTTTGGAGAATATTTATATGTAATAAAACATGCAGTTAAGCATTGAAAACATTTACTAAAGCCTAAACTCTGCAATCTTTCTCTCTCTCTCTCTCTCTCTCTCTCTCTCTCTCTCTCTGTGCGTATGGCCAGTGATGTCGGGGAATTCTGCAGATTCGTTGTCGGAAGAATCAGATGGAGAGCAAGAGAAGGAAAAGAGCGATTCTCCAACCATCATGATTAAAAAGTCCTCCAGCAGTATCAAACCCCCTCGGCTCAAGAAGATGAGCTCCTCTCCCTTCTCTCCAAACCGCAAGAGGGGCTCAGGACAGCCCAAGCCAGGTGTGTGTCTGTGTAATAATTAACCTGCAAGCTAATACAGTTTCTGAGGGGAAACTGGTGACCTTGTGTGTGTGTGTGTGTGTACTACAGATTATTAGCTCCCTGTCTGTGTTTGTGATGTGTTTGCGAATGACCAATGATTAACACATCCTCAAATCTGTCCTTCCCTCTTCCCTTTCTCTTCTTTCTTTTATTTTAAAACTCTGTTTTACTGCTCAATGACTCTCACCTGGCTTTTTCTTATCTGTCTGTCCTTCAAAATCTCTCACTCTATCTTTCATTAACTTGATTTCTGTCTATGCCCTCTTTATTCCTTTATCATTCTCGCTTCTTCTGTTTTTCACTCTCCTTTTTATATTATTTCCCCCCGTTTTTCCTTTTTGTTTGATCCTGTTTCCTTTGTTTTTCTCTTTCCTTTGTTTTTCTGTTTTTCCTTTCTTCCTTCCTCATTCTATATCTAATTTCCTTTATATTCCTTCCCTTTGCTCACTTGTTTTTGTTTCATTTTACTCTCTGTATTTCATTTTTGTGAAGCTGCTTTGAGACAATGACCATTGTTAAAAGTGCTATATAAATAAAATTGAATTGAATTGAATTGAATTTCTTTTTTTACTCTGTTTTCCTTCTGTCTTTGTCTCTGTTTCCTACATTTCTGTCCTGTCTTTGTTCTTTCATTCCATTTGTACAATCTCTGTTTCTCATTCTCTTTCTCCGTACTTCAGGTAAGCGTGGCGTACTGAAGCGTCCGTGGTCTGAGGCGGAGCGGGCTGCGGTGGAGTCGCACTTGGTGCGGAACATCATGGAGCTGCGTGTCCCCGCTAAAGCAGACTGTGAGCGCTGCCTGGAGCAGTGTCCGCTCCTGGTCGCCAACCAGAGAGACTGGAGAGCCATAAAGTTCTACTGCCACAACCGCATCCAACTGCTGAAGAAAACACAGCAGAGACAGAGCCCACCCACCCTGTCCGTCTGCTGAGGCGGCCAATCACAAAGACTGCTAGGGAAAGGTAGGAGGAGTCAGAGGTAGGGAGAGGAGATGAGGAGTTTCTAAACCAGACTAAAGCTGTACAGATATGAAGGTGTACCCTGTGTGTGTGTGTGTGTGTGTGTGTGTGTGTGTGTGTGTGTGTGTGTGTGTGTATACAATCACCAGACATTTTTAGTTAGGAAGGCTAAAAGACTTGAAATGTCAGCAACTCTGCACATTGATGAAGATATACCATAGACGTTTTATTACTGTTATTCTGATGAGTTTGTTTTCATTCTCTTGTTAGTTTATGACGACTTGGGAAAAATGTATCCTGACAATATTGTGATATTTTTGAACATCATGATACATGTGTGCCACATTATTTCATTTTTGAAGCTGAAATACATTGTTGTATACATGTTCTGTTTAAAAGTTAGAAAAATATTTATATAACAATAATCGAATGTATCATAATGTTCATGTATCACAATATCAGTATTCCATGACCATATTGCCCAGCTCTACTGTTCACACACAAAACAACACTAATGTCTCTAGTTTTGCCCAAAGAGGGCTTGTGCTATTTATTTAACGAGCCTAAAAGTTTCGGTGGTGCTTCCTCGTGAGCGGCTCCTGAAAAAAAAAAAAATACATTTAGAAGGAAAGTGTCATTTGATGTTTAGCATCTTGTCGCACTCATGCTGCCTTCAACAGATCATCATAGCGTCTTTGTTTTCACAAAAACAGTGTCTTACAGTAAAAGAAAAGTCAGGTTTGCACGGTATCAGACACATTTCTTTCTTTATATTTTTTACCTTTTTGAGAAAAAAGACCCATGCATGAAGGAAGGAAGGGGAAAAAAAGGTGAAGGATAAAACCCTCATCTAATCTCATTAATCATACATTTAATGCGCACCCATCTTAATTCTGTCACAATTCAGAAATGTCTTTGCAACTTTGAATAAATGAAAAAAAAAAAAAAAGAATGACTTATTTGCTCATATCAAGATACACAGCAGCAGGTAGTAACTCAATCAGTTTATTTTTTAATGTTCGCCTGAAGTAAATAAGGGTAATTGGGAAGTGCTCAGAGGTTATTCACTACTCTATATTTTCACATGAATACATTTCAGCTGGTTTTGCGTATGTGTGCTCCGATGTTTCAACAGGATGTTCAGATCAGTCTAGAAAAGTAGCTTGCATCTTATAAACGCACAGAACATCAGCTCAGATGTTTAGAGTACTCAATTGTTATGATTCTAGAACACAACAGAGCCAATTTTATGTTTTCTGCCAGTAGTGTCAGGATTTAAACACAATGTTTGGAAATGTTTAGAGTTGTTTCTAGTTCTAGACCTTATAGAATTTACATAGGACAAAACATCAGGTAAGATCATTTAGAAATTTAGAATGTTTGGAATCTATATCAGAAGTCGGTACAGGCTCTAGATTGATAGCACATCAATTTTAACTGGGCAGCTAGAATAGAGTTTTACCCCATTAGCCCTTCTGATAGGACAGAACATCACCCTCATAGGTTTGTAATGTTGGAGAGTTGAGCAGAAGTCATGCATGTTCTTGGATGGTAGGACAAAGATTAAAACAGTATGGTTAGAACAGAGTCAGTTCTCAGCATGTCATTTCAGCTAAGAATTTTTATTGTTTAGAATATAGTCAATTTAAATATAGTGTTTGGAACAGTGTTTGTTCTACTTCTAGAACATCTTTTCAGGACAGAGTCTAGAAACGTAGGTTCTACAGAGAATTAGCGCATACCTTTTAGAGTGTTCTAGAACAGTAGCAGGAGATTGTTGGTTCTAGATTTAGAACAGTAGCTCAAACAGAACATTTACAGCATTGTTGTATCCAGTTCTAGAACAATAGCTGGGACATTTTAATAAGGCTTTTAGAGCAGGATGTTTGAAATGGTGTTGACTCTAACCCAGCTTAGTAACAATGTCCATTTTGGTTTTAGACCAGAAGCTGAGACATTTTAACAAGGTGTTCATTTTAAACTTGTCTTGGTTTCTGTCTTGGTCTTGGTTCTGGACAGAACAGAATATTTAGAGCGGGGACTGAGTAGATATATGGTCCTAGAGAAGGGGTTCAGATGTTATAACAGTTATAAAGTTGTTTAGAGAGGGTTCTGGCTCTAAAGCAGTCTAACAGAAGTTTCTAAGTGGCGCTGATTCTAGACTAGTAGGTTGGTTATTTCCGACTGAATGTGTGAAGTGGGTTCTTGCTCTGAAATAGTGGCTCAGATATTGTAACAGGATATTTGGTTCTAGAACAGCAGCTTGGATATTTCATCAGAATGATTAGAGAAGGTTCTGGTTCTAGAGCAGTAGCTGAGACATTGTAACAGAGCCTTTAGAGCGGGTTTTTGGTTGTGTAGATGCGTTTAATTGTTGCTTAACGAGGTTGATTTAATGAGCTTTACTTGTGTGTGTATGTGTGTGTGATCTGTTTCTACTCTTCAGACTTTTTTATATGAAACACATAACCACACTTAACACCTCAGTTTACACTTAAATTATTTAACAGTGGATATTATTTGTGTAGTGTCTAATCTGTAGTTAGTTTTCCACTCACCATGTACATACAGATTTATATAAATATATACATTACACTGTCCTTATTATTAATGATTATTAATATTATTAATATGACCCACATTACTGGTGTTTTTGTCTTTATTGTTCCTGCTGTTATTTCTATTTGCTTGTTTTTTTTTTTCATCCTGTAAATATTGTATGTAAATATATATGTATATAAATATGAGGAACAAAACATGAAAGAACACATGAATGTAAATACATGAACTGTTTGGTGTTTTTTTTTTTTTTTTTTTAAACTGGTCTGAAGTGACGAATAAAACATTTTCATTTGTAATTTACTTGTGTATTTATTTCTTCCGGTGGTAGGAGTTACATGTCATGACCACTGTGTGGTGCTGTTGGAGCGAAATCCATTATTAATATTACAGATTTTATTACAGTGCTCAGTGCAGAGTGTTGTCTCCGGAGGAACGTGTAAAGTTTTAAAGAAATGTAATACATAACATGTGATGTAAGAGCATCACGCTTGTTTTTGCCTTTGTTCTGTTCCCGTCAGGGGACGCCACAGCGGACCAACTGATCCGCTCAACAATTTGGCGCAGGTTTTACGCTGTGGATGCCCTTCTTGACGCAACCCTCCCATTTTATCCCGGCTGGAATTTACTTATTAAATCAACGAGGATCCATTTTGTCAGATGAACCTATTTGACGTTAATATTTTTTTTATGAGTAACTTTTGGGATTTTAAATAGAATTCTGTGTTATTATGTAAAATATTTAATATTCTTATCTCTTAAGTCTTTGGTGTTGGATAACCCTGCACTGGGCGATTTGGTTTATTAACAAACTTCTTATTGATGTCTCACATTTCCAGAGCTTGACGTTATTATCGTGTCCAGCCTTGGAGAAGTGTTGGTGGAACAAGTCTCCCTTATCTGGTTTTGATAAGGAGAGGTGAAGAGATATGGAAAATATACTATAGTTTAATAAACTATTTACTATAGCATACTAGAGTAAACTGTAGTATTTACTGTAGTAATTGACTAAACACCATAGTAAACATATGGACAGGAATCACCAGGGACCTCCCAATAGGATATTATCAGGACACCTCAGTTTGTATTGTGATTTTGTAAGTATCACAGTTTTGTTATTTTTTTAATTCAGATTTTGTCACAGTTCTACACAAACTTGGCAAATTATTTTCCGCTACCATACAGATGCTGTATTGCCTGGCAATGTGCGAATAGCCAACTTAAATGCAAACATGTGTTTGTACATAAATAAATAAAAATTTGTAGTCAGTGAAGTGTTACAAAAGAATTGCAATACTTAACTGAATAGAGTTTTTCACCATCACCTTAGTTTTTACTATAGTAGTTGTCTACACACCATGTGTGTGTGTGTAGTGTGTGTATTTAATAGTGCTGATGTCTTAATTGTGCGTTTTGCAAATGACCCAAAATATCTGAATTGATGTTGAGTTGAGCCTTTTTTTTTTTTTTTAGCTCAGTGAGATCTAGTGGTGTACCAAGTTTGACATGTATATGTGCAAGTGTGAATGAGTTATACAGCAAAATCTCCTGTAAAGGCCCAGACTCGCATATGTCCTAATAGCAGCAGATTCCAACCTTTGCATAGTGAGGTCAATAAGTATTTGATCACCCTGTGATTTTGCAAGTTCTCTTACTTAGAAATCATTTAGGGGTCTACAATTTTCAGCATGGGTGCATTTCCACAGTGAGAGACAGAATCTAAAAAGAAAAATCCGGTAATCACATTGTATGATTTTTTAACAATTTATTTGTCAATTACTGTGTAAACAAAAACTAGTTGATGGGGCTCAACTGTCAAGTCATTGTGTTATAGATCAGAAAGGTTGTGTGATCAAATCCCAGCACTGCCATGGTTGGCTCATTGAGCAAGAATTTACCACCAATCCTAGTGCCAGAACATTGCTTTAAACTATTTGTCTGACAAAATAGCAACTGGATGATTTTTTGTGAATTTTTGTTTTTGTGATTTTGATGGCTTTGTACAGCTCCTGGCTAAAAAAAGGGTCCACTACACTTTAAGGAGGTTCAACCAGATTTGCAAATAAACATATAGTATAAAAATAGTATAAAACTATTTTTGTTTAATAGCTGAATATTCTGGCTTCGTAAAAGTATATTATTTAAATTATGGTACTGAGGAAATGGAGTCATCAACAGATGAAAAACAATATTCTCCATAAAGCTGGTTCCAACTTGAATACCAGCTGACAGATCAGCTTTTTTACATTTCCACATAAATATTTTTTAATCACACGGAGGTCAGAACTGATTTCTGACTGTGTCAAAAGAAAAGTTAACACTCTTTTCTGTGGTGCATCATCATCATCATCATCATCCTTATGTCGGGTATTAAGTATGGAGACGGGTACATACTGTATGCAGGTTTTATGGCTTTATGAGGAGACGTCGGGGCAAACAAATCCAAAACAGCATTAGGCAAGAGTCCATGCCAGAATTAAAGGCAGAAAAACATGCAAGAGTATAAACAGTCCAACACTTCAGGGGCTACAATTTAACACAAGGGTAAAGGCAAGGGAAGAGGAAACAGCTGAGAACTATTAGGACATGAGAGGAGATGATGGTACAGTTACCAAAACAGGTACACATGGAAACACAACTGGGAGAATGTCAACAAGCAATGCAGGGGTCCAAGGCAACTCATATGCAGAATGCATATAGTCCAGAATGCAGCAGCAAGAGTCCTCACTAGAACTAGAAGATACGAGCACATCACGCCTATCTTATCTTCACTT
>JAQMYJ010000039.1:5928361-5940646 GCA_030014305.1 Clarias laeviceps | reverse complement strand
CCCCCCCCCCCCCCCCCCCCCCCCCCCCCCCCCCCCCCCCCCCCCCCCCCCCCCCCCCCCCCCCCCCCCGGCGGCATTTGATTTCAATTAAACAAAACAGCTTGTTAAGGTCTGTAAGGTCTCTCTTTTATCTCCAGACTAATTTGTGCAGATATTGTATGCAAATTCAAGGTGACTCCTTAATTGTTTCCATATTTTTCCTTTTTGATCTGGTAAAAAAAAAAAAAAAAAAAAAAAAAAAAGCCACTGATTAAAATAATTTCACTAACTTTGATTGAGGTATGTTTCAAAAAGGCAGAATGTTTAGCTGTTAAACAAAAATGATTTGACGTCAAATATTATCAGTACTAGATGTCATACTGTAGTCCAGCTATATATGCACACTTGTTTCACTAAATTGTGCTTATTCCTTACTACCAAGATAAAAATTATACCAAGTATTATTTCTTCTTGACTTTTATTCACAATTGTTTTTAGAAGAAAAGTCGCCTTGAACAATAGTGAATACAAAATACCGTGTCCACATGTAAAAAACAATCACCATGCCTGCTGTTCCCTTTTACCACATAACACACACACACACACACACACACACACACACTCTCTCTCTACAGGGAATTTGGAAGCACCAATTCACTTAATCTGCATGTCTTTGGACTGTGGGTGGATACAGGAGAACCCAGAAGAAACCCACCAAACATGGGGAGAACATACAAAACCCTACAAAATGTTTTGGACTCAAAGAGATCTTATTATAATTGTTGTGCTCTTTGGATAGGCAGAATGACATTACCAAGGACTTCTTCAGACTGCAGGCAAATCGGATTTTTTTTCACAAATCTAATCTTCTGTTCACACTGTTATTTGAAAGTGATCAGATCAGATTTAGCTCTGTTTAGACTGGCGGTCCAAATCCGATACATTGTCAACCTATCTGCATTGGTTACTGTAGTAATGACGCAGGAGGCTCACAAACAGCCCTATATTTCCTCATATAGATGTAATGCTTCTGTACATTCCCTCCAGCTTTGCCTGATCTGATGAATCCTCCTAAAGCTATTAGACTTTATTTCACTTTATTTCTCTGTCCAAAGACTACTGTTCTCCATTAACATATTTAGTCAGTCTTCTGAAAAACATGGTTAATTTAGTTGCACAGGGGAGCAGCTTTTACTTACTTGGGGGTAATGGCGCCAAAAAGCAGATAACGACCTTTTGCAAACTCCTAAACTATAGCAACGTAACTTTTTTAACCGTGCATCCGTGTCAATGCAATGCGACTGCGTGGATTTGAACTTCCATGTCAGGTTGCGAATGACATAATGGACAGCTTGAAATCCGGCTTTAAGTGGGTAGAGCCTCCAGACTGAGACAAACCTTTAGGAATCTGATCCAAATCTGATTTCAAACCATCCCTGGATGTGGTTCATATTGGATTTGCAAAAATCAGATTCACTGTGTTCAGACTACACGAAAGCAATCGGATTCCAAACAGATGCTAAAAATCAGATTTAGGCTGGCAGTCTAAACAATGCCTAACTCTGTCCCTTGTCAAATAGTTTGAAATCAGCCAATGTCCCTCTCATATGTATAAAAAGGGGATGGTTGGTGTCTCCTCCAGGCATGCTGAGTTGCCCCGTGATGTTACACAAGCAAGACATCTTGTATCTTGATTGAAGAACACGTTAGCCCTTACATTTCTGGATTGCTGCAACATATAAGAAAATAACTTGGGATTGAATTAGGGATGCATCAAGAACAAATTTTGGGACTCATAAATACCAGGATCAAAACAAAATGACTATAATGTTGCATTTATTTATGTTCTCCTCTGTTTCCCTGATTGAAACAGTGGATATAAAACGTTGTTCACACCATTAAGCTACCATGCTTGCTTAATTTCACCTGACACATATTAACATTTCCTACCTAATTTAATGTTCAAGATGTTTCATGTTTATGTTTTAAGGTATCACTTCCTCCTCTGGAGGAATTATTTTGATTTTAATCGTTAATCATGAAGCATATCCCGATCTCTGTCGTCACATGTCCCTGTTCCTCGGCGTGATAGAAACCAAATCCCTCCATTGTTTTTTCCTGTAGTAGGCAAAGTGACTCACACTACAATGACATCAGGATTTCATTAAAACAGATTGAATCCTGCGTACGTAAAATCGTCCTTAGGGTAGTACTGTCATGATAAACACGATGCAGTAAACACTAGTGTTACCGTCACGCCCTCAGGAGAAACTGAAAAGACAAAAACAAAAACACACAAGAGTTGGACAATAGGCATGAAATGAGAAAATGAGAAAATAAGAAAACCAGAATCATTCAGCGCTAGAACTCGGTGTGTGTGAAATACGGTGTGAAGGTTTACAACATAACAACAGCATTGTGTTAAGCTTTATAGTCCTCCTTCAGATTTGTCCAGATGCTCCTGAATGCTGGGTTCTGATTGGTCAGAAGGGGTGAATTAAGACAGGAAATTATCTTATGCTTATAAATAAAGTAAGTATGTAACTCCTTGTAAGAGGAGTAAATTACTTCAAGGATATGCTGTTACAGATCACAACACACTCTGTAAACAATCCAAAAAGGAATGGTGTGATAACCTACCACAATGAAGGTAAAGATTTTCGTGGAACAGCATGTCTCTGAAGCAATTCTCAACATTTTCTGTAGAGGGACTATCGAGAGCATCCTGAGCAGCTGCATCACTCTCTGGTTTGGGAATTGTACCGTCTCGGACAGAAGACAGAAAGAAGAGGAAAGCTACAAAGATCAGGGTCTCTCTTTCCTCCATCACGGACATCTACACTACACACTGCATCCGCAAAGCCACCAGCATTGTGGCTGATCAGACACACCCCTCGCACATACTCTTCACCTTCTTGCCATCGGGAAAAAGCCACCGAAGCGATCGGAGCCCTCACATCCAGACATCCCAAAAGTCATCCGATTAATCAGTACAATGGAACTGGACTAATAAACACACACACACTCACTCAGATGAACAAAATCGCAAATTTTTTTGGCACAATTGTTTTTTTGATAAATATTTAGTGCTTCTATTTGCACATGAACTTTTTCTTTGCTGTTATTACAACACGAAATGTTTACTGCTTTTAACATCTCATGGACAAATGATTCGCACTGCCTCAATTCACCTCTGTGTGTTCAGCGCTACATTGTGACAGGGTATTTATTATATTGTGTCGTGTTTGTTACTGTTTGCACATTTGCACAAGAGCACTTTATGTTGTCTTTTTCTATAGTTCTCAGCTAGTTTTGTTACTTTACTTGACTTGACGGCATTATATAGGGAAATAAAGGGAGTTTTACAATCAAAAGTTCAGCTTTGACTTGAACGCCCTCACACACAATAAGCACAGCTTCCACACATTTCAGGTTTTTGTTTGTTAAAAATTTAATGTAATGTAATTTAATGTAAGGTGCCTTAAAACTGCCAGAGATGTTAGATAGACTAACCAGTTTCTTCTCCATCATGTCGTCTGGGTCTTGTGTACAGACTTGCTTTATCCATGCTAAACTGGTAGCTGTTAGCTCTCATTAATGAGTAGCTGTGTTAGCCTGACAGATCTAGACGTCATTTAAGACAAGATTAGGTCCAACTGGCACAAGAAGTGTGAATATTACTCTTTCAACCCAAACTATAAGGAAAAAAGTAAACAGGTTTAAATTTTACTTTGTGTTAAAATGTTAATAAACATACTGAGAAGATGTATATTGAATATTCCCCCTGCACACACAAACGCACACACAAAATTCATCAAGCACAAGCTTTAAATTTTTTTTTTTCTTTTTTCTAAACTCCTCATTGATCTTTGAGGAAAAAAAAAAGAGTTGGATCTTTCAGTTTCCCAAATGTCTTGTTCGTGAACTTGATATATTTTTCAAATCCAAAAAAGCTTGTGTGCAAGTCGGCTCACATCAAAGCCGACTCGTTAGCAAATGGCACATCATCGTTAAAAATTTAAACATCATCCAGTAATCAGTAGTGTGAATGCACCTGAGATAGTGTCATAATTTTTAAATTTTGTCATGTTAGTGTCTTCAGCACCTGAAGGTAAACATACAACGCAGCCAGACTTGTTTGCAGAAGATACTTTTTATGCCTAGCGTAAATGATTAGCCATAAATCTAGCTATCACATTGATTCTTTGCAGACAGTATAACATGACACGAGAGAAAATTGTTTCTCTCAGATATGTTAAAAAATATATATATAAATAAAAAGAATTGTATTTTAAACACATTTGTGCTAGAACACTCGACTTTTGGAGAAATCTGATGTTTAGTAAAGATACTGTGGTAATACTGCAAACCGTGCTAAACCCAAGGAAGCTTCAAGTGTGTGTTTAACTGCAGCATTTCTTTAAAGGTTCTGCGTTCTATGTGCTTTGATCTGGACATTTTGTTTCCGTTTCCTCACTCATCACGTTCCCTGTGCTCTCCACTGTTCTGGGATCAGACAGTTCTGTGCAGTCCTCATTACACATCGACACGTTGCTTAGGTCTCTCTCTGATCCGTCCTGAATATCAGGACTGTCCTCAGAACATGTGCCTGTAGCTCCGCTCTCTTTCCCAGCATCCTCTGCTGCTGGTCCCCTTGTGCTCCCATTTTTCCGCGTCGCCAGATCTTCATTATCGTTTAATGTTTCTGGCTCGTAACCGTGTCTCACTCTCTCCACAGGACTCTTCTGAGAGCTGGTGCTGGTTTTTGTAGTGAGATGTCTGCTAGATCTAGGTGTGTGCGTATTTTCTAAGCAGAGAGACGTATGATGATGATGATGATGTTGTTGCTGATGATGTTGATGATGATGATGATGATGATGATGAGGTCTGGAAAAATCCTCAGCAGTGAGAGTCGTGTCTTCTGTCACTTCTTCTCCAGTCACGATCTCCTCGTCGCCTGCAAAGACATGATCACAGTGTGATATAAGAGCAGCTCTGAAAGCAGCAAGTTTATATCACAGTGTTCATTCTTATAAATGATAGTTTCTGTAGTAATAGTTAATCAGTAAGGAGGTGTTTATGTAAGGCCTATCCAGTGTCAGTGCTTCGTGTAAAGAACACATGTTCGAATGATCACAAACAGTCTCACTACTAAAACTTAGTCAACGGTATCATTTCATTTCTGTTTACATTGTGTTTTCCCAGATGTGCTAATTTCACTTTCAGGTTCAATAATAAATCACTCTCCAGATACAACATGATCTAACCTATTATTCTATAACTCTTAGTTCCAACAGAGTAATCTGATTGGACGATAGGAGTTCCATGGGTGATGATATACAGAATAACAGCACTGGGCCACTTAACTATATGTATCACTCTGTGTCCCAGGTGTCTTGAATCTGGAATCCCTCTCTCTTAGTGTGTGGAACAATAGATTGCATGCTCTACACAGTCGACATAGTCTTTCCATTTAACATCTTGTGGGATTCAACCCAGGAACCCGGAAGTTAACGGAGCTGATATACTAAAGTGGAATATGTGGAAATATATCCTGTAAGTCTGTCAGGACTTTCCACCACCTCCATGGTTTATTCTCCTCAACTTTTGGCTACATAGTACCAGCAAGAATATGTACCAGAAAGAACTACTTTCCCCCCTGTCGCTAACTCGAGGTTAGTTAGTTCCACAAGGCGCAGAACGATACATGTAGGCGAAGCAAAATAACTGGTTAAATTTTAAAAGCAAATCATAATCTGTTGATAATAAATGGTGTTTGTGGAACTGTTGTTTAAAAGCAATTTCACACTGAAATATCATGCTGAAATTCAGAATGGCTGTGATATCTTTAGTCCTCGGGCAGCATGCCGATATTCCATACTACAGCACAACCTGGAGTGTACTGTCTCAGTGTGCCCTTCAATTTTGCACAAAGTGATAATTTTAACCAGGTTTTGTGCTCTTTCCAGATCAAAACCCTGACTGTCATTTCTCCTGTGAAGCAGGATTAGCGAATGGCCTCACCCACTGAGCCGGACTGTAACTGCAACACCTCTCCCACCGACGTCTGGACCTGCTGGTGTTCACTCAGAATGATCACATCTCTTCCTCCTGTCAATCAATCAATCAATCAATCAAACTTCACTAATTCCCACCACTAACTACAACCTGCTTTAACTACAAACTACAAACTAATTGCAGGTTAATATAGCAAAATGAACAAGTCAGACATGGCAGGTTAAACATGAACTTATAATCACATAAAATAAATACAGAAGCAGAAGAGAAAACATACTCCCAAGTCCAACAGACACGTTATAGGTAAGGCCTAGGTTTCATCAGGACAGGAAAGGATAGAAAACAAGAGAGAATACGCGCGGGTTACAAAAGACATGACAGTCACAGGACAGAAATAATATCTCAAAAACATTCATTCATATCACACGGCTTAACTCTCAACAACTCTTAGCATTTAACAGAATTTTAACAGGTATAAAACTATATATGTACCAGATACCATTACAAATTACAAAGATTAACACAATTTAAGATATATTGCAAAATATGCAGTTCATAGCATTTATCAGAAGCCTCACTGATTGTCACGTACCAGGCAAACTCCACACACCAGACATTTCCAGTGCTTTCAGCTTCCCTTCCAGTTCTGCTACTCTGTTACCCAGAATTCTGTACACCACACACAACAAACAAACAAACACTCACTTCACACATTGTCACGCACCAGGAACATGTTTTATTTATTCAGCCTTTGCCTGGAAATAATACAAACAAAGAAGTGTAATAAAAAGTGTCAATATCAGTCAATATGTGAGTCAGTCATCACCAGAAATTCTGAAAATTCTTCAATTTTTTCAGACACTAACTTTAGCGCTGGAGTTTATCTATTTAAGGAGAGAAGGACAGCTACAGGCACTCTGCATCTCCTCAGTCGGGTAAGGATACTCACTTGTTGGTCTGGCGTTGGTGCTGAATGACCATGTTCTTCTCGTGAATCGTTTCCAGCAGTGCTGTGGCTAAAGACTTCAGGTCACTGATGGATTGCGGCGTCACGGGCAGACTACAGCCGTTCTCCTCGGACAGCAGCAGCTCCTGAACTGCACACAAAAATGTGATGAACTGCACTGTAGTATACCACTACCTGACAAAAAAAACATGATGAAGATTCCTCTAGGATGCCCTTAAGTATGAGAACATTTCCATCACTACCTGGGAGAAAATGTGAGGAATTGTCTACTAGGATGCCTCTGCCTGGGATGAAATGTAACGAAGTGCCTTCTAGGATATCTCTACCTGTGAGAAAATGTGAGGAAGTGCCCTCAAGGATGCCCCTACCTGGAAGGATGCAATTTCATAAGTACCCTCCAGAGTGCTAATCCATGGAGAAGATGTAATGAAATGCCTTAATGGCTGCCTTTCAAATTGGCATGCAAGAAAACATGACAAAGTGCCCTTTAGGTTTCCTCTTCATAAAAGCATATGTGATGGTGTCCCAGCTACCATTTCTTTAAGTGCAAAAAAAAAAAAAAAACTCTACATGCCCTCCAGTGTCTATATGAGACTGGACCCCTTCCAGTGGTGACAATGAGATGCAGTGCCCTGTGGGTTCCCCTACATGAACAAGAACCGAGTGCCCCTTTGAGCGAGAAACATGATGAGGTACTCTGCAGAGGTCCTTTACACAACCAAGATCATGTGATGCACACGCTAGGCTCTCTGGGGTCTACCTACTTATTAGTTATTTGATTCTGTATAATTCACCTTACAAACAGTGTCTATAAAGTAATCATGATAGATGAAGCGCTTTGTCTCAGGCTGTGTCTCATTCACTACCTTGTTTAGCCGAGAGCACTCCTGTTAGTGCACTACTGTTGGCCTTGCCATACACTTTACAGTTCTTCTTACTCTCCAGTGCACTCTGTGAACAAACATAAGCAGGAGAAATAAGAACAACGAATGTGCTAATTATAAGTATGTCTCATTATCAGTGTTGGGTATAATGCGTTACAAATTACTCGGATTACTTTTTTATTGTATGTAACGAGTAATCTAACGCGTCATGTCCGCTATTTAAGTACTCAGTTATTTAGTTACTTTTTCAAAAATTTTATCTGTTATTCCGACAATTTATGCAATTCGTGAGCCAGACGTATGCAGTCGTTCCCAATCCATTATTGTGTGTTTGTATGTGAAAGTCGTCTTACAAGCCCCGCCCCCGATAACCCGTCTGTTATTCCTGCTGTTATACCCCTATCTCACCTATGCGGTTTGACTATGCGAGGACCGACGCGCGGAAAGATGGAAACCTAATCACAGCGCCAAAACTCTCAGTGAATTATGATGACTGCTCATTATGTTGTAATTCACTTACTTTGTATTTCATCAAATTAGTTTTGAGGAGAGAGACTTCATCCTGAAGCTGTACAAAGCGCTCATGAAGGTATCTGCAGAACACAATCAAGACTGACATCACGGTATGTACTGTATCCTCATGTCCTCAAGATGACTCTTAGGGTGTTTTCACATTAGGGCCGTGGGATCGTTTCAGAGAAAACTTGACCCTGGTTCACTTTGATCAGTGAGAACACAATTGTTATGTGCTCAGGAACAATGCCCGAGTCTGATGAAGAAGTCTTTAGATATGTATGGCGTACTCGTGCATGGGATTGAATCAGATATGGAAGCCAATCGTACTTGCGGTTTAGACGCAACATCATCAGTTTCATCAGTTTCCTCCGAAATCTCCATGTCAGCGTAACACGTGCTAATCTCATTTTCTGACCTACATAGGCATAGCTGATAAAGTAGCAAAGCATACTTTACTTTGTCCATACTGACTGAACTGATAAACTGAACTGAACTAATAAAGCACACAAGTGCAAACACACTGATCAACAACCATCTAAAAATTGTACACACCAACCTGTAAATGTAATAATTACTTGTTATTTGCACAAAACTATTTTATCTTTGCTGCCACTTACAAGGAATGTTTTACAGTTTTTCCTCCCACTACCTCAACTCATTACCTCATCACCACGAAGTATTAAAATGTGTCATGTTGTCGCGGTCACTTTGTTGCTCGTTTGCACATTTGCACATGCACTTCATGTTGTCTCTTTTGTATAGAACTTGGATATTTATCTTAAAAATGTTAATCCGTCTTGTCTCAGCTAGTCAGCTAATTGGGTTTCCTAGTTAGTTAGTTAGTTTTTGTTCATTTATGTTGTTCATTTATGTTGTATGTAGCACCTTAGTCCTGGAGGAACGTTGTTCCGTTTGACTGTGCACTGAACTGTACACTATATGGTTGAATGACAATGAAAGCCTACGTGAACTTGAAGCACGCGAGAGCTTTTTTCCGGAATATCAATAATGTTAGGTGTAGCACAAAAGTTAACCTCCTCATTTTCTTCTTCTCATTTTCTTCTTCTTCTTCTTATGTGTTTAATAGCGGTTCACAAACCAAGTAGGTGCATACTGCCACTGAAGTAAATATGTACTTCATAACGGAGAACAAAAGTAATGTGAATGCTGGCCAGCGGGGCAGAGGGAGCAATTGTTCCTTGGCACGGTATAAATCAATTGTGCCCAATGTGAAAACACCCTTAATGACGCGTTATTACTATTAGTGAACGATGGAATAGCATCAGAAATGTCACTCACTCACTCATCTTCTATACCACTTTATTCTGTATCCAGGGTCGCGGGAACCTGGAGCCTATCCCAGGAGGCTTAGGGCACGAGGCGGGGTATACCCTGAACAGGGCACACACACATGCACAGACTCACATACTCCTTCACACACTACGGGCAATTTGGGAACGCCAATTAGCCTAATTAGCTGCATATCTTTGGACTGTGGGAGGAAACCGGAGTACCAGGAGTACGGGGAGAACATGCAAACTCCATGCACACACAGAAGGGAATCAAGCCTGGCCGGGAATCGAACCCGGACCCTGGAGGTGCAAGCCGACAGTGCTAACCACTACACCACCATAGCTGCATGCACCTCAATGCATAATTTACTTAATTACTCATGTTCAGTTCAGTTGTGAAGATTTAGGATAAAGCTAAGGTATAAAACTTTTAAGTTATGACAACCTTTTTTTTAAAGGTTCAAGGTTTTCAAATTGTAACAAATGGTGATGTTTAGAGAATTGCAATATAAATCAAATCGGCACCGAGGTATCGTAATAATATCGTATCAGGTGATGATTGGTGATTCGTTCCCTAAATAGCAATGCCAAAACAGTTCAATATGAGCAGTAAAAAGGTACGAGCAGTAAAAAATACGAGTAATTCATTTTGTGATTGTTATGATATGATAAGTCAGCACTTCCCTACGGTACCACAGCAACAGACTAGCTATAAAGCTATAACTCCATGACACATGGAGCATCTGTTCGAAGTAATGCATCACAGGGCAGCGCAAGACTGCCCTCTTCCATATACAGTACATGAGCTTAGAGATGGGCTACTGTCTCTATGAGTGACAGGGGAGAGGAAGATCATGTCGCTCGCACTCCGAGATCATGGACAGTTTGCTCTCATAGCTCCCTGATGGCATCTCTCACCACAGCGACACTCGCCTGTTCTCCATACACAGAGCGTCCACGTCCATGATTCGGCCGTCGTGGTGTCTCAGGATGTGGTTGAGCTCGATGTTTAGGCGGTGAGCTTTCTCCTGATAGACGATTCTTTCTGCCCGGACGTCCTGCAGCTCGTCCACCGCCGCCTTCAGGTTTTGCTCCAGCTCGGAGTTCTGCACAAAGCCGTGGTATGTTCAAAAACACATAAAAGAACATGGTCAGTCTATGAGCAGATCTCGCTCTTTTTCCCCCCTCCTTCTCTCTCACACATGCACCAGTGATGTATTTTCACAAATTACAACTTCACTGTAATGATCTTCCTTTTGTACAATGCAGTTCTACCATAAACCTCAAATGTTTGAGAAGAAGGAGGAGTCTCACCTGCTCTTGAGCTTTTTCCAACTGCAATACGAGATCTTCTCTCTCGTGGGCCGGAAAATGGCGAACTCCGACCTCTCCGACATCACCGAGACGCTGTTTAGCGATGGTCATCCTCAGCAGCTGTGCACAGACACGCTCAGGATTAGTTAACAAAGAATTACTTTTTCTTCACCCTTGTTTTTTCTTTATTTGACTTGATTTGAGTTAGAGTTAAGTTTAAATTAATAGAAAGTGTGTGAGCAAGCATGGGTGATCATGTGCTGTTACTGAGTGCTGAATGTGTAGTGTGTACCTTGTTGTCACCTTGAACCTCTACTAATCGCTGGTTCAGCTCTTTTAGTTCATCACTCAGCTTCCTGTTCTTCTCCTGAGCATCACTCAGTAGTTGTGCCAAATTCACCTACAGAATATTCACACATCACACCGAGTCCATCACTAATGCAAGGACATTAACTACAGAACTGTTATACAGAATTTTACTGTAACTAACTATTATCTGTTTCTTAAAATGAGGCAGAGATGAACGATACACACTTGGGTCCTTTTTTCTGGGGGTAATGCCAGGTCACCATCCTGACAACAAAAGAACACAGTGAGTCACTACATCTGTAAACCTGTGAATCAATGCAATGTGAAGAACCACCAAGGCAGACAGTAACAAAGTGAATCTGTGCACTAAGAAAATATTCATGTAGTTGTTATGTATTGATATGATGTCTATTTTGCTACAATAAATTTTTTTTTTTTTGTTCAACTGACATATTTTACTTGAGGGGAAATTCTGCTCTTAAGCTTAAATAAGCTAAATACATGAATACTTTTTTTTTTTCTCAGAGTGCCAGAGCAAACCTCTATATCAGTGCATTAGTTCGTTAGTGTGCACTGGTGAATCATACCATGCATAAAACTATTTTTTAGAGAATCAGCACATCAGTGAATTAATGAGTCAACTTGTCAGAGAATCAGTGAATCAACGTATCAAAGAAAACTGTACAGTGAAACCTCGGATTGCGAGTAACGCGGTTTGCGAGTGTTCCGCAAGACAAGCAAAGACTTTAAATAAATTATGACTTGAAAAACGAGCAAGTCTTGGTTTACAAGTACCGAGTATCACGTGACGCTTGGCACAACTGAGCCAATGTTTTTTCTCTCTCTTGCGCTGCGGAATTGTGGGTAATCGTCTCCCCTGCTGGGTCTTAGTGTGCGTCTCCCACTGGTATAATCAACATCCGTGCACATGTGTACTGTTTACTATAACACTGTGACTACGTGTGTGTGTAAAACATATTTTATTTTGTGTTTGTAAGCGCGTGTG
>JAQMYJ010000039.1:5909125-5923619 GCA_030014305.1 Clarias laeviceps | reverse complement strand
TATTTACACATTAAGTTTACTGAAAGTAAAAACAGTTGAAAGTCAGAGGACGTTTCTTTTTTTGCTGAGTATATTTTCTATTAAATATTTTTTCTATGAATATTTTGGGGTTGTGGAGTTTCCATTATTTCTTCCTGGAATGGAACTCCTATGTGTGTGTGTTCATGTAATGCATTGTCCAGTTATGAAGCTGGACAGACCCCGCATGTTAAATATGCATTTGTATAATCAATAATATATGATGCACATTTTTATCAATATATATTTTAGCAGTTGACAGTTAAGGGCCTTGTTATGGGCAGCTCGGAGGTGCTGTGGTTTGAACCCATGACATTCTGAGCAGTAGTCTAACAACTTAACCATTAAGCCACCCCAACAGCTTTTGCTATTATTAAGATGAAGAGAATTTGATGTGTATAAAACAGATTTAATTTCTGTTTATGGAGTTTCCTTTCATGATCAAAGCTTCTTGTTGTCATTAATTAACACTTCTCCTTTCTGCTGATTGGTTTTCACCTCTATCCTGCTTCCTGCTTTCTCTGGTGAATCTTGCTGGTTGAGGATTCGAGTCCGACCTTTTGGGTCTGTGCGCATGGAGTTTGCATGCTCTCTCTGTACTTGGTGGGTTTCTTCCAGGTTCTTCAGTTTCCTCCCACAGTCCAAAGTCATGTAGATTAGGCTACCTGGCACTTCCAAATGCCCTATATAGTATGCGTGAATGTGTGCTTATGTGCAATGCAAAGGATTTGTACCCCATCCAGGGTGTACCAAACCTTGTCCCCTGAGCATTCTGGGATAGGCTCCAGGCCTCCTGCGGCTCTGTACAAGATGGCGTGTGAGTGGATTTTTTAAAATCACGTGTGCTATGCTACAAGATTTCCGTAACCCAAACTGATATAAAGAATATATTTATAAACTCCACACTATATATGACATATGATGTCAATGACCCTGTAAGCAAGGTGGATGTTCTCAGTCATTAATACAGGGGTTCCTAATTACACTAGGGACTAAATGCTGTAAATGGAGACTGGAAATGGTTCTCCATGGAAGGGAACCATAGTGTTAATGTACAGATAGAATTGCTAAAAGGAACTAGGGCAATGGTTCTCAACTTCAGTCCTGAAGGACCACTTCCCTGTATATTTTTGTATGTTCCCTACCACATCCACTTCCATTACAAAAAGGTGGTTAATTAGTCGAAGCTGGTGTTCAGGGAGCTGAGAAAACCCTACAATGTGAACCACTGAACTAGGGGACTTCTGAGAGACATTAGAAATGATGTGACATGACAGAAATACAAACCACAAACAACAACAAAAAAAAAGCTGCCCAACAGTGTTTTTTTATTTTTTTATTTATATGCACAGTTAATGTACATGGCTGCTGTGAGACAGTCAAAGCACTTTCCTTTACTCAGAAGCCATAAAGGGGATGCAGCATCAATAAATAAGGCATTCATTCTCTACAGGAAGTATTGCTAGCGCTTGATGTTCGTCTGTCTTTGGTCAGCATCTCTACATCTACTTGCATAGCATTAAATCAGCATAAAGTTATTGCTCCTTTCAGTCTGTTAAACCAAAAACACCACATGTGAAAAGGTCTCGAGCTCCGACACGATAAGCAGCAAGACTCGGCTTTCCCAAAAGTATAGATTTGGGTTTAGATATTAAACACACCGCACGTTTGATGCTTTGAGGAATCTGACTGATTTGTAATATACACTAACAGTAAATGTTGTATAAATGTAAAACCATTGCATATTGGGAAATACAGACATGCACCATGTTTATGCCTCTTCCAGGCAACACAGAAAGGCCATAGTATTATTATTATAAATTTTTTTTTTTGCATACTGTATATATATATAATATTGCACTGGCCAAGAAAAGGTTATTATGCATACACGTTTATCAGGGACAGACTCAATGTATGTCAGTCTTGACAGTGTATTAAAGTAAGACTAGAGCTGGACGATAAATTAATTAAATATCTAAAGGCTAATGCATACTTTCATAGCAAAAATACTAAACAATCACTTGTTGTTTGATCTAACAGAAGAACAGTCATTTTCAGTGTCTTGGGATGCACAACTGTGATCTTTAATTTATTTTCAGCAAACACTGGTTAAAATTGTAACTTTGGTCATATTTTAGTCGCTGAGGTGACATTAGGGTGAGTTTTAAAATCTATTTTATTTTTCTCACTAATTTAGGCATTTGATTCTCACCAATCTTTAGGGCACTCCCCCATAAAAGTGACAGCACTCAACCTGGATGTGCCGTCTAAGAAGTGCCATGCGCGTCTTTTTAAACTGCTCCACATGCAACTTGGAAGAAAAGCGCTATTTGCCCACTTTTTCCTGATTGAGCTCACAGATTCCTAATGCCATGTCACAATTGATCACAATCATTTCTGCCCCATGGCTTGTCCTGATTTAAATGCTAACAATGCTAATAATGTAGTAAACTATCAACAAAACTAAATTCAAGAAAATAATAATAGCTAAAACAAAAAATGAAAGAATTTGATTTTGGAATCAGTAAAACTTGATTATCGCCCAGCTCGACTAGACCCCAGTGCTGTTAGTCTCAGCTGTAATCGACTGTGATGTGTTCAAAAACCTTTGTTTTCCCCTTAAAACTGGTGGCGAGGAGAAAATCACGCGGACCCGTCGATAAAGGAGTAAAAGATCGAGGCCACTGAACATAAACCTCCCTGAATTTGATGAAGAACTTCTTCTCCTTGTCCCATCTGAAGATCTGAGAGAAGGAGTAATCACTGCTCAGGATCAGATACTGCTGATCTCTAACGCTAAATGGCTGGAGGACCATCGCACCACGCGACGGGAAGACCTGCACTTCCTCAAAGCTTTTCCCGGTCCACTTAAGAACCTTTGAGTCTCCGATGTAGCATGCCAGGGCCAAATAGTGGACGTGGTCAATTTTGAAAGTCTTCACGCTCACCATGTCGTCCATGTTGGGTATGTCCTGGAAGAGGACAAATGTCTGAGTGCTCTTGTTCCACTGGTAGATGACAGGGACCTGAGAACGACTGGTCAGGATGAGCACAGGCTTCCCATCCAGGTCGACAAACTCTGCATCTGTGTCACGGAACCATTCATGGAGAAACTGATACGGGAAGAAGCCAGTGTTGTTCCACTTGAATAGGGTAGACATTCCTGCTTTGGAGCTGTCCACTATCAGGAAGAACCACTCATCTCCGAGTCGGAACACCTCAATGTCGTTTGGCTTAGACACATTGAGCATTTCAACCGTTTGGAATTTAGTGAACTGGTTCTGCTCCTGGTCGAATTTATAGATGCGTGAGCCATCAAAGAGCTGAGCGACGATCACAAATGCCTGCTCGTTAATCAATACCGCCCTGCAGCCAATCACTGATCGTCCTGCAACGACACAACAGATACATCACATTGCAACTTCACATCATCCAGATTATTTAGACAAATAATCAGATTTATATCAGACCTGTGATATTATCAAAAGGTCTGAAGTGGGTTTCAATGTGATCCCACTCCATGATGATACAGCTGTCGGAGTTTGGCACGGCCAGCGCGACATACACGTCTTCTTTAAAGGAGAAAATGTCTGCTGACATGGACTGAGTGTTTATGGTCTGATGAGGAATAAAATCTGTCAAACAACACAGTAAAGATTTACGAGGTTAGTTTGTAGAGCTAGTGATTAGAGATATATCAGAGATATGTCAGTGTGTGTGTGTGTGTGTGTGTGTGTAGCAAAAAAGAAATCTGATGCTACAGAGTCTAGTTTCTGTGCTTTTCAGCTCATCAAAGTTGTACTCAGTGGTTCTTTCAATAGCAAGGTATTTCCATAGACAAGGCTGCTGCTCACTGTATGTTTTGCACCATTTGTGTAAACTCCAGTGCCTGTTATGAAGAAAAATCTTAGTAGTTCTGCAGATTCTGTTTGATTAAAATTTTAACTAAAGCTCTTAACCTATATATGTATAATTTTATGCACTGCTCTGCTGCCACATGATTGGCTGACTGGATAAATGCATGAATATGCCCGTGTACAGGCGTTTATAAGAAAGGACTGTCCATCAAGCGCTGTATAGTACAGGGATTATAGAGGCAGTTACCAGTGGAGACACACTTGGCATGTTTCTCGGGGAAGTCCTTCAACAAGACGCCCTTCATCTCCTCAGGTTCTGCGCAGTAAACTTCTGAAACCGTTGCATTTGTCTTCTTTAGCCACAACATCAGCCACATAGACTGACACTCACACTGAAACTGGTTTCCTCTCAAATCTCTGAGAAAAAACATGAAGGATAACATATCAGAGGATCTTATGGCATTGTGTATGAGCTGTGCCTTTTAGGTGCTATTACAGGATTTGGTGTGAAGCCAGCAAATGGTAATGAACTGATTTTGCAAAATGTGTACCTTTTAGCCAGTAGTGGTGTTGTGTTGAGTCATGGTATATACTGTAGTACTACATAGGCATAATGTTCAGCTGAGGTGGAGGATAAGCTATATGGTGCATCAAGGTCAGCTGAATCAGCAGTGTTTCCTGAGGAAAAGAGAAGACCAGGAATACTCACAGCTCTATGAGAGAGTGCAGGTCCGAGAACAGGCCTTTGGGTAAACTTTTCAAATTGTTATTCGCTAAAGACCTGCAGAAGGAAAAGGAGAGAGGAGGAGATGAAGTGTGTGGTCAGGGAATAGTAAAACCGTATAAAATACACAGAATGAACATGTAAAGATATCAGCTTCAGGACCTGTGGCATCTTGTGGGACAAAATGTAATCAGTTATTTAATTGATCCTTACCTGCCTGGTCAGGGGTGCAATGCTTTAAATAAATATAGTTTATACTTTAGGAAATTTGTTAAGTAAAATTTCAGGCAGATGCAAACTAAAGAATAAATGTGTGATTGGGTACTTTTGCTTACTTAGTTTTCCAAGGGGCAGAATAGTAGGGTTCGTTAAAAAACAACAACAACAAAAAAAATGAAGACTGTAGGACTCGAGTGCAGTCTGGAGATTTTTCTTGAGAATTTTCTGTATGCAGTGGGTATAGAAAAGAATCGCCCTTCCTTAAAATAATCTACCGGAAAGTTGTCAGTGGAAAGAAGGTTTATCTTCCAACATAACAATGACCCAAAACACACAGTAAAAAGGAGAACGAGGTGAATATCCTTCACCTTGTTCTCCTTTTAAGTCTGAGCTTTCTTCTAGTCAAGGCCTAATCAGAGCAGTCCACAAACGGTCAACATCAAATTTAACTCGACTTGAGCAGTTTTGCAAAGAGGAGTGGGCAAATATTGCAAAGTCTAGAAGTGCAAAGCTTTGTTTGCCATTGAAAAGGTGATTCACTTTACACTTGAGTTTACAAGTCATTTTTAAGAGGGGGTGATCTTTTTCCTAATCAGTGATTCATGTTGGTGTTATATCTATCACTTGGATATTAAAAGTTACACTGAGTAAATACAGCTGGATAAAACAAAAACGGTGTCTGTCTCATTTTAGGCTGCAAAGCAACAAAATGTGATTATTTTAAATGGGGTGTTTCTTTTCTATACCCACTGGACAATTGGACTCCTAAATGTCATGAGCACTGATCTTCCTATATATGATCTTGGTCTCAACTAAAGGTTTCTAGAAATGCAATTTCTCCACAATTTGTTCTACTGGATGAACTTGTGCACCATAGCTTGGCTTAACACATGATGGAAAGCTTTATCTGTCCAGTTCAACATATCGGAGCTTTCAGCTGACCATGATTGAGTCTGTGACCATGAGTGTCTGTGATTGACACAGAGTGAGAAAGTATGCCCCTTCCACATGGCTGTGATAAACGATATCTGTTGTACCACTCAGAATCCCCACACGTAAAAACTCTAAAAAAGGTTTAGATTTAGTTTTCTTATTTTTCTGAAAACCCTATAATTGTCATTCGTATCATGTTCAATCTGTCAGCTTTTATGACCTCTGTTGTAATTTTAATGATTAACATTTGTGAAATGGTTTTATAGCATCTGTTCCATGTCTTTTCCCCTCTGGTGGCTGAATGATGCAATGAAGTAGAGTCTAGGTAAATTAAAAAAAATATTCCAATTTTATCCAGGTTGGGGAATGCCACTGAGGGTGCCTTGTGATCCCAGGGGGATGGATCCCATAAAGACCTGGTGTATCAAATCTGCTTCAAAAGATTTTGAAAAAAATATCAATTATGTCTAAAGGTGCCATAATGCCATTTAATTTTAAATAAAAAGCTATAAAGAGCTAATTATTGATATAATACACAAATGACCAGAGACCAAGAGACCAGGTGAAGATTTCACCTAAAAGGATTTGAACTTGATCTTGAATGACTTATGACTCAACCTCGGCTCGTCCTGGTCTTGAATTTGTCTTGGAATTGAAAAAGTTGATCTTAACTACTTAAGTCCATGTCCCCTTACATCTAAATACAGCAAGACATATTTGAAACATTACACAGATACAAATAGCATCACTGTCTTACACTGTATTTAATCATGTAAGTGTTAAAATAGAAATGTCAACCATAGAGTATTATAAAAGTGTATATCTTCTACTGAACATGTGATGCACTCTGAGACTTATAAATATGACTCACAGATGTGTGACGTCTCGAAGTCCTCTGAAGGCGTATTTGCTCATCTCCTCTATCTTATTCCCCTCGATAAATCTGAGATATAAATACTGGGTCAACACCACAAAACCACTCATATTTCATATAGTAAATGTAAAAAAAAAAAACATAATGTGGTTTCACATAATGTGCAGTTTATAGATTTCTGTCTGTCAGGCAAATGCATTAGACATAGTGATACACTAGAAAGCTTTCCATGCTGTTGTAATCGATATATTCCAGTATGAGCACGATTATAGATTAAAAATTTTTATTGAAAAATAGGAACCTTATGTGAATGACCATGTTTTTAGACATTTTACATGTTCTCATTTCCTATGGTGTTATTTTCATATGATTTGTAAGTGTTTATTAACTTTCACGTGTTGAACATATTGAAAGATTTTATTCACACAAATTATTTTTAATTATTTAATTTATTAATTAATCTATCCATCTATTCTCATAATATCCTGTCTATTTATTACTAAAATGGTAATATTAAAATATAAAAAAGTAAGTTCATGTAAAGCACCCTTGTAAAGCAATGATGTGTGTTCATTATAAAACATAATTAATTTTTATATTAGTGTTATGAATACTCCCAATGAAAACTATTGTAATGATCATGCTGTTTAAGGTTGTGTGTATGTGTGTGTGAGGGTGTATGTGTGTGTTGGTCGTACACTCACAGGTACTCAAGGCGAGGTAGGCCGGAGAAGGCATCATCCTTTATGATGGAGATGGAGTTGGAGTTAAGGAGACTGAAACATGAGAGAAAGTTTATTTTATTATATATTATTTGATTATATAAAATTTGTTTCTGCTTCTATACATGCCAGTAATCAGTCATTTAACTTTTTTATTTTTAGGAATATCTAAAAGCAGTACTGTAGGTAGGAATATGTTAACAAATCCTTATTCTGGTTTGTAAATTTTAAAATAATGTCTTCTCATTTTTTAACATTAAATCCTAAAGTAAATTTAAAAAATATTTAAGTTCCTGACTCCAGTGAACAGCTTTAATTTTATAACTGAAGATCAGCTGCAACAACCTTAAATTGTGTACATTTTGTACATGTTGTTAATTATCTGTAAAATATTAGAAATTATAATTTAGACCTGGTATAGTGTGTGAAAGTTGACAGATGTATTTGAATAAGAATTCTATTATGTACATTTGGATTTTATCCTAAAATCTCATATTATGTAAAATAAATCAATAACAGTGTCTAGTTTTGGCCAGAAATCCCAGGCACTGCACTTTTAGTCTATTTATCATTTAGAGTTTATTTTGAGAGTGGCTTTTGTTTAGGGTTGTATATACATACTGTTTTTTTTTTTTATGTAAGCAGCCGAAAGACAAATCTTAAAACCATACACTTAGATGATAATCTTTTATAGGCAACATCTACCATACACCTACCAAGTTTAAAACATGGTACATTTTTCCTTCTCGGAAAAAACAGAATGTTCAAGATGTGAATCATTATATTCAATAGAGGAATTTTATTGAATATGATGTATGTTTAATTTAAATGAATATGAAATTTATATTCAGATATTTTGTCAGATTTTATGCTTTATATGAATGGTACCATACATTGGCTTTATTTATTTGTTTATATATTTATTCATTTATTGGTCAATACTTTAGCTTTTTAATTTATTAGATTTTTCATTTATTTGGGAAAACAGAACTTAAATAGAACACTATAAATAAATAAATAAATAAATACAGATTTACCTTAAAGTTAGAATATTGTTTTTTAATATAATATGAAAACAATACTCTGTTATGACACTGGGTGAGCCATGTAATCATGATTACCCATACTCTACAATGATTGGCGAGTGTTGCTTTGATTGACAGATGCTTGACAAGTGATGCCCCCCTACACAGAAAACACTCTTTTAGAAGACTCACTCTTTTGGATCCCCAACTACGGATCTCTATTGTAATCTCTGGACAATTTTCCAAATTTTATTAACACAAGCCTCAGATGTCTCCAAAATGAAATATTTATGTCAATATTCTTTCTGGAATGAAACTCAGATCATGCATTCTGGCTTCTCTGAATTTCCTTCTGTTTTGGTCCTATTTCAAATGCTCTGTTTCAGTGTCTGTAGCTTTAAATGCAAAGGCTACTGCTACCTACTCACCATTATGCCCTATGGTGAAAGTGTATTTTTGTATCCAATCACAACACAGGAAATGGGACTTTACTGAAAATGATGCCAAGAGGTTGAGCAGGAGGAGGCTGTCCAGACATCCCTCCCCGCCACCCCACGGTCTGGGATTACATCATCCCACCCAGGAAAGTTGAATGGCAAGTCAGAGCACATTTACGGATGAACATTTTTGAACATTTTTCAAAACGAAAGAAGTGAATGTTTTTCTTATATTTTGTCTGAGCACGGAGACCTATTTAAATATTTGAAAATAATCAAAAATTTTATTTTGCATAATAATAGGTGCTTTAATAGGTTCAGGGTCTGAAACAGTCCTATAATGCTCTTATGTATTGCCCAACTGCTGTTCAATAAGGAGCTACTATCCTGGGGGACAAAAGAGAAAATATTTTTTAAAGAGACTTTAAAGTATGCAAGTGTGTCTTAGTTTAGTGATACAGCTGATGCCTCAGTTGAGCCATGACAAACGTTTGCACAGAATGAGGGCTGTGTATTCTATCTCTCATTGTTCCAAGGGTAGTCACTTTCTGAGTCAAAACATTTAGGGTGGAAAGTAAGACAAATTACAAATTATTTTACAAGACAAGCTTGAAAAATCCTGAATGTATTCTTTAAATGGAAATCTGAAATTTACATATTCATGTTTCTTTTCAAAAAGCACAAGTGAAATTTATGTATAATATACAGTGTAATATACAGTAAACAGGATGTGATGATAATTCTGCATAATGCAGGATGTGCACTGTTGAAAACTGACTCACAGCAAGTGCAGAGATGGCATCAGGGCAAATGTTGCTTCTCGGATCTCTGGGAAAGTGCCATTGACGATACTCCTGAAAATAATTCATGATCAGGTCATCATTCAGGTGAACAGTGGACTACATTTTATCTGTCTAGCACATGCAGTTTTTTAGAGATGCTTTAAAGACTCTTACAGCGAGCTGATATCGACAGGGACAGTCCGGGGGATGAAGGATGATCCGACGCAGATGATGGTCTCAGGGGTGCAGGTACAGCCTGAAGGACATTTAAACACACGCTTTCCTCCAGAACGTACACAGCATGAGAAGAATAAGATGAGGAACACACAGCGTCGCACATTATTAGAGGGAGCTGTGGCGTGCATCATGGATGCTGAGGGTTGAGTCTGAGCCCCAGACAGGATGAACGCAGCACTGCAGCAGCAGCTCTCAGATCTCAGATCAGCATGACTGGGGTGTTTTTTTTTTTTTTTGTAATGAAATGCGCATGCGTGAAGGTTTGAGTGCTGTAATCAGGAATATTAACCCTCTGTGGTATGCACAGGGAAAAAAGTTTGTATTTTTTCACAAACATAATCGATATTCGTTTACAAATTGTTATTTGTTTATGACTTCGAGTGTGATATTGCTTTTATACACCAGTTCCACAAGCACCATTTAATATCAACAGATTATGACTTGTTTCTTTTTTTAACCAGTTATTTTGCTCCGGCCAACACATATCCTTAGATGGTGGAACTAGCTAACTGTGACTGGCGGAGCTGGCGACCAATATTTAGTGATTAACTGTAATCAACAAGGGAGAAAGTAGTTTTAAATTCTTACCGATACTATGTAGCGAAAGGCTGAGAAGACAGTGGACATTGCTGAGAAACTTAAGAGATTTACTTTATATTTCTGCTTATACTGCTTTAAAATATGTTAACTTCCGGTGTTGAATCCCAAATAGGGTATATAATACATAGTACAGTGGAACCTTGGATTACGAGCATAATTTGTTCCAGAAGCAGGCTCGTATTTTAAAACACTCGTAAATCAAAGTGAATTCTCCCATAAGAAATAATGGAAACTCAAATTATTCGTTCCACAGCCCAAAAAAATAAATACCTAAAAATAATTAATACAAAATATAACGTAAAAATAAAACAAATTAACTTGCACTTTACCTTTTCAAAAAAGTAAAAATAAATCCCGACAGATAAGTGTTTCCATTTATCCGCGCAGGCGCTGTGTGTGTGTGTGAAGCTAATGTAAGAGGAGACTTACTTTCAGCCCCTCCCGTCCCAAGAGACAGTGTGTGAACCGGCACGGTGTCAAATTACGCGCACGCACACACATGACAGGCTGAGGAAGAAAATGGATTTTTAACCTTCTAAAGAGACTTTCTTACACAGTAAACCTTTCTCCTCTCTTATTTGAAATTCGCACAAACACACACACATACATTAACGGAAACACAGTTTTGTCGTAAAAATTAGCAATAAACATCGCTAATGACACTCATTTGAGGCATACTAACGGAATCACTGCTGTAAAGTAAAACAAACAAAGAAATTAACCTGCACTTTACCTTTGAAAAAAATCGCAACAGAGCACTGTTTCTGTGTAGAGCAGAGTGTTTGTGTGTGTGTGAAGCACCCCCTCTCTGCTTCACACACAGACAAACACACACACTAAAGGCGAGAGAGAGAGAGCGCAAGAGAGAGTGAGTGTGTGTGAACTGGCATGGTGCGCACACATATAACGACAGAGAGGGAGAAAATGGATTTTTAACCTTCTAATGAGACTTTCTTTTGCTTTACACATATGTGCTATAAGATACAGTACATGTGCGCTGTACACACGTGCTTACAAACACACATACACACACACATGGTCACAGTGTTATAGTAAACAGTACACGCATGCACGGATGTTGATTATACCAGTGAGAGATGCGCACTAAGACCCAGAAGGGGAGACGATTACCTACAATTCTGCAGCACAAGAGAGAGAAAAACCGTTGTCTCAGTTGTGATCAAGAAACACATGTGTGATACATGATACTCGGTACTCATAAACTAAGACTTGCGCGTTTTTCAAGTAAAAATTTATTAAAAATCTTTGCTCATCTTGCGGAACACTCGCAAAACCGCGTTACTCGCAATCCGAGATTTCACTGTACTAAGGTAGTCAGCATACGAAACATATCATTTGACAAATTTTGCTATGTTATTTACTGTTTGAATTGTTGTTTACTTTGTTTTATCTGTAGAAAAATATGTGTGCTGTTAAAATGTTTGTTTTTCTCATCGTTTTGTTGAATGAAAAGGAATATTTCAAAGAACATATTTTAAAATTATTGATGTATTTACACAGGCTAGAGTCACAGTTCTCCAAAGATGCTATAATGTTGATGATGAAGATGATGAAGATGATGAACAGCTGAGCTACAGTGACCAAGCTGATGGTGAAAGTACTGCGATGAATGATGATGAGGAATATGCAGAGCCACCTGATATAAAAGACAGTCTGAGGCAATAGGTACTTTGTTTGTATGCATTCATTTTTATTCACCTTTGCTGAGAGAAAAAGTGGTTGTATTAGGTGTATTTTGTAGCGAGCAGTTCGAAAAGATGCGGTCGGCTGGCGTCATGTGCTACGAAGGAAACACGTGATAGTCTTTGACCCTCCTTACTGAGTGGTAGTAGTAGCTTAATGTGGGAGCGCCCATAGTGACGGGGAGAAATTGGACACTACTAAATTAGGGAGTAAATCTGGGAAAAAATAAAAAAATAATAAAAAAATGGAGTTAAATTGGGGCCCTCAAAAGCAGCAGCTGGACATAAAGCTTGTACTGTTTGCTGTAATGTTGCCCAAGACTTTTAACATTAGGTCATGATCTGTGACATTTGTCTTTTTGAACTCATTCTGGACATTCATGGACAATGCACACCTGCACATTCATGGACATTTACACATTTCTATTAAATTTTTTTGGTAGTTGCACATACAGTAACAGACACTTTCATGCATATTTGCACACCCTCCCGGTCATTTCTATTTAAATCCCACTTCATCTCCATACTAAAGTTTTCTATATTTGTACAGAAAATATTTTTTTCTCCATATTTGTACAGCTAGGTTTTCTTATATTTTTCTTATATTGTATATTTTGTCTTATCTTCTATAGATATAATTTTCTTTTCTTAGCTAAAGCTATTTTCTATATTTAATTTTATTTAAATTTAATATTTATTTAATCTTATTTTATTCCATATTTATTTCCTATTAATAATCTTTTATTTTTAAGGTCACAGGCGGTCGTTTAAGCATTTTACTGCATATCATACTGTGTATGACTGTGTATGTGACAAATAAAATTTGAATTCGAGGTTCAGCACACTGCCAATTATGTGTGGAGAGGAATGTTGCCGCGGGGTCATGATAGTTTTGCAGAGCTCCAAACCATCTGGGTTAACAAAAAGCTCAAAGATATCATTCTTGGTCTATGTGATTGCACTCTGCATAAAATTCTTACTGATGTGTGTTTAGGCTTTACATTGTTGTTTTGACTAAATATTCATATGGATTTTCTGCCTGAACTCACTTAATAAAAGCTTGCACTTTTTTTCTCTCCAAACTAGAAAGAGCTGTTCTCAGAAGTTCATTGTCAATTGGCTCAGTCACTTTCTTGTTGTTCACCATTTGTTCAATCACATTATATCCAATAATAGGATGACGAAGATGCCTGCCCTTACCAGCACAGGTATGATAAGTTCCTTTATTTTGCTTAATTTGACACCAAACCAAAAGTCCACCCTGTGTAAGGTATGTCCTGTCCATTTGCGGCCACTAGCTGGAGTCCTTCAGGTGCTTCAATTATCTCTACAACATCCCTCAGCCTGATATTTGGTAAGTGCTCATTTTTCACAGTTCATCTACGTTCATCTATGCACACTTGAGATCCTGTATTCCATAACGCATCTACAAGCAGACCTTGAATATACTGTAAAACATTGCACATTCCCGACAAAGGCAGCACAATTAGATATGTTTGCTTTCACTTCACTTTTGGGTATTGCAGAATTTATGTTTATAATTAAATATCGACTGCATTCTTCTCTAAGGTTTGTCCAATGATTAACCTGACATGCTTTGGTGCAATAAAATGTTTAATTACAGGCAAGTACACTGTCACAACTTGATGTCAGGGGCTGTGATGCCACAATGTTTATAGCTTTGTGGGGACTTTGTATGGCCAGTCACTCCCTGTCCCACGGTTGTGACCCTGTTTTGTACAAACCCGATTCCAAAAAAGTTGGGACACTACAAATTGTGAATAAAAACAGAATGCAATGAAGTGGAAGTTTCAAATTTCAATATTTTATTCAGAATTGAATATAGATAATATATCAAATGTTGAAAGTGAGACATTTTGAAATGTCATGCCAAATATTGGCTTATTTTGGATTTCATAAGAGATACACATTCCAAAAAAGTTGGGACAGGTAGCAATAAGAGGCCGGAAAAGTTAAATGAACATATAAGAATCAGCTGGAGGACCAATTTGCAACTTATTAGCTCAATTGGCAACATGATTGGGTAGAAAAAGAGCCTCTCAGAGTGGCAATCTCTCTCAGAAGTCAAGATGGGCAGAGGATCACCAATTCCCCCAATGCTGTGGCGAAAAATATAGGCGCAATATCAGAAAGGAGTTTCTCAAAGAAAAATTGCAAAGAGTTTGAAGTTATCATCATCTACAGTGCATAATATCATCCAAAGATTCAGAAAATCTGGAACAATCTGTGCTTAAGGGTCATGGCCGGAAGACCATACTGGATGACAGTGATCTTCGGGCCCTTAGACGGCACTGCATCACATACAGGAATGCTACTGTAATGGAAATCACAACATGGGCTCA
>JAQMYJ010000039.1:5878686-5902830 GCA_030014305.1 Clarias laeviceps | reverse complement strand
TTTTTAAAACTCTTATGATTGCTTCTCACAACAACGCGCACTCACAAACACACACACACACTCACACACACGCACGCGTGAGCGAGAGCACACACAACATAAAAGAGGCTTTAGAGAAAAACCATTGGCTCAGTTGTGATCACGTTACTCTTGGTGTCAAAACAACAAGCGCATTCGTGCCACATGATACTCGATGATATATACTCGTATATCAAGACTCGCTCGTTTAACAAGACTCGGAACACTCGCAATCCGAGGTTCTGCTATACAGTGCAGCATGCATACAGTTACAATTTAAAAGTTTTTGTGCTGCTGTATTATAGTTCTACTATAAAATGAACAATCAACAATTATGACTGCATAATTCATTTTCAATTCACTTTCGTCAAGTGAATGGAATTATAGAATTAATTGCGTGTGCTCATTCGAGCACATCATTTATGATCCCATATTTTGACCTAGGACCCAAGTCCTTTAAAAAATATTGGAAATCGCATGACGAAGAGGGACAGAAAAATATGTAACACTTGTTTGTTTGTGTTACAGGAATCATCCACGCCCGAGCTCTAGTGAGGGAGTGTCTAGCTGAAACCGAGCGCAGCGCTCGCACATAACACACACCTACACCTCTCTGTACACTCTTTCTTTCATTTCTCTCTCTCTCTCTTGCACACACACACACACTTTTACAGACCCCTGTTCCTCATAGTTACTTTTGTAATTTCAAACTTTTTGCAGTTCTGTATTTAAATGCAAATAAAAATCCGGTTTTGCAATTAAACATCAATAAGGTTTATGTTTCTGTTCTTTATGCGTTTGCTTTTTTGATATATAGAATAAAAAATATGGTACTTGAATTATAAATCAGTGCATTATTTTATCAAGGTTTCAGCTGGATGAAATATTTGATCAATACCACAAAAAATTTAAACATTAATACCATTTATATAATTAAACATAATTGACTAGCAAGAATGTTAAGTCAAATTAAAATTTTTATTTGTCACATACACAGTACGATATGCAGTGAAATGCTTTATGGATTTGATAATTAGACTCACCAGCAAGTCACTGCCTGTTTAAGCTATACATTTTTTTGTTCTTTTTGCCATTTTGTTAGTGTTGAGTTTTACTAATACACCTGTGACCTGTTGTAGATATCTGAAATTTAATTTAGTGTTACAGATTTTAGTCAGGATTAACTATTTTAACTTGGTAGAATTAATTCAACATAGGATCTTGTGTTTCTTAATTAGTATCTCAATAATTACTCTAATTCCCACCTTGTATAAGTTTAACTAATTAAGTATACGTGATTAAATCAACTCAATCACTAGCTGGGTGGAGATCTACTTGTTACAACTTTTGTAAAACATATGTTCTATAATAGTAATATAGTATAGTACAGTGCAGTGTCACTTGTAAAGTGACAAGAAGTAAAACTAACTTCAGTTAGTCACATCATTTAACTCGGCTCAGTAGAAATAGATGAAACTTTCTGATCCCAAACTGTTCATTAGATCTTTGCCTGAATTTACAGAGATAATAAATATCTATAAGCAATATGATGTATCCACCCAAATAGTTTTATTTACTAGCCCTATCTGTGCAAATACTTTGCTCACCTAAAAATAGGCTGGTCTGTCATCAACGGTGCCATGTACATGTAAATGAAAGCTGAAATTCTGATTTATTGTCTTCTCTTCATGGTTTTATCTCCCAATCCCAAATGTCATCAGTGTGTAGTGCAAATAATAGAACAGGCCTTGCTGGTCCAATACTTTCAGAGATGCGAGTCGAGGCTCACTCATTTCAAAGAACCAGAATGACATATCGATAATGGGATTACTTAAATTTTTACTTGGGTATTTTCTTTATTTGGCTTTTGTTACAACATAAATGCAGCGTTGTCTTTCACAGTAGCGTTTAAGACAAAAACACATACATATTCACGTGGAGTACAGAGTGCAGGTTAAGGTTTGTGATATTTATCTTTGCTAAAAAAAAAGTTTTTAAAAGTCTTTGTAAATTATAACTGCTTTCAAGGGTAAAGATTCTTTTGGTAATAATTCCATGATGATTAAAAAATATATATATATTTTCGAAAACATGTATGATAATGTGCTTGTAGATGACAATAGCAATGTCTGTATACAGCAAAGACGTCCACCCTGACTTTAGGCGTGTGTGTATTTCCATTACAATACAATATTTGCGACAATTTCGGTCAACTCACATGTCCTGGTTTAGATATTTGAAAGAAATGATACACTTTTACATTTAAAGACAATAAGTACAAAAACAATCTAATGTAAGAGACAAAGAGGACTTTCTAGATGATTGTCTCTCTTGGGGGACGTGTCTGTCCCACAGGGGGTATGTCCCATTAACACGTCCTTTCATTTCACCAGGTGCGTCAATCCTATACAATTGGGCAAAATTAAAGATGTGTTCCTTCGAATTAGCATCGCACCTCCTGAACAGGGTGTGTCCCAAATGCTAGAGGTCACATCTAAAGTCCCTAACATGGTGTAACAGGGCGTCCTCCACCATGCTGCCTTTAGTGTTTGGGACACAGCCCTAGGTATGATGCTGAGATTTATTTCAATTTGTGTGTGTGTGTGTGTTGAAATAGTGTGAGGGTATTTAGTGCTTGTGTGTGTGTGTGTGTGTGTGTGTGTGGGAGGGAATTGAAACGTGGAAGCTGCACGTGTTGAAGTGGTGAAGAGCTCATCTGCTCAGGTGTTACAGCGTCTCAGGAATGGAGCATTTCTTCAGGAGCGACTAAATGAAACATCCGTGCGGGTTTCAGCTCTGAAACAGAACACATCTGATTATTTCCCAGTAACAGCACAAGACATGGGGCATTTATCTCTTACAGAATAAGCCTTTCGGTTGTTTTTTTTGAAGATAATAAAAGCCTGTGGCTGGGACTGACCGTGGTAGCTGCTGCTGAAGTGCTGCTGGAGGTGAAAAGATTTCTGTATCGTCCTTTTTCCTCTTTTTTCTTCTCTCGGATGCGCTCCTCCATCGTCCGGATCTCTTTGGCCACGGCCGGCCCCAGAGACGGGTCTAGCTGCAGCACCTTCTCAAAATCAGCTCGGGCTTCGACTTCGTTCCAGACAGCCGCGTGAGCTTTTCCCCGCTTGAAGTACGCCTTCACGTTATCTGCAATTGGGAGGGAAAGAGGGAAAGAGTATGTGTGTGTGTATATAAAATACACACACCTCTTGTACTGAGTCCAAATGAGTGACACACTCTCTTGCTCACCTTCGTACTTATTGAGCAGAGACGAACAGTGGTCCAGCACCTCGTAGTACTGACCCAGCATGAGTTTACACTGGCAGTAGTTCAGCAGCAGTGGTGTGATCATCACATCCAGCTTAATCCATGGTTTATCACCGGGCTGCTCCTACACACACAAAATGATTTTTATTGATACCAGGCTGGCTAATAAATAAGGTGGTTATTACACATGTACAGAGATGTAATAACATATGGTTATTATACACCATGGTACACAAGGAAATCTATAATAAATGTCTGTCTCTCTCTCTCCCTCCACGTCACCATTTCTCGGTCGCACTCTTTCCCCCTCTCTGTCCCACATTCTTCATCTCTCTCTTTATTCTTTCTGTTTCGGTCACTTTCTCTCACTCTCCTCATCTCTCTCACTCATTTTCTTTTGCTGTCTCACTCGCTCTGTCTCACTCTCTCTCATCTTGCATTCACTGTCACCCTTTCTCTGTTTAACTCTCCTTATCGCTCTCTGTCTACCACCTTCTTTTACCGTCTTGCTCTTTCACTGTCTCTTTCACACTCTCCTATTCTCCGTCTTAATCTCACTCTTCATCTCCCTTTCTTTGTTTCTGTCTCTTTTTCTTTTCTTTGTATCTCTTTTACTGTGTCACAGATTGTCACTTTTATGCTCTCCTTCTGTGTCTCTCTTTCTTTTTACCAGTCTCTTTCTTTCTGTCTCCCTCATGTTTACTCTTTTGGTAAATGTTTTATCTGTCACTCTGTCCATCTGTCTGTTTCTCTCTTATGGTCTCTCCTTCTCTGCCCCACGACTCTGTAGATTCTACCTTCATCTGGAGGTTCTTCAGGCAGGCGATGGCGTTGTAGTATTTTTCGGCGGCCCCCTCCATGTCTCCCTTCTTGAAAAGCGCGTTTCCTTCCTCATGAATCATTGGCACGGCGGCCAGCTTCTCCTCATCCGTCATCGCCCAGGTCTCCAAACTGAACGAGCCTGGGGACAAAACCTGTAAGAGACAAACACAATGGTATGGTTCTGTTAGAGGTCTATGTAGTGTTTCTATAACATCACAAAGTCTTTATGAATCTATCTATCTATCTAATTCCCTCCTCTGCAAAACACACAACCACACACACCTCCAGAAGCTCCATGGTGAAGACGAGGGGTTGAGGGTTGGCCTGGAGCTGTTCCAGGTCTTTGTGTCCATGTGAGTGGTGAGAGTGGACCTGGGCGATGCCGCAGCAGTGTCTCTGTCCTTCCAGCGGGTCTTTACCCACACTGATGTTCCTCAGTGACTGAGACACCAGCGGGTACAGAGCCGTGTGCTGCAGGAGAACACACAGAGGAAGCAGAAGATACAAATAAACAACTAAAAACAGACTCTGGGATGTTTCACAACCATGAAGGACAAACCCTTGAACTCTGTAGTCTGCATTTTCTATCCTGTTTTTTTTATTTTTATTTATTTTTTATTCAAACAGAGGTGCTTCTGTTCAAAGTTTCCATCTCAGATGTTACTGAAAAAAATAATCTCTGGCAACCTGGTGGGTGTGACCTACACACTCAGTGCACCCAGAATGTTCCCCATGATACTTTTGGACTCATCACATGAACTGAAGTGAAGGTCGTACCACATACCTTGACGTCGCAGATGAACTCTGCGATCTCGCCCGTTCTCATGGTGATGAGGATGCGCTCCCACACGGGCAGCTTAAACTTCTTCCCCAGGATGAGCTCCATGGGTTTACTCTTCCCTCCCATCATCCTGGAGTCGTCCAGCACCGTGCCATTACACAGGCTGCTGCGGTAATGAAAGTTCATCTGCAGAAGCACAAACATACACACACACAGATCTGTAATCCCTGTATCTCAATCATATGGAGTCAGCTTCAGAATTGTTGGCAGCCTTAGTGAAGCATTAAAGCAGACAATTGAGTGCTGTTGGAAAAGGAAGAAAGTACTAAATCCAAGGGTGCGAGTAACAAAAAAAAGCTGTAGAAACATGTACAGGAGATTAGGACACTTTCACACTTAAAGTTCACCATGAAATGTCAAGAGTCAAAATTCGACCCTGTATGTCGATGCATTTCTTTTTGAAACAGAAAGTCTTTTGAAACACGAGTGCTGAAGTGATTTTTTTTAAACAACCCAAATAAGCTGCAGTTTAAGAAACTACTAAACAGTGACGAGTTTAACGAGTTTGACATGATTTATGGCAATGCTCAAAGAGTCATCCGAGGTGTTTTGTGTGGCAAGCGTGCTTCAAGAGCGGAAAAACATCACCGGAAGACGATGCGAGATCAGGGAGACCTTTGATGAGCTCAATCCGCAAAAATGTTCATTATCCATCGAATAATCCATTCGACTACTTGTGCATAATGCTCATCAGAAAACAATTCACAACATTGCTGACGGTGTCTGTGTGTCAACACTCCGGGCAATCCTCAAGTGTGATCTGAAGATGCGCCGTGTTGCTGCCACGTTCGTCCCCAGGCTGCTGACCAAGGAGCAGAAGAATATAGTGTAGACATCTGCCAAGAACTATGTCAGCGTGCCGAGCGGATAACCCTTCATCGTCCTTCATCATTACCGGGAACGAAACATCGGTGCATGGGTACGACCCTAAGATGAAGCAACAGACTTCACAGTGGAAGAGCCCATCATGTCCATGAACAAAAAAGGCGAGACAGGTCCGCTCTGCATTGTGCATCGAGAATTCGTCCCCAGGGGCCAGACCATCAATAGTGAATTCCACTACCAGGTTTTAAGGTGAGAGAGAACATCCGGTGACAGCGACGGGATCTTGAAACTTTCTGATACCCCCCTTATATGTACTCTAGGGAACATTTAATTGTATTAAGACATTTCTAGTACAAGATGTGGCATCAAAGGTTTGTTTGTTCTTCCCAATAATGACAAACTATAAAATTAATTTTAAAACTTTATATTTTTTCCCTAGATACAGTATATTACAGGATTTGTATCAATAACACCAAAGAAAAGGTACAATACACAATAAAACATAATTTTAGATTTCCCTGTGTTAATGTAATGTAAATTTCAGGATTATGATATAAATGCACATAAGTACAAATAAAAAACAAAATCCAAGCATTGAGCAAATCTCGAAAACAAAATGGAGCAATAGGGGTTTCAGCATCTGATGTTTATCAAGATAACATTCATTAGCATCACTGCTAGCTTGTTGATCTTAGTATTTTACAAATCTCCGAAGCAAAATTACGTCCAAATTGTAATGAGGAAACAATGAGAACTATTTTATATCAAATTTTGTAGTGTGGTCGAAAGGCCAAGCGCCGCTAGCTAGCTTAGTTAGCCGGTTAGCTTTCCAGTTGCTAAGCATTAAGAACGCTTACCGATGAAACCTTCTAATTACTTTAAATTACCCCTTTAAATATTGCACCGTTTCATATTTTACCTTCGTGCCATCCACATAGTCTGGGATTTCCCCTTTTCCAGGAGAAATCACTTTTTTCTGGATGCCATCAGCGCTGAGCTTCCGAGAAATTTCCTCCATTCTCGGTGGTGGAAAATCTATGATATCGAGCCAACACATAGGGGGCGCTAGAGGTCCACAAGCAGCCTTCGGGAAAGATCGGAGAATTGATCGGTAACCTTCGGAAATGACGCGGGAAAGAGCGAGAACATTCGCGATGTTTTCGGGAAAAAAACGGATTTGTTCGGGTCAGGAGTGGCGGCAACGCATTTATTTATATTTTTTCATTTTACTATTATTTTATTTTCACACATTGCTCAAAAAGTAAACTAAATTCCACATTCAGCATTATGCCTTTTGGATCAGACTACACTGGCCAGCCTTCACTCCGCACACATGACCATGTTGCCAGTTTACCGTTTTCCTTCCTTGGATTAATTTTGGTAGACCCTGACCACTGCAATCTGGGAACGTCACGCAAGAACTGCAGTTTTGGAGTTGCTCTGACTCAATCCATTAGCCTTCACAATTTGGTCCTTGTCAAACTCTCAAATTCTCATGCTTGCCCATTTTTCCTGCTTCCAACAAATAAACTTTAGGAAAAAAAGTTCACTTCCTGTTTAATATATCCCATCCACTTCCATCCGCCATTGTAAGGAGATATTGAAAATGTAGTTAATTTGAGAATGGCCAGATTGTGATGGCTGGGGGACTGGGTCAGAGCAACTCCAAAACTGCAGCTCTTGTGGGATGTTCCCAGCCTGCAGTGGTCAGAACGTACCAAAAGTGATCCAAGGGTGGAAAACCTGTGAACTGACAACAGGGTTATGGGCAGCCAAGGCTCACTGATGCACATGGGGAGTGAAGGCTGGCATGTGTAGTCCGATCCAATAGAAAAGTTGTTTTAGTGGCAATGGGGGCGATATGAAGCTGGTGGTAAGATGTCTTTTTATGATCTATGGATTAACATGTACCACAATGCAAGTGCACTTTTGAATTAAATTTAATACAAAGCTCAATTGTTGTACTTTTCTTTATTTGCTGTCTGATATTCTAGATAGAAGTTAGCTGGACTGAACCAAGAACTGCTCTGGTTTATAAAAAAAGAAATTAATAACTTGAGAGTTAAAGTGTTCTGCAGGAACTGATTAGATGTTCTAACAAGTACTATTACACCGTTATAAAGATATTTTTTTACACTACAACACTCCAAAAAAAGGCCTCCAGGTTGTCATAATATTACACATGGCCATGATTTATCTTCACATGACCAAGTCGCTTTAAACGTAATACAAGGCCACATGCAAGGAAAAAAAAAATAAAGATAAATACTGCATCACATATTTAGGATTAACTGAACTGGGTTAAGAGAAAAGGCATATTTACATTAACAATTAACTAACGCTGGTAGCAGGGACGTGCACAGACGATTAATGGGTGTTTGCTCAAATATGAAACTGTACAGTTTAGAATGGAGCATGTGCCAGATCAGCATCAACATGAGCTGTGTACTTCATGGTCATTACATTTGAAGTATTAGTGAAATAAAATATGCAGATATACAGTAGTTTCTTGTAATCTAGTTTAAGCAGGAATATGATTTTGCGTCTTGAACTTAACACCGTTGTCTCTTAGTTTGACTGTAAAAGACATGTACTGTACCTGTACAGTGATCACACTGTTTCGACATGGCACAATGTTCCTTCACTTCATTACTTGTTATAAACAGGAGTTGTATAAAGCAGTCAGACTGAGGAAACATTTTTAACAAAAAATGAAAGAGAAAACCACAATATACAAATCTCATGGAACGGAGAAGATCTTGAATTGATTTTGGAAACATCATATACATCATATAAAGGGAAATTTTAAAAAGTTAATTTTGAAGGATATCATGTTTCAATTTGGTTTATTTTAACTAGCAATTATGGCTATTTATATTTATGCAACCAACACAGCACAAATATTTATTTACTTATATTTATTTATTTTCTGCCCGTGAATTCCATCAGCACCCACCCATTTAACAATTGAAGAACATGCTAAAATTAACGTTTACATACAAGATTATTAAATTCTTATATAGTTGACACATTTATGACATTATTCTCCCTTTCTATCTTTCTCTGAGCAAGAGAATACAAAGAAAATTAAGAAATTAAATAACTGCAGAAGACATGATAAGAAAAAGATAATGAAAAAAGCGATAATAAAAAAGAACACAAAGAGATTAGTGGTAAGGACATCAAAATACAGTAAGTGTATATACTTGTTTTCTTTGTTTTGTTTGTGGTTTTATCTCTTCTGCTTATATAATATTTCTGTATTCACAATATCCACATATCCATATATTGTCCCACCCTAATGACACCATGACAGCAAGCTAGGATATGTTTATGCCAAATTATCACAACATAACATCATTTCATATTTTATCATGACAGACCATCAGCCTGATATATCACCACACTCGTATGCACAGACTTCTTTTAGGGATGAGATTTATTCCAGAGTTTGGAGCTGCTTATTCCAATTACACAACAGGCCAGTCGTCCTCCTGCATTCCCATGCAGAAGACTCCCGGCATCTACTCCTCGTCCCATGTCGTCCTCCTTCTCATGGATCACCACGGCACGCCCGAGCACTGATAACCTGCCGTAGAGAGTGGCTTTAGAGGCTGTAGACCGGCGGATCTTACCATTGCGAGGAATAAAGTTTCCAAAATCTCCCGGATGAAGCGGATGGTTAACTCCACCTGGGTTGTAATGGCCGCCAGTGGAGGTGCAGCCTTCACTGAGATCTCCGTATTGATGAATGTGTATTGCTCGGGACTGAGAACTAGATGCAGGCAAGCCGTGTAGCTTTAACATCACCTGTAAGCTCTCGCCTGGTCTGGTTTGTTTAAACAGGACATGCCCGTACACTTTGGGCAGTCCTAACCCCAACTGGGTGTTGGGATGCATCCTGCAGGTGGCGTACAGAGAGCCGTTAAACAGATCATGCTCAGGATGCTTCAGTGTGAACCTCTCACTCAGGATGGGTGTGTGAAAGAAAAAGCTGAGCAGGAACACCACTAGGAGTGCGTATGCTGCCATTTTCACTTTTGATTATTCCTAAAGAACAGGGAAAGTAGAAAATTAGGAATGATCTACAGAACACATTTGAGCAAAAGTTATTTGTTCATCTTCAATAAATCCTTTCTCCTTGTCAGGCTCACACAAGCCTATTGAGCTCTCATCATGTTTTTAGGGGAAACTGGAGAACCCAAAGGAACCTGCAGACCTGCTGTGTATTGGTACCATACTGTGTGATGAGGTGTTCTTCTAGTTTATCTGAAATAAGAGCACCATTTCAAAATATAATTTGAGCGCTAACATTATAATAAATATGAAATATTAAAGTTATATTTCAGTGCAGAATCAAAAGGTGTTGATGATTTTTCTACCACAATAGCACAGGTTTAAATTAATGCATCCATTCTGATAACATTATCATGGTATAGAAAAGTCTTATTCACGCTCTGCAGAAACTGAGTTTAATAAAGCACTAATATGGAGACATTTTCTCCAGGGTAAGGAGATGTTTATTTAAAAGTTATGAAAGATGTTCTTCAGTGTTAGCAGAGTATAAGATCTGGCACAAGATGTGATATTAGGGGAATAAAACACTCAGAAATGTGCCATAGGTTTTCTAAAGAATGGTTTTTAAGCTCAACTGTGGGACTTTTGGTCATCATCATTTTGGAAGGAGCTGACTCTGCCTAAACTCCGGTTAATCCATAAACAGGTAGAATGACTGAGGCCTGTCTGTTGTTTGGAACACGCCTACTTAGCCAGAGGTTTAGTTAAAATGCTATGGTGACTAACCTTAATTTATATGGTAATACAATTAATTGAACTCTGTCATCCATACCCTACACGTCGTCCCGTGTCAACTCCTACATTTCTTGTGCTAAGTTAAACTACAATGATGACAGTTAGCTGGTTAGCTAAATTGATGCATTGCAGACAGCTAGTGGTTTGACACCTGGTTTGTGACCAGCTGTCACTCAAATCAGCCACGCCTCTAATTATGCATAATTTTATAGCTTAATATAATTTTAACTGAGGGGTTATCTAAAAATTCTCCCCTTAACAGTTATCATGAATGTGAAATCTAGCTATGGAAACAATAACACTCCTTCATTAGACCACACTTGTGTGGATTTTTTTCCTATAGCAACATGTCCTGCTGTGTGTTATGACTTAGTTATTGAAGTACAAAGGCTTTTATGAACAATTGCATTAAGTTTATGCCAAGAGTAAATATTTGTAGTGTTGACTCTACTTTCATAAGACCTCTGGAATTCACCCTTCATGCCAACAGTAAAGCATCCTGAGACATTCATGTGTGGGATTGCTTCTCACCCAAGATACTGGGCTCACCTACAATTTTGTCTAAGAACACAGGTATGAATAAAGAATGTTACAAAAGCATCGACGAGAGCAACTTCTCCAAACTGTCCAAGATCAGTCTGGGGACAAACAATGCCTTTTCCAGCATAATGGAGCACCAAAAAAAATTTGATTTTGGGTCCATGGCCAAGAAACTCCCCAAACCTTAAATTCACTGAGAACTTGTGGTCACTCCTCAAGAAGCAGGTGGACAAACAAAAACCCACAAATTCTGACAAACTCCAAGCATTAATTATGCAAGAATGGGCTTCCATCAGTCAGGATTCGACCCAGAAGTTAATTGACAGCATTCCAGGGTGAATTGCAGAGGTCTTGAAAAATAAGGGTCAACACTACAAATATTGACTCTTTACACAAAATTAATGTAACTATCAATAAAAGCTTTTAACACTTATGGAATGCTTGTAATTATACTTTAGTACAGTGAAACCTAGGATTGCGAGTAATTTGGTCTGTGAGCGTTTTGCAAGACGAGGAAATTTTTAAAGAAATTTTAAATTGTTAAATGAGCAAGGTCTTGATATAGTATTGTACTATAGTACGTATAAGCTTTGTCTACTACGTGTCACGTGATCACAACTAAGCCAATGGTTCTTCTCTCTCTCGTTTCGTGTGTCATTGTCCCCACCAAGTCGGTGATATGATGTTGCTATACCTTATTAAATGGCAATGACTGTAATGGAGCCTATCTCAGGAGACTTAGGTCACCCTAGATGGGATGCTAATCTATCACAGGGCATACACACACATGCTCATTTGCACACTTCAGGCAATTTGGGAATGCCAAATGCCAATGCCTAATCAGAATGTCTTTGGACTAGAACCTGGAGGAAACCCATCAAGCAAGTGGAAGAACATGCATACTCGATACCTCTATGCTGCCTCCATGATGTTAATTGATTTTTAACGCGTTACATTGATAATTAACAGAACCTAAAATGTAGCTGTCTGTACACAGAACCTTTCACCACTTAAATATTCTTAACATTGGCTAAAATATTCTTTAATATGATCCCACACATAGTACAAGACACAGGCACCTAAAACTATTAACATTTTATCAAACTTTTTGTCTACATGTTTATTTGTGTGACATAATGCTTTCTGGATTATTAAATCAGTTAAAGATGTTACAGAAAAAAATGTCAGTAAAGAAAATAGCATGTTACATACAATATACCATTTTTCAGAGAGAAAATTCTAAAGGTTTGATATGATAAAGGCTGTGAGGGTTAGACTTAAAACTGTAGCAGAAACATTATCCAGTCATTATCTTTATGAAGCAAAGAGCTAAACCCTTAAAAGCGGCACAGATCGGTGCTGGCAAAACAGCATTGGCCAATGACTGATTTAAAAAAAGAAACATGCTTATATGGAATGTCCTGTCGGTGTGTGTCAATGGAGGAGGCTTCAGACATCAAATTGTGCATTTGGGTTTTCAATGTACTGTTTCTGCTACCAGAATATGGGAATGACGTTGCAAAAATATGTAACTCATAAAAAGTGCAGATGATTATTATTATTATTATTTGGACAGAAACTACAGAGAACAACAGAATAACACGTGATCTTATATATCTGTCTATCCGGCCTATCTGACCTTTTTTTGTTTTTTTATTATTATATTATTATTATTATTATGGTTTTTTGCTCTGTCATGTTTTTATAATTGGTTTAAATAAAATAAAATTCAGTTCATCATATTGCCTAGACTTTTGCATAGTACTGAATAGTTGATATCATATTTATTAATTAATAATTAATTTTATATCCCAAATCTTCCTCTCCAGGCTTTCAAAAGTATTCTTTCCTGCTTTTAACTAATATCATCTGTAATATCATCAAAGTAACATTGTTTTTTTTTTTGATAAAAGACCTTTCATACATTTGAAATGCAACTCAAATTGCTTTACATTGTGACATAAAATCTGAAATAAAGAAAATAACTAAAGAGACAAACAAATAAATAAAAGGTAATCATAATCCAGAGTACTTCAACATGCTCTAGAAATAGTATTTCTTACAGATAAAGCAATAATGTCTTACAGATAAAGAGAGCAGAATTGCAGTTTGTCTATCAAACTGTCCTGCAGTGTTCCTACACATTTACCTCTCCATGCTATAACACAGTCACAGTGCATTACTCTTCAGAATATTTTTATTTTTAATCAGTCTCATATACAGAACACCATCAGAGTTTTAATATACACAAAACTTTACCTTTGTCTTGGGGCTGTTAATCCTGCTGTGTGTGTGTGTGTGTGTGTATGTTTCTGCACCTCCTCCCTCCTTTCCTTCATTCTTTTATAAACACTCAGAGGTTGTGTAAGCCTGGGTCAGATTTCATGCTTCTTTTTTACATGTGTGTGTGTTGTTACTGTAGTGTGTTATTATAATTTCCTGAGTGAATACTGCCTCATGAGGAGGATAAAGGGTCAAATGCTATAAAATACGAAGACTACTACTACTACTACTAATAATAATAATAATACACATGCATTTCATACTAGATTGCTTTCTACATTTTAAACATTAAATTACATACTTTTTACATAATGTTTATGTTGTTTATCCTATTTTTTATGCTGTTTCATTAATATTTAAAAAAATAATTTAGCATTTTCTTCTGCATTTTTAGTTTTAAGCCCAACATCCCAAAGTGTAAACATAAATAGAATTTAAGCAATAAAAGCATTTTTGCCATATGTTAATTAAATAGCAAAGCTATGAGTGTTAAAAAAACAAACAAATAATAGCAAAATAACATATAAACACATAACAAATACCAGAATTAATACCATAACAAAGCTATTATGTATGTTTCTTTTGCCATGTACTGTTTATTGAGGATTTAAAGCGACATTAATAGCTTCATAAGAAAAGTTAATAAAGATTATATAGTTTAAAGGTCCTTATAAGCTAGATGATAGAGTAGTAGCCAATCAGGGTGGTGCATGCGTTTACGTCTAAGACCTTATTTCCATATCGTGTTCGGGTTTATGAATAGATATTTAAAGTAGAACAAACGAGTAATATTACTGTTTTAAGTTACATACCAATATCTATAATATCTAGACGTACAGAATATGAAACTTCATATGTAAAATATTTACAAAAGCTACCGTCTTTTAAACAACTAGACATCTGTCGGTGGTTAATAAGATTGGAAGCCGATCTCTCTACTGCGCATGCCTGAACACTTGCTTTCTAAGCTACTCGCTGAGAACCCAGTTTCTCTCCATGTGCTTAGGGGAAAGTCCCCGGACACTAAACAGAAATGTTCTGCCTTGAACAGCAGTTCATGAGCTTGTAACGGTACTACTTCCTGCTAAGACGTCACTTCCTGGCTGAGCAGAGTATCACGAGCCATGATGGTCAAGTCCAGAGAAATGCAGGTACTGCAAATCCGCACTGCAACTGAACGGGGCTCATTCTCAGGATGCGCGTCTCTTTTGGGAAATCTTTTTCAGTAATATAGTATATACTTCGGTACTCATGAACAAATAATAATAAAAAAAAATTAAACCTGCACTTGAACGGCGGACTCATTTTTATAATCACTTATTCTACTACCAATTTCAGTGCACTCCGATATATGGAAATATTATTCACCATTTTAGGAATTAATTGAGAAGTAATTCGGTGCGTAGATACGCTAAAAAACGGTCCCTTCCCCCTCCTTCCACCCTCCCGTAGTGGAACAATCCTTTTCCATGGAAACATGGGCCGCCATTTTCAAACTTCCGCTCTGCGGAGACGATGGTACACATTTTTATTTTAACTTTTTTTTATTTTAAAAGTCGTAGCATAATAATGAGATAATAATGAACAATACTTGCACGTATTTAAGTCATAATTAAGTCGTATGAGATATTAAGTCATAAGCATACGTTGGTAAGTCGTAATATAGATAATATGTCATTATTTAAGATCGTAAACATGCACATCACTGGAAACATAAAATTACTTTGTTTTGTTTATAATATTTGTTGCGTTTGTTGAGTATACATTTCACTTCAATATGAACAATGTTATTAACATAATTTATTGTTATAGCCAAATGTAAATATAACAATTTGAGATCTTCACTTTTGTCCTTTTTCCAAACTTCTAAAAAGGTGTAAATGTATAAAATGAAAATAATTATATGTCAGAATTTGCTCTTTCAGTGATATCTTTACGTTTCATACATTTGGAGGACCTGAAACCAGTCTCTGAAAATTTTCTGTCTGTCCAACCTGATTTTGTCACAGCATCACACAAAACTGGCTAGAAGACAGATTTTCATAAGATTTTTGCAGTTCTTAGATATCTGCCTGAAGTTTAACATGCACCATACGTAAAATCATACTGTTGAGTAAAAACAATGTTATGAACAGTAGTTTGCCAGATTTAACAATCCACTTAATTAAATAAGCTACTTGATCAATGTAAACAAACACTTGCACCATAGATATTAATTAGAAAAGGCAAACTGAATATTTCTACTGGGATTATTTAATATTTTCACAGCTGAAATAACAGCACTGAAGTGGTATGAGTGAATTTTAACACCCTGGAGACGTTTTAAGACAAAACCTAATCTTTATCCGATCTACTTTTTAGATTTCTCATCTGAGGCATTGTATTTGGCTGATGACAAAAGAAGTACAACTTAGTATTAACAAGGTGTAAACATAAACATTTTCCAGATCCTCACTTTCCAATTTATTGTAATAAGATGAAATGACAGTAGATACAATAGCTTGCTGTGAACTACAACTTTTTTGTAATTTCCTAACAATTTCCTAATATTTAGCCACCAATCCAGTGGAAACCAATACAATACACAACTGTATTGTACTGCAATTTGTTGCAGGCAGACATGTACTTGGGCTTCAATCTGAAATAATAATATCACTGATTACATTAAAGCTGATCAGCTTATTTTTATCTTCAACTATTTCTGCAAACTATTCTCCCGTCAATGACGGGTACTATTATATCGTGTTTATTTAATTATTTAATCAGGCGTTTATCGCGGCCACCTAAACCGGGTCCTGAGGACACAGAACAGCACGAGCTCTGATCACCCTTTCCCCCCGCCTCCCCTCCCCGCACCTAACGCGGCAATTTTTTAAGATGGGCGGATCTTGCGCATGCGCATTAGCAGCAGTTTTGTTTGAGGGGAGTTCTCGTAGTCAGAGAAGTGAATTTTGCCCGGAAAGGCAAGAAGAGACGGAGAGAAGCACACACAAACAGAGCGGTTTAACCAAACTTATGAGCGCCTTATTTGCTCCCGAAGACCTCCTGGCTGCTTAATGCGTGGGTTTTACGATGTTAGGACACTATCCGAACGCGGAGAAATCGCAGCTCGTGAGCTATGTGGAGGATTACCTGGAGTGTGTCGAGTCGCTTCCTCTGGACATCCAGAGAAATGTCTCACTCCTGCGGGAAATCGACACCAAATATCAAGGTTTGTAGAGTATAAAGTCTGTGTTTTAGATCCCGCGTTTGTGTTTCGGAGATCCTGTTTGGAGATCTCTAATCTGAGCTGATCTGTTTTATCTTTCAAACAGAGTCAGGGTTTTTAACTATAAAGCTGTAAACACTTACTAGTATTCTTCATCCTTATCTTCTTCTCATCGTCATACAACAATACATTTATAATTACATTTCACTTTTCATATTAATCACTCTATAGTCTCTCTTTCTCTGTCTGTCTGTCTGTCTGTCTCTCTCTTTCTCCACCCGCCTTCAGCCATTTTGCTCATCCTTCTTCCACTCTGTTCTGGTTTTCTGCTTAAATTTCACTTTAATAAACAGTTTTGTTCTTCATCTCTCTCTTCATCGGCTCCTCCACCTTAAGATGTGGATTAAATTTAGATCCCAATCCTGGGAAATCAGATCCAGTCCATGTTTTTAGTGTGTTCATACACACACACACACACACACACACACACACCTGAGCAGGTAATCTAGTGTACTATAGGTGTGCTGTCTACTGCACAATGATCCTGATCGAAGTATACAGTGTACCATAGAAAGAGTAACACGTACAGTAGGGTGAGCAAATATTTCAGCCAAATTCACTTTGTTGCCATGGCGACAAATGTTTAAACAATGACCTATTCGGACCAGGGGTAATACATTTCTATGTAGTATCAAGTTCTGTTCAAATAACTGGTGTTTTCTTCTTCTTTGTTATTTAACGGTGGTTGGAATCCAGAAGGTTACATTACTGCCAACTGTATGTCTGTCTCCCTCATCTTCCCGGCCTCTTAAAGCCAATTTTCCATCTAATGCTTCCTTCCCTGATCTTTTCTTTTCTTGTTCTGTGTCTTAAATACATTTGCTTTATCCATTACTTTCACACACACTTACTTCTCGACATGTTTCCTCTCAGTACCACTAGTTGCAGTTCTTTAGGACGTATCACCACCACCTACGGGTCTCTCTCTCCTCAGCTTCCCTGTCTTTTAAGGCTGACTTTCCGGTCCAGTCTTCCTCAAAAACAGCATTAAATCTTTCCTTCTCTGGTTAATGTTTCTCTTAACTATTCTTTCTATTCTCCCTAGTACTCAAAGGGCCGCAATGTGTAGTGTTTACAATGTAGTATGATGACATCACAGCTTTTTCCTGCTCTATCACGCCTCGTTTCTGGTTCAGTTACATGAGTGTTGAGATACCATGATGTACAGAGACACACTGATGCACTCTGTAAGGATGTGAGTCATCAGGTGGGTCCTGATTGGTCAATGGAGAGGTGTGTCCCATTGTGTAGGTGTCATAGTTTTAATAAACATTTTCAGAGATCGGACATATTCTGGTTAGTACAGTTCGAATAGTTAAGCAGTTACCAGGTTTGACGGAGAGACGACAACACCTTTAGCTTTGATTACAGAACACACTGTGGTGAAAATGATTCCTCATGCTCCCAGAACCATTCTTTCACAACTGAGTCCTGGAATACGTCCACGCCATCATAGAAGAAAAACTCTTTAGGTGTGATAACCTGGTCATTCAGGTCATCAGCTGACTTCATTTTATTGCCACGTAACATTGCTGAGCCTAGACCTGACCAGCTGAAGCTACCCCAGATCATAACAATGTCTCCAGAGGCTTGTACTGTGTACAATGCACAAGTCTTGTCTGTCTGATCTAATCAGATCACATGACCTTTTTCCATTGCTCCAAAGTCCAATAGTTATGCTCCCTAGCCAACCAAAGGCTTTTTTTCTAATGAGTGTTAAAAGCAAGAGGTTTTCTTACGGACACACAGCTGTTTAGTCCCAATCCTGTGAGTTCTCATCACGTTGTGTGTATGAAAATGTTTTTACTTTTACTATTAAATATGGCTCTATTTTTTTTATTTATTTAACTTGCAACATCACTAAATGTTTGTGATCTCCATCCATGATTATTTTTGACCACATTTTTCCCTACAAAGTTGATGGTTCAGCACGTCAGCACTATCCTTTCTGGTTTTGATAATATGTTGAAGGATTCTTAACCCAGTTCCAGTCATTTCAAATCTCCTTAATTGTTTTCTTTGCTCAATGCACCCCAATAATTTGACCCTTCTGAAATGGTGACTTTTTTTTTGGCTAGGCAGTGTATTTATATGAATATTTACTTTTAGTTATGTATTAGGACACCATGTTTTATCCAAGAAGACTTACAGGTGAGTGAGTGATGTTCAGAGATGCAGTTTGGTTAAAAAGCCTTTCATACGCATAATCAAATTGTTCAGCACTGGAGCTGTGATGCTAATGGATCTTAGGTTTGTTCCATTCCAAATCTCCACAGTGCCAGTTCTTGAAATTTTTAAATATGATTCAAGCCTTTCCATGGTAGCTCTGATTGGTCCAAACGAAAATCATAAGAATGCTTTGATTGGTTCAAACTAAGATCATCAACGCAGCTGTGTTAAAAAGGTTTGAATGCGCCTGTTGGTCCAAGCTAAAGTGATCAGAAAGTTCCAGTTGATCTGAATTAAACTGGAACAAAAGCGCCAATCCAGCATCGTTTGACTGAAGAGTCGTTTCAAGCTCTAAAACCTAAACCAGCTAAAAACTGAAACCAGCTGAAAATCTTCAGCTTCAGAACATCCAGACTAAATTAGTCCTAAAATCATCGGAAGGTCAGCGTTGAGCTCCTCTGTACACACTGATTGTGTTAGTAAATAAACAACCCGAGTGTGTCAGGGCCGTTGACCCTGCGTGGACATTGGTTTCATGCCTTGGTTGATTGACCACACTTATGGTTAAAGGAAAGAGGTGTAAATTAGTTTCTGTGTAAGTTTGGTGTAAAGTCAGTCCTGATGTTTGAACTCCTAAATGCAGCCCTTTCACTCCTGAACTTCCTGTTTGTGTTTTTCTCTCAGAGATCCTAAAGGAGGTAGATGAGGTGTTCGAGAAGTATAAGAAGGAGGCAGATGGCGCTCAGAGGAAGCGTCTCCAGATGCAGCTGCAGCGCGCCCTGATCAGCAGTCAGGAGCTCGGAGATGAGAAGATTCACGTAGTCACGCAGATGATGGAGGTGGTGGAGAACCGCTCACGCCAGATGGAGGCTCACTCTCCCTGCTTCTTGGAACCCGTCGACGCGGAAAGACCGCCAGAAAAATCTCGTCACGAGACGGGAAGTGGCGTGGCTAACACTGTAGCAGAGCGTGCATCGTCACGCAGGCCCCGCCGTCATCGCAACAGCGAGAGCCGTGACTCATGTTACAGCGCAAACGGTGCAAACGGGGTTCTGGAGGACCCGAGTGACGAACCTGCGTCTCAGCCCCCTCGTGAGAAAAAGTCCAAATCGGCGAAGAAGAAGAAGCGCTCAAAGGCGAAGCCAGAACGCGACGTTTCTCCCGCCGTCGAATTCAACATCGACCCGAACGAGCCGACATACTGCCTGTGTGAGCAGGTTTCCTACGGGGAGATGATAGGATGCGATAACGAGCAGTGCCCCATCGAGTGGTTCCACTTCTCCTGCGTCGGACTCACCTACAAACCCAAGGGCAAGTGGTACTGTCCCAAGTGCAGAGGAGACAGTGAAAAGACCATGGACAAAAGCACAGAGAGGCCCAAGAAGGACCGCCGGTCCAGGTAGTGGTCACGTGTACGGGTGACCGAAACGTCAAGCCTGAGCCACGCCTTCGGAATATTCCAGACTCTTCCTGCTCCACAGATTCATTCTGATCTTCCTCACACACTAAACATGAGAACTTTATTTTGTGTTAACATCACCTCAGATTGAGTTCAAAACATCCTAAAGCAGTGATCGGTTAGTTTATAAGCAACATCTGGAATGGCTCAGAGATCTGATTCGCTGTGGAGCAAAGCGAAAGTGGACTCCGTTGTGCACTTCCCCTCCACGCCATCCCCGGGTTAAACCCCATCCGCCATCCTGGGGGCTGTTCTGTTTGGTTATCACTTTATCTGTGCAGACAGATGAACGAATCAGCATCACTACACACATCCCAGAATGCACTGCTATCTTCTAAATGCTTTACAGCACGTCATGTTTCAGTACCACCGTCTGTTCAGGCAGCGCTGTGTTCCTCGAGTTTACTCGTTAGATTGAACTGAGGGGAATAAAGGCGTAAGCAGGTGAGGAAGTATCACAGAGAGCGCAGGAGCAGGAAGCCGGCTGCCTAAAGACTTCCTGCGAAAAGACTCACAAAACTGCCGTCAGTGTTTATATGATGCTGAAGAAACGTTTTCAGACTTTATTTTTTCATTTCAGAGTCCGTTGTGTTGTAAAAAGAAAAAATGCACAGGATTGGAGCCGTGTTTTTTATTTTTTATCATTTGATTTCATTTAACACCAAGATGGAGAATTTTAAAATGTCTTCCAGTGTGAGAGAACACTTGTGTGTTTTTGTTGGTTTGACGAGTCTGGTGTAATATTGGGTCTGGGTTTTGGGTTTAGGTTTCCTTTACAAGAAAAAAAGAAAGTTTTGTGTATTTAAATAAACCTGTGCTTTACATCTCGGCTTGTGTTTGGTGTGTTTGTAGTTTTAACCGCACAGAAGTACCACATGACGTGACACATTTGCCGTGAGAATGAGAGAGAGAGAGAGATGCTCAGATGTCTTAAACTTTATACAGCGGCTTTATAAATTATCATAAAATCTTTGGCTCTGATTTGGATGTTTATACATAATCATAAAATCTTGGGACTCTATTATTTGATTATTTTTTCATGTTAAAAAAACATTTTCTTTTGATATCTCCATTAAACAAGAGTTGTTAAGTGATTATGTATGTTGATGCATTTCCAATATGAAACAGAAACTCAAAGTGATGTGTGAGAACTAGAGCTCTCTGATTTAATTGAATTTGCAATTTAATCGACCTTCCGTCAGTCAATTCAAGGAATCGGTGGTTTAGTGTTTGAGAAATTGAGAATCAATTTCAGCTTTTATTGAGCTAAACTTGAAAATGTTAAATGCTCTAAAACTGGTAGATTTCCTGAAAAAAATACCACAGCTTTAGCTGACCAAACAAAATCTTCTATCTTCCACTTGCAAAGCTGCTTCTTTGAGTGTATGAGCAGTTGGTGCATTACTGCCATCTACTGGACTGGATCGAAGAGCAGAAGGTTGGCAGGAAGGGAGATTGCCTTCTCGATAAGACATTCCATTTAAGCTATCAACAACGCACACAGCATTTCAGTGTTTATTAGATTCTTTTAGTAGTTTTTTTTATATGAAAATAGCTGCTTGAAACGAAATGAATTGACAATCACAATGCCCAAAAAACTGAACTGACTCGACAGTCAGAGATTGCCCTTGATGGCGGCGCATATACATTCTGCAGAGCATTTAATTGAACAAAAGAAGATGAGTACAGGACAAGTTTCAAAAATTATCATTTTCACACAAGTGATTAACAATAAAATTAAGGTTTTTACAAAAAGGTTTAATGTTTATTTACCTGGAGATATTGTCATGTTGATAATCATTTAAAGAGCATTTGATTGAAAAAAATATCCTAAAAGTTACAGAACTATGTTTTAACTGCAATAAATTGCAGTGCTGAAAATTATGTAGCGATGAAATTGCAGCACAGAAATATATATATTTTTAATTGTGACAAATTATTATTCAATTCATGTAATTCGACATGTATTTTGCTTTGTGGAATTTTGGCATTGTATACTTAAATCCAGAACTCTACCGTATTTAAGTTGAATGAATGAGGGAAATTAAAAGAAAATAAAGGTCACTTATTTTATACACACACACCCATAAAGCCAGACAGTTATGAAGCCTTTATTTAAAGATGTAATCGGCTTATATTTTACCTCAAAGAATCTGAATAAATCAGTAATTTATTCCCATAAAACAAATGCTTGTTTTTTTAACATGCAAAATTTCTATCAATGTACAGTACGAGGTTTAGTCACGTGATTAGGGCTCATTATAATATTTTAGTGATTAGTCATGCAACTGGGTCTCATTATCTTGACTCTTTACTATCTTGACTCTCTTTCTGTCTCTCTCTATATATATATATATTTCACTTGTGACACTCAGTCTGGGTGAGAAAGTTTTACAGCCTCACATCTGTTTCTTCATAATTTTTTTGTTGTTCTAACGAGTGAGTGTTTTGCAAAATCCACTTAAAGTCATTTTTTAAGAACAGATAATCTGATGCAGATGCCAAACATAAACCCTTAGACTAATTCTTTTCTATTTTTGACAGGCCAGTTTAACCCTGCTAGCACATTTCTCCATCCTGATCCTACTGCAATACTACTGTATGAGCAGTGATACAGGGACGCGGCCTGCAGGGGGCAGTGATGAGCAAGCATCTCCAACTCACTGTTACTCTCGGCAGGGTTTGTTTTCGGTCACAAAGTGTTCATATTCGAGATTTCACATTTGTGTTCAAAGGTAATCAGTAATAACAAAAGTAATAAGTCATATATTTTACATTTTCTATTATGAAATTATGGCAGACGCTCAGCTTAAAATAAACCGAATTTACAAATTGCTAATGTGGTGAAGTTTTCTATGAGTGTGTTTAGTGTCAGAGGTAAAGCTGTAATTGTAAGTTTTCCCACATCTACAGGTCAGAGAATTTTATGATTTTTGCTGTTTCTCAGCAACATTTTCTTTACTATGACAAAGAGATAAAAAGAGTCTGTTGAGGAAACAACACACCTTGGGGTGGAATAAGAGGAAACTAGGGATGTGCTGTTATAGTGGTAACAGTAATCCTTTATCACAACAGTCTTTCCCTTACTTACAGCATAGAGCAGCTTATTTCTGTATTCTGATTAGTCAGAAGGTGTTGATGAAGGATGAAACACAACTTGGTGGTATAATGATGAGTTCATTTGAACAACATTGACTTTTTCTCCATTTATAGTTACATTAAATATTGTGGAATATCCATACTTACAGAAATTACTTTAAAAAAACTAAATAAATCCAAAATACATATACAGCAAACAAGAAAAAGACAACCAAAATGATCATTTGTTCTTTGTTAAAGCATGCTTTCATGGCATAGTTTGAAAAATTAAATACGTTTACTTTATAATTTGTGTTAGAAATCCCTGATAGAATTAAATGTGTATTTTTACAGTTCAGCACCGATGCAGCAGGTTTTATTTCAGGTTATGATTTACTTCTGAGAGTCTTTCATGTGACAGGTGCAGGGTGTAGTGTTCGCTCAGATGAGATAAAAACAAAAAAACAAATCAGTGTCGCTTTCACATCACTTGAGATCTTTTGCTCACAGTCCACTGATCACAAACTTTTCCCCAAAACACTGATGTTATTTAAGTCCTCCTTAAATGATCCCATCAACAGGATATTTATATAAACGTTACTCCAAATTAAAGCCTTGTCAGAAGGGAGGTGCCCTGAAACTTACTTCATATATATATATATATATATATATATATATATATACTACCGTTCAAAAGTTTGGGGTCACTTGCAGATTTCTTTGTTTTTGTTTAGTGATTTATTTTCTACATTCTACAAC
>JAQMYJ010000039.1:5856084-5878586 GCA_030014305.1 Clarias laeviceps | reverse complement strand
AAGTTCATTTAGAGTTATCAGCCTGAAAAATGACCAATTAACAGCACCTCAGATTAGAGGCGTTATGAAGTCTTTACCGAGCATAAGTAGCAGAAACATCTCACAATTAACTGTTCAAAGGAGATTAATGAATTTTTTGGACACCTTCAGGATTCCTTTACAATGTAGAAAGAAATTAAAATCAGGAACGTTCATGGAGTTAGAAAGTGACCCCAAACTTTTGAACGGTAGTGTATATATATATATATATCTTTACGTTTCATACATTGGAGGACCTGAACTCAGTCACTGAAAAATTTCTCTGTCTGTATGTATGTATGTCTGTCCAGCCAGATTTTGTCACAGCATTGCGCAACTTTGGCAGTACTTCGGTATTTGCCTGAAGGTAAACCCGTGCCATAAATGAAATAAAATGTTGAAAAACGTTGAGTAGAAGTGAACTCGTGAGCAGTTGTGCCAGATTAATGCGTCAAACTGTGGGCACATCTTAAATCGTCTGCTGGACAGAATTTAATTAAACTTCTTCAGTACTTAGTTATCTGTCTGAAGTTTAACTGGCAACATAAGTCAAATCAAAATGCTGAGTAAAAGAGATGTTATGAACAGTTATGTGCCAGATTTAATAATGTACTTTTACATTATTAAGGATTGTTAGTAGTTTAAAAAGCTTCTAATAAGCTACTTGCTCAAGTACCACTACTTGCTCAAGTTCCACTACTTGCTCAAGTAACTACTTGCAACGCTTTAACCACTAGCTCAGTGGTTAAGGCATTGGACTACGGTTTGGAAGATCCCAGGTTCACAGCCACCAAGTTGCCACTGTTGGGCCCTTGAGCAAGGCTCTTAACCCTAAACTGCTCAGATGTGTAATGAGATAAAACATGTAAGTCGCTCTGGATAAGAGCGTCTGCCAAATGCCTATATGTAAATGTAGTGGAAACAAAAAGTAAGATATAACCTTACAAAATTTTATTTCTTTGAATTAATTAAGTTAAGCAGAAAGTTCTGCTGTGCAAAAAGTTGATAGTACAACAAGTTAAAAGTTAAGAGTTTTGCTGTACAAGAAATTATAAGTTAAGGTGCAGGTATAAGTGTGGGTGCAAGTGCAGTTGTAAGTGGTAGGTGAAGGAGTAAGTTGAGATTTAAATAGTTTTATAATTAAGAGTTTTAATGAGTTTAAACGTAAATTGTTTCCGTTATATTAAAATACACAGATAAAAAAAAATGAAAGGACTAAGACAGCAAACAGCCAAATACAGCTGTTCTTATAGACATATATCATAAAAAGAGAATTTTTTTTTTATTTGTTCACACAACCCAACAATTCATATAAATTACTTTAGTTCTGGTAATTTTCTTTATTTAGTCTTTTTTTATGTGGCTTAATTTTATATTATAATCCTTTAAACTTTAGTTTATTAAAATTCCTGATCGGTCGTAAATATCGCGATATCATCAGTATCGTGCCTCACCGCAGTCCGGCCTGTAGGTGGAGCGACGGAAACATCTGCACGCGCTTCATACCTCCTCCTCCTCCTCGCTCGCGCCTATCCGATACGCAAAACCCCGACCGGAGGAGCGTCAGGAGTCTCGAGCTGCCGGGCACGTAGAGCGCGCGAGGCGCCGGGACACATAAGAGAGGAAGAGAGGACAGCGCAGAGCAGCGCGCGCTGTTTCTGTCCATGCGATTATTTCAGAGAGGAATTATAAATCGTGTGTGTGTTATTTTTTATTACTTTTTTTTAAGGAACGAGGCATATGCTCTAGGAATGTAGGGAGGAGTGCGCGTGCCGGTGCATTTCATAAAAGACGTGAAGATGAACGGATGAATTGTGCGTGCGCGAGCTGGTGTGCTGAGAGAGTGAGGCGGGCGGTGAGTTATTAGAACACAACCCAGTGATGATTGACCTGTTTTCCGCCAGTGAACGTTTTTATCATCACATTTATTATCACATATTTACCGCTCTTGCGTGTCGTCATGATCTGATGCTCGGTGATGGACTGCACGGATTTCCCGTGAACTCGTTCCTCAGACCGCAGTTGTGGCGGGGTGCCGGGGTGTTGCATGCGCAGTGAAGCTGCAGTGTGGAGCGAAGCCTTCATGGCCTTCCTGTGAGAAGCTGAGTGAGAAGGTGGAGATGGAGAAGTTCCTGCAGATCGCACCTCACTCCCTGGCCATCGTGCTGAGCCGCGTGGGCTCGGACGACTCTCCCACGGTCACAGAGAAGCTCCAGCACCATCACACAGGATATGAGATCTTTGCTGACTTCAAAGCTGAGAACATGCAGCACTTCTGGAACAAGAAGGTGACGGACGCCATAGCCGAGACTTTCTTCCTGGGATGGATAGACGATCACGTCCTGCTCATCCAGGGCAAGGAGGACCACTTGGAAGTGCTCAGGGAAGGATGGACACGCAGGGCCCTCAAACCTCCACGAGGCTTTGAGATCAAGTGCATAGGTAAGTCTGGAGAAGAAGTGTGTATCGCTGGACTCTCTGGAATCTGTAGTGGTTGGTTTTTGCATTTCCTTCACTTTATCTTTAGTGTCACTGTGATGAATTTAACTTTCTCAGATCTCCTTAAATCACACCTAAATGCCTGCCATCCAAAGGGTAGTGCTAATGTTTTCGATTGCCAGGAACAACGTCACAGTTTGTTATATAACTGATGACTAGAAAGTGAAGCAAGATTAGCATCACAGAGCATTCTAACAAACTCATATGAGCTGAATATGTCCATGTTGTGATTTTGGCTTTAAAATGACCACCATGACTGTTTTTAGTTGTGCAGTTTGCTTTTATAATCTTTTTACATACAAGAATGTGACAGGAACCATAGAGGAACATTTATTATAATTCCCGAAGAAGTCCACATGGTTTAAGACAACACTAATAGCATTCAGATCAGACCAGACTACTCCATGTAAGAGTATACAACATCAAATCATAACAGACTAGGCAAATGTGAAGCATACAATATCAGATCAGATCAGACTAGACCTTATCAGAGCATAGAGCATAAGATTAGACCTGACTACACCACATCACGGCAAACCCGACTAGACTATCCCTCATCAAAGCAAACAATTTCAGATCAGACCAGACTACACCATATTAGAGCATACAACATCAGATAAAACCAGACTATACCATAACAAAGCATACATCAGATCAGATCAGACTATACAATATCAGTCATATCATACCAGATCAGACCAAACTAAACTATATCAGAGAAGATAGGACCCGCTCAGATTGGACTAGACCCTATTAAAGCAGACGTCAGACCAGACAAGACTATATCAGAGCAGATAACAGATTAGACTAGACTAGATATGACTATATCATACCTGACGAGATCAGACCAGAAACAAGCCCAGGCTGACCTGACCAGACAGCTGTATCTATGTAAAGCTCACTATCACAGGCAGTGCATTATGGGCAATGTACATTCCCTACATCACTATTAGGAAATCTCATTAGAAAGCATTCCGTGTGTTCTAATCATTTCATAAAAATGTCTGACCTTCTGTAGCTGGGTATGTAGAACTGAGATTCAGATCAGGTTAAATTAAGATTTTAATGTTACAGGAAAAGTAAAAAAAATTAATATCATCACTCTGCACTATTCTGGCTAGCTATAAGTATAAATGAAGAAAAAATGTCACATGCTAGCTGACATGGTGATTAGCTCTATATGAATAAACACACTTAACTAGATCTTGGTTGTGGACATTACAGAGATGTTACTGATAAAACCAAAGTAAAATCTACTGGAGATTTAAAATCTGTGACCCTTTAGCGCTCATTCAGGATTGTTGGTCAGTGCTTGTGAACTTCCACCACATGGAATGTGCAGAGTCAATAATCATTAACTCGGGTGTTTGTTTTGGGGTAAGTTTTAATGGGTTTCTTTTTCAGTGTACATTTGTTTGCATTTTGGAATGAAAAATTGATGAATTTATTCTCACACCAGGCTTTCAGGGTTTTTTGTTTACATATAAATTTTTTTTTGGGTTCACGAGTTCAGTACTTGGTGACTAACAGCTTCATAATTCTACTGGACAAACAGAATCGCTTCAGGGGTGAGAAACCGCCATATTGGGAGTTGCATGAGGGATAAGGAGCATGACAAACATACACTCACACATACACACACACACACACACACACATGCCCCCGATTCTGCCGTGTAGTGATGCTTTACATGCCTTGAAAGTATTGGAACACAGAGCTAGTTTGTTTGTTTTTGCTACACACTGAAGACATTTGAGCTTGAGGTCAAAATATTGATCAAAATTTCAGCTTTAATTTCCTGATATTTACACTGGGATGCACTAAACAACTCAGAATATGGTGCCTTTAATGAGAGACCATACAACCTTTAGGTGAGCAAAACTATTGGAACAAGTGGTTAAATTTAAAATTAATGACACATAATATTTGTTTGCATATCTCTTCATATTGTCTTCATGAACCAGTGACCCACTGATATCCCCAAACTGTTACTTCTTTTGTGATGCCTTTCTTGGCCTGTAGCACAGTTTCTTTAAGTAGTGTTTGAGTGATTTGGAAGGTTTCTCTCTGTAGTCTCCTATTCAGCAGGTGAAACGCTGCTTAAGGTCTGATGGTGAACTTGTCCGTTCTAAACCTTTAGATCATACTGTACCTCCTGAAGAAGTCCTGTGTTGTTTTGCAGTGTTTTTCAGATCGTTGTCATGCTGCATGATGAAGCTTCTCCTAGTTACTGCAGATTTAATGCATTTCTCTGTAAATTGCCAGACAGAACGTTTCTGACAGACAGAGATTTCTGAATACATTCTGCTCCATCATGAGTTCCATCATCAATTAAGATTAAAGAGAACATTCCAGAAGCAATCATGCAAGCCCAAGCCATGACACTACCTCCATCGTGCTTCACCATCATATCTTGATTTCGTTCTCCACATCACTTTTATGGAAGTTCATTTTTGTTCCAGAACTTTTGTGAATTCTAGTCTTCTGATTCTTACTGCACAAACAGCAGCCTCTATGTTTCTTCATGTGAGATCTTCACCCCTGCCCCGTGGAGGTTGTTGTTGATGTCTCTGACTCTCTTTTTTGGGTTTTTCTTCACAGCTCTCACAACGTGGCTGTCTTGGTCCGTGTCTGGTTCTTGGTATACCATTGGTTTCTTTCAAAAATTTCTTTGCTTTTCTCTCATAGCCAGCTCTTGATCTTCATATTGGTTTATTTATTTATAAAAAAAACTTTTTTACAACAAATGCAGTCATCATACAAAAAACAAAAGGCTAAGGCTAAGAATTGATGTTCAGTACTATTCATTGTTTAAACACGCAATATAACACCTGTCACAAATTCTGGAGAAAATTCTGAAGAATTTTACTGTCCTGTAATGTATGTATGACAAATAAAGTCTTTTTCTTCTTCGATAATATATGTGTATATATGTTTGCATGTGTATGTGTGAATGGGTGTGTATATACATGTGTGTATATGTGTCCTCTTGAGCAGAAAGCTTACCTTGTTGCTAACTCCAGATAACATTAACATTAAGTATGATCAGCATGTATACTGTATATAATGTGGAGTAAAGATCTACTAGCAGGATGTATGAAAGTTTGAAAAGTGTGTGTGTGTGTGTGTGTATGCGGTTCTTGAGTAAATCTCAGATCAGAGATCATCACCTCAGTGTAGGAATTAGTGGTCTGTTAATAATAAGAAAAGAAATTTGGTTAATCATTACTCAGGCACTTATAGCTGTAGAACAAACGCAGAAGTGGCGGCTTTTCTCTCGTAGGTCCTTGATTTTTATGGCAGACCCGGACAATAAAGATGGTTTTATAGCATCATGTTGCATGATATCCAAAACCGAATAAACAACCTTAACACTGTGTCTCAAATCACATCTACGCACATACAGTAGCATACCAGTCACCCCTATTTTTTTTGGGTTATTAAATACTTTTAATTAATTAATTAATTAATTAATTAATTAATATTTTTTCAATTTGGGATGGCCATTTGGACAAATGCACATTTTTCTTAACATGATAGTTGAATACATGAACAATTAATAATCAGGTAGTTAATCATTAATAATTGATAAAAAAACAAGATGCACTTTTTTTGCTCAATGTGTGTTGCAAAAATGTATTATGTGAGACAAATTAGTAAAGTAAAAATATTTCAAACAAACAGTATAAATAAATAAATTAAAAAAAGCATGTAAAAAACATTTCTCACTCTTTGAGGCTGCTAAAAATACATAAAAAATGTTGAATCACAGGCCCTAAACTGCAAGTGCGCCTCTTGTGCAAGTTAATAGATATGTGAGCTACAGAGAAATACAGTGCAAAACTATCATTATAAGTTTAATGAATTAAGTTATTAAGATAAATTCATGAAATTGATGATGAATCGTTAATTAATCGTTACCATCCATAGTCTGAAAATATTTCAGAGTAGAAGCAGTCAATTATTTAGCAAATTTTTCATTTCATAACGTTTGCATGGCACGTACAAGTGTGTGAAGAGTGTGGAATGTTTTTAAAAAATTATATTATTCTGCTTCTCTAGTTATCTCTGGTGTCTGTAAATGTTATTTATGTAAAGTTCTTGCACTTGGGGGTTGTGACTGCTGTCATAATGATTGCCGTGACTGCAGGGCCAAGACTATGCAATCCCATTCAACTAGTTTAGAGACAGACCAGTAGCACGTGGTGGCTCAAAGAGGCGGTTTCATCCAGACATGGTGGAAATGTCTCCTAGATGCTGCTGTAGATTTAGCTCGAGGTCACTGAGCTATATGAAAGGATTTGTTGATGGACACAAGCATCCATGCTGCATGCTCTCAGTTTCAGAACCAACCATCCTAGCTGAGAGTAATATTTAAGTATTTCTAAATTACTGTGTGACTTGCAAACACAGAAATCTTTGCAACAAACCTGTTATCATTATAATGAGTGAGACTAATTTGAGGTTTATGAGGTTTGAAAGTTTTTAAGTTGGACGTGTTTGAAACGAAGTGAATGATGATAGAGTAACCTTCTGTACTTTCATTTAAAAAAAAACTTTAACTGAACATGTTTGTCTCAGTGATGGGAGTTTTGATGGAACTACAGGATGGTTCCTTCATATTTTCCTGTAGGGTAAAGATAATTGTGTATAATCAGATGTTTGAAGGTTAAAGTGTTTGAGAAAATCAGCATGCTAGCACACATTTATGGGTTGTAAACTTACCTTCTCATCCGAGCTCATTTTTTCATCTTAGTACAATAGGTGTTGAGTGCGAGAATCTGGAGAAGCCTTTCATTATGTCTTTATGAGTTCAGGAAATAAGAGCTATGGTGGTGCTCATGCTGGAGGAGCAGGATGGAAGGATGGTTGGATGGATGGATGGATGGATGGTTTCCTCTGAATATGCAGGTGGTGAAGTTTCATGTTTCGACCAAAGGTCACAGATCAGGAATTTCAGGTGCTTCCTGAACAAGGCTCATACAAAGGTATGTTACAAAAGGGAAGGAGGAACGTGTATGAGGATCTAAGACTGACTTTTTAGCCAGTTTGAACAAGATTGAGTTACATTCTGCTAGGAAATAATGTAATAATAAGCTGGAGCTCTGTGATTTAGTTTCTGTTTTGATCAGACACGCTGGTGTTTTTCTTCCTCCTCCCTTAAGGAAATTACATACGACTGTATTATTTTCACCAACTCTGCAGTCGTCTGATCAGTTTTCGTCCCGTTCCAGAGACACACCTCTGTGATTTTGCAGAAAGTCGCTGCCTCCTGCATGGGGGAAAAGTTTTTTTTAAACACTGCTGCACAGTTATGTTTAGTCATTTATGTCTAGTGATCTCACAGACTGATTAAAAGCATTTTAATTTTTTAAATATTTTAATGTAAGTTGTAGCAGATACAATCTAAAAGACGTCTCTTTTACACACAGATATTTTTCTTTGCGTGTATGTGTGTAAAATAAAGTAATGCCACTGCAAATTGTGTTTTTTATTATCTCTGCTTTGGAGAATGAAACCTAGGACTTGACAATGTCTCGCCATGCTGAGTTTGTTTCCGTTTCAAACCAGAGGAGGAAGGAAGGCATAAGGACCAGCAGGAAAACGAACCAATGCTACAGCACACACACCCACACACAGGAACGCTAACGATTACTGTTTATCAATAGCAGGAAAGGGAGGAGAAGACGGGAGAGAATAGAGGGAAACGAGCAGAAAAATAACAAATCAACACTATAGAGTTAGGAAGTTAGTAAGTGAGGCAGGGAGAATGTGTGGAAGAGAGTGAGAGAGTGAGGGAATGAGTGTGTGAGTAAGTGAACAAGTGAGTAAGGTAGTGAGTGAGTTGATGAGTGAGTATGTGAGGGAAGGAGGGAGTAAGAGTGATGTGAGTTAGTAAGTGTGAGGGAGGGAGAGGGAGGGAGTCAATAAGTGAGTGAATGTATAAGAGAGTGAGTGATTTAGTGAGTGAGGGTGTGAATGAATGGGTGAAGGAGCGAGTGAAGGAATGAGTCAGGAAGTGAGAGAGTAAGAGTCAAGGGAGTGAATAAGTGTGAGTGAGGAAGTCAAAAATTAAGTGAGAGATTAAGAGAGTGAGTAAGTGACCTTTTGAGTTGGTGAATAAGTGAGGGAAGGAGGAGAGTGAATACATGAATAAGTGAGTGAGGGAGGGATGTAATGAATGAATGAATGAATGAATGAGGGAGGGAGGGGAGGGAGTCATTAAATGAGGGAGGGTGTAAGTGAATGAGGGAATCTTTGGACCTGGTTTTGCTGCCCCTCTCCAGTTATAGACATCAGTGCCACCTCACTCCTCACCTCTGATCATCAACTAGTGTCCTTCACCTTCACTCTCCCTGTTCTACATAGACCCTGCTATCAGTATTTCTCTCCTCCTTGCTAAAACCTCACCATACAATCTGTCTCAGACACTGACACCGGTTCCATCCCCTTTACCATTGGACATGTCCTCTTGGTCAGGTTCCGCTCCTCTCTTTCCTCATCCATGAACCTCTTCTGTCCTCTATCTTCTAAACCCAGCTCTTGCTCTGCTCCTTGGCTATCAGCTGTGTGACTCAGCAATCACAGAGAATTGAGTGAGAACTGCAGTGAGAAAGCAGAAGGAATCAGGACTCATCACAGATCTCATCTCGTACCAAACCAACCAAAAGAACTTCACCTGGATAAACAAGAATCTTCATAGAGATGGACCAGCATCCTCTTACCTCACATCACTTATCAGACCCTGAACTGCACCATGACTGCTCCATCCATCCCTTATGGTTCTCTCTGTTTTGCCCCTCTGGTGGTAGAATGAACTTCTGGATGTCTGGAACAGCTGAGTCCCTGGCAGTCTTTAAACAATGTCTAAACAGCTACTTCTTCCTGAATTAGCATTAAAATGTGTCCTTGGCCTGCCTTTAGCTTTGATTTTAGCAAGCATTTGCCATGGCATTGTTTCACCAAGGTTATGCAATGTCACAGCATTTATTTCAACACAAATTTTGACTGAGATCTTGTATTGATTTCAGGAGAGTCTAACCATCCATTGTCTTCTCCAGCACGCTCGAGAGGTTCTCACTGGGGTTAAGGTCAGGATTCTGTTGAGTCAAGTTCATGTGAGAAAATTATCTCTCTGTCACAATCTAAAATCTTGAGTCATCAGGGAAGGAAAACTCCATTGATGTTATAACCTGGTCATTCAGTACATTCAGGTTGTCAGCTTACTTCATTTTATTACCACATAACGTTGCTGAGCCTAGACCTCACCAACTGAAGCAACCCCAGATCATAACACTGTCTCCAGAGGCTTGTACGGTGTCCACTATGCATGATGAGTTCATCACTTCATGCGCTTCCCTTCTTACAGTACCCTGACTTGTCCATCGCTCTGGAATTGGGACAATATGGACACATTGGACCACATGATGTTTCCCATTGCTTCAAAGTGAAATCATTATGCTCCCCAGCAAACTGAAGTTTTTCTCACTAACAAGTGTTTTTTATGGACACACAGCTGTTTAGTCCCAGTCTTGCAAGTTCCCTTCACAATGTGAGTATGGTAATGCTCTTACTTTCACAAAAAAGGAAGAAAGCAAGAAGGAAAAAGTATTGACCGCATCATTTCCCTTCACTGACTTTCACATCATTACAGATAGTGTTTTGTGAGTTTGTGTGTCTTTGTGTGTGTAAGGAAGACTAGGTGATGTGTCATTATGGTGAGTTAAGTTACCTTCCTGCACCAGCCATGTGTGTGTGTGTTTGTGTATGTGTGTGTGTGTGTGTGTGTGTGTGTTTATGTGCGTGTGTGTGTGTGTGTGTGTGAAAGATACATATTTGGCTCATGATGTCGCAAGGTTTTTCTGTCAGCACACACCATATTTAAAAGTAAAACAAAACACACACACACACACACACACAGATCTGTTAGTGTTGATTAGGCATTGTGTGTTTGCTGTTACCTGAGTACCTTTCAGCTCGTCACACACACTGCCCTGTTGGAATGCGGACGATTTTCATTTCCATAACTCTGTACATTTACACTTCACTCAGTCTTCTACTGCTCACACTGCTCACACACACACACACACACACACACACACACACACACACCCTCAGGGAATGTAAAAGTTTTACTCACATTCTCTCTTTCTCTCTCTCTTTCTCAAAAAATTTTTGTGTCAGTGATAAGGAAAGAAAGAAAGAATGAAATGAAGAAAGGAAATAACAAAATAACAGAAATATAATTGAAACAGTGAAGTACAAAAGAAAAAGAAAGAAAAACTAACAAAAAAGGTTAATAATTGAAAAAAGAAAATGTGACACAAACAGATAAAAGACAACAAACAAAAAATATTACGGGGAATTTTAAATAACAGAAAGAAAATGAAAAGTAATAAAATAAGAAAAAGAATAGAGGAAAGAAAGAAATAATGAAAATAAAAAAGAATAAAAGGGGAAAACTCCAAGACAAAGAAAAAAATATATAATTGATGAAATGAAACTAAAGAATAGGAGGTGTGGCCTAAATGTTGGGTGACAGGTGATTTTAGGGTTTTCACTTGATGCCTTTGATCTTTTATTTATTTATTTTAATACAGACAGGCGTAATATTTCTGGAGCACGCATGAGTGTGTGATCTGCATGGCTATGCTAAACTGATAGCTTTGAGCTTCCTTTACATGTTAGCAACATTAGCCTTATGGCTTCAGTGCAAACTGAACACGTCTCAGCTGATTTTCCTCTCTTTTTTTCCTTGCTTGTTGTTCTCCAGAGCATGTCACGTGTATCATATAATAATCGGCGTATTTACATCAGGGCTACTGTACTGTATGTTACATAAATGATATTAAGTGTAATATACTGTTATATCAATATATGTTCTTGTCCTTGCTGTATAACAGGGTTAGTTAAAGATTTTAAACGTGACAGATCCTGCACTCTTCACTCAGACAGGTCGCGTGTTTCAGATCTCACGTCTCTCAGAATAGCCGAGGTGTTCGTAACGTGGCGCCACTCTTGGGAAATTTTGTGAACACGTCGTTTCTGTGTCTTTACAAGTTCTCACTTGAGCATGGGTGTGCTGCAGGAAAGCATGAAATTATAGCGAGGACGATAACAACACTTCTGCTCACGTGGCAGACTGGCAAATGTTGAACATTTGATAGTGCCATGTTCAGCATTGACGGTGAAATGGCACATATTGATTGAGTATTTTGCTGATGTATTTTTTAGTGTATGTAACACTAAGTTAGGAAAAGCGTTAAATGGATGAACTGACTAGCGAACAATAATGGACATTAGCAACATGTAGACTAACCATGTGCATTTTTTTTATTTAATATTTTTTTGGATTTTTTCCAGATTTTCTCCCTAATTTAGTCGTGGCCAATTCCTCCCCGTCACTAGGGGGCTCCCACATTAAGGCTACTACTACCATTCAGGGGAGGGCATTGATTATGCATTTTAGAGAGCATTTGATTGGATGAAAATTGGACAAAAGACAGGATGATCATAATCAGCAAAAGATTTTCACCAAGAAAACTGTAAATTCTAATCAGAAAAAAATTTACCAAAGACACAGCTATGAAACAGGTATTTCAAAGTATACACTCGATCACTGTGTACATACAGAGCTAAAAACACCAATTTAGGTTTTTTAGCTACTTTTGTATGACACACATTTGCAGTTACATTTGCTTGCTATAGAAGTCTGCAACATCTTTATTTACATGAGGAAAGTTCCTGGTCTTCAGAGTCGAGTTGCGCATTTGCTTAAATGGATTGTCTAAGCCTCACATTCAGATTATTAAAATCACCTTTGTGTAGTTTTCAATTTTTCTGAATTTTCTTGAGGAAATGTGTCCAAGATAGGGTTTTTAAAATGTCATCTAGATCATGGCTTTTAAACAAATTCAGTATGTTCAGTATGTTTAAAGCTAAAAAATAATAATCAATCAATATAAAACAATAATGTGCACTGAAAAAGAACTTACTTTTTTCCTTTTTTTTTTAAGCATAATTAAGGATACATGAAACTATCCAAGAGTACACACTATATATATCCATCCAACTACTTATTCCCATCTTGTACAGCCGTGGTAGGACCTCTAGTCAACTTTCACACACTACCGGCAATTTGGGAACACCAGTTAGCCTAATCTGCATGTCACACCCTCGGTCTGTGTGCATGGAGTTTGCATGTTCTCCCCGTGATTGGTGGGTTTCCTCTGAGTTCTCCGGTTTCCTCCCACAGTCCGAAGACATGCAGATTAGGGTAATTGGCGATCCCAAATTGCCCGTAGTGTATGAATGAGTGTGTGTATGCGTGTGGGCCTTGCCATTGACTGGCATCCTGCCCAGGGTGTACCCAGCCTTGTGCCCTAAGTCTCCTGGGATAGGATAAAGTGGTTAAAGACGATGAGCTACTGTTATAAACATAAAGTTAAACCAATTTACTGATGCATAAACAGTTTTTTTAAACATGAAAGCAGATGGAGGCACACTGGCGTAGTGGTTAGCACCTTTTACCTCCAGGGTCTGGGTTTGATTCCTGTCTTGGGTCTGTGTGCGTGGAGTTTGCATGTTCTCGCCATGCTTGGTGGGTTTCCTCCGGGTGCTCTGGTTTCCTCTCACATTCCAAAGACATGCAGATTAGGCTAATTGGCGGTCCCAAATGCCTACAGCGTGTGAATGAGTGTGTCAGTGTGTATATGTGTGTGTGCGCCCTTTGATGGATCGGCACCCCTGTCAAGTCTCCTGGGATAGGCGTATACAGGATAAATTGATATAGATGATGAGTGAGTGACAAAGATGATCAAAATGATTTCAAAAACATTCGTTCATTAGTAGTGTCAGATCACCTGCCTCCTGCTGGTCATAGGGAGAAACTCAAGGTTCAGTCTTTCTTACAGATATTTTTTAGATAATGGCCTTGTACTCAGAAATTGAGAATAAAGTGTTTAAGCTAAAGTGTTTATTAGCCACATTAGCTGAAGTAAATCAGACACCATATTTGCTGATCCACTACTTTTAAGGTCAAATAAAAAATAAAAACAAATGGTAATCATTTTAGGCCAAGTGTTTCTTTTAAAACCTTTAGCAAAAAGCCTGTCATATTTGTTTCTCCACAATCTCAGACTACATTTAAAACAATGCACTTTTCTGAATTAGGACGCTCTCTCTCTCTCTCTCTCTCTTTAGCTGCAGAGCTAGTGAGCTCATCGGCTGTTGCCATTGCATTGCCATGGTTACGGCTGCAGTTGCGGCTTAGAGAGAAGATGGCTGTCGCGTGCGTGTGTGTGTGTGTGTTTTACTCCTCTCTCCTTTTGTATGAATGAACAGAGTGATCTTGGCTGCATAGTCCCTCCTCCCTCCCTTTCTGTATTATTTCAGTCTGTCCCTGTCTCTCTTTCTCTCTGTTTTTCTGTCTGTCTATCCCTGTCTCTCTCTGTTTAACTGTCTATCTTGCTTTCTCTGTTTATCTGTTTGCCTGTCTGTTAGGCCGTCTCTCTGTCCTCTGGTCTGTCTCTGTATTGCTGTCTCTTATCTGTTTGTCAGGCTCATTTCGTCTTTGTCTAACTGTTTTTGTTTCCTGCTGTATCTGTATTCCTGTCTGGGTCTTTCTTTCTTTCTTTCTTTCTTTCTGTGTGTGTGTCTTTCTGTCTGTTTGTCTGGCTTTGTCTCTTTCTCTATTTTTCTTCTCTCTCTTTATCTCTCTCTCTGAAACACACACACACACACACAAGAATTTGCAAGAGTATGTTGACAGACAAAAACTAAACAGCATAAGAACAAAAAAAAACATACATTATTTATTACCTTGATTATAGTATGCTCTAAAATGGTGTTCCTGATTTAGTTCCCTTAATTTAGTGTACTGTTTAGTTAGAGTACCCTATGAAACAGGTTGTAGTGCACTTACTGTACTTGCGGTGTAAATGATTACTGTGTGTATAATAAGAATAAAAATGAATAAATGAAGGGGTAGTGCGCATATCTGTGCCAACTGAGCTCAGAACTGCAGTAACTAGTCTCTGCCACTAAGTGGTGCTGTAGCGCTGAGAATAAAGAGCGCTTCATAGGTTTTCAGGCTTCAGAACAAGAGTCAGTGTAACTCAGGCACCTTATTACTTATTACTACATACTAAAGAGCTGAACATCAAAACTCAACACTTACCCTTTTAGGAGATTCAGACCCCATTAAATTAGTTGGATGGAAAACACTCTGATGCCAATTAACAACAACAACATATATATTCGTGTGCTTAGAAACCTGGAAGAGTAGTATTAAAAAAGGTCCATGTGTGAGTTTTAAAAGCAGTAGAAATATAAATCTAATAATTATAAAATTACAGTTTTACAATTTCAATATTCATCAATAAACATCACAAAATCTATAATAAATTATTACATGAATTATACAAATAATTATATAAATATATATATAGTGAAATATCAACAAATAATACATACATACAATAAATAAATAATTGAATACATTAACTATTAATCTAGAAATGTATTTTATATGAGAAATAATAATAATAATAATAATAATGCACAGTGTTGGATTCAATACAAACAAACAAACAAACAAGTAAAATATATACACATTTTATTTGTATAATAATTTATTAAGATGAAATGAACACAAATAAATTAGAAATAAACAATGAATACAAAGAGTAATTATTACAATAAATAAATAATAATACATAATATATAATAGTCTGAATAGTATAAAATCATGGTAAAACAAATTTATAATTATAAGAAAAATAACTTATTTAACACTGAAAAGTCACACGCATGCATGTGCGTGTGTGTGACTTTAGTGATTGTCAGTGTTAAATGAACTGTGAGTGTGTTTAATAATGGGGCGGAGCAGAGTCATCATCACATATCCCTGCCCCCTCATTTGTATTTATAAACATCAGCATTGTTAACGGTTGATTAGCATTTCATATATGTGTGTGTGTGTGTGTGTGTGTGTGTGTGTGTGTGTGTGTGTGACAAAAACGTGCCAAGTGTCAAATCGGACGTGTGCTTACAGTCACACACACACCTGTAATAAAAGACTATCAACATCCATATTAGAATAATATATATTATTACACATATCCTGATACTGTATATGGTTTGTGTGTGTGTGTGTGTGTAAAAATGTTGAAGCATGTCCCAAAGTACAAACTATTTGAATAAAAGATTATGGCATATGCAGTTTTGGTCCATAAAGTGTTAAATTTTGGGTGATAACGTCAATAATGTAGTTAAATTGATCTTTTACTGGTTGACATTAAATAGTGTAATATTGACACATTCTGTGAAATAATACCACAGTTTTTGCAGAAGATACAAATTTCTATGCCTTTATCTTCCTTTAAGTACCTGTAAAACACTGTTGTTTAATGACTGGCTGGTGCATTTCCACCCCCTACTGGACTGGAGCAGAAGGTTGGCAGGAAAATATCACTTTGTAGGAGACAAGACATTTAAACAATTAACAAGACATGTGACACAGCATTTATGTGTTTGTTGAATACCTTTAGAAGTTTTTAATACATTAAAACATGTAAAAGTTGCCATATGATGGTGTGTTTCTGCACACCGGACAGTGATTGCATTTCAAGAAAAATTGATAAAAAAATTCCTTATTGTTAGTTTAAATAATGATGTAGAACAAACAAAATTAAAACATAAAATGTCACCTTATTTATAACTTACATTTATTTATATACTGAAAACAATAATCTCTGTTTTTTTTCTCACACACCTGTAATATTTTAGAAAATATTTAGCCTTTTATGGTTTTGAAAAGTTTTTTTTTTTCTTAGAGTGATTCTTTTTCCAGTTTTCTAACTGCCTTGGCAGTTGCAGTTCACCTCACAGCCAGAAGATGGCTGGACATTACATACCGCTGCTTTAATCAGTGTTCTAGCAGTTAGACAACTGAGAGACAGAGAGAGAGAAAGAGAGAGAGAGACGGAGGGAGAACGAGGAAATATAGGAAGAGAGGCCAAGGGCAAGAAACTAATGGAAAGAAAGACACAGGAAAGACACACACCAAGACAGACAGAGACAGGAGAAAGCGATACAGAGAGATAGAATGAGAGAGAGACAGCTAAAAGGGAGACATGTGTAATGCCATTAGAAAATTTCCCTCAGTCATTCCTCAATAAGTTGTTTGGCACTAGCAATTTTTTCATCTTTTTTTCTCTTTTTAAAGCTGTTATTATTTCTCTTCTTATTTGCCACACAAGCTGTCCATCACTTCATCTTGTAATCTCCTCCTTCTCTCTCTCTCTCTCTCTCTCTCTCTCTGTCAGACGTGTGCACTCACACTCGATCGCTCGGTCTCCCCCTCCCTCGTTCCCCATCCTCACACACACACACACACACACACAAACACTCTCTCTCTCTCTTTCTATCACACACACACACACACATACACACACACACGCACACACATACACGCACACGCACACACACACACCCTATCAGTGGAAGGTGCTGGCAGTAGCAGCAGAGGAAGAAGGGATGCAGGCGTGTGAATGAGTGTGCGTCCTCCTTCAGCGTGGATTTACTGAACAAAAGAGGAGCAGCTTCTCTCTTTTTATTTTATCCTCCATCTTTTTTTCTCCTCTGTCTCTCATCCATCGGCTTGCTGGAGCTGGTGGTGCTGGTGGGCTTGTTGTTTTTCGAGGCTGTAGGAGGACGGAGGACGAGTGCCCCTGCCTCCTGTTTCCTGCTTCACATTCGCGTTCCTTCAGTGTTTTTCGAGGTCGCCTCCTCCTCGAGGATTGCACTCGTTTTTTTTATGTTCTCTCTTTCCCAGCGGAGGCCTTTTGTCTCGGTGCGGCGTTGAACGGAGCTATTGTTGGACACGCAGGCCTCGCTCTGCTCTCTCTTTCTCTTTCTCTCTCTCTCTTTCTCCCTCCGCAGTATCCTTCCCTCCCTCCCTCCCTCGCTCCCTCCCTCCCTTTTACTCCATCCTCTCATTCTGAGGCACCTTGCTTAAATCCGGAATCCATCCTTCTGTCCATCATTCTTAATGTGTGTTCTGTGGAGTGTGTATCCCGATGTTTGGCTTCGGGTCATCCGGATTGGCTCAAGCCGAGCCTGTGTGTCGTTCCTAGTGCGTGTGTGCGCGTATGTGTGTGCGAGTGTGTGTGAAGAAACCATGCATCTAGCCTGATGCCAGGACCGGGGTGCCCCATTCCAATGTGGGAGGATTAAAGCATCACATCTGCACCCCCCTTCCTCCCTACCCCTTTACCCCTTTACCCTCTTGCTTCCTCACCCTCTTTTTGCCCCTGTCCCATCCCATCCCATCCAACGCAACGATGAAGAAAACACGCAACCTGCGGCGTGCATGGCCCGGTCCGGACGGACCCGATTTGGGCTCCGATCGCGACAAGGACTACCGGCTCCACAAGCACTTCCCCCCTTCTCTCCCCCCTCTTGCGCCCTACATCGCTCAAGGTGGGTGCAACATATATTAGCCTAGCATCCAAAAAAAGAAAGAGGTAACTGGAGCACATATTTGCTCATCTAATATATATGTGTTTAAAAAACTATTTATATGTATTCCATATATATATATTTTCCTTAACACATAAACACATTCTTAGCCTGCTAGCTTCCTTCAATTGCAGCATCAAGCTCCAGTGTCTCGGCCTGGTTCCGTTTTTCTCTACCAGAGTGTGCGTGTTACAAAAAAGGGGTGTGTGTGGTGATGCTCATGTTTTCCCTGAGCGATATCGAGGTGTAGAGATTAGATAACGAGAGGGAAAATAGAGGAAGCATATAAGCCCTCATCCACCATTTTGGTCCTTGGCTTGAGAATTACATCACCGAGGTTGTGATAAAAATTCAGGCAGCCGGCCTCCGAGTACGCCACAGCTTCTTTCATGACTAGGATGAAAATGAGAGCAGAGAGAATGCGAGAGAGAGAGAGAGAATCTGTAGTGAGAGAGTAAGAAAGAAAAGGGTAAGAAAAAAAGGAGTGGAGAGAGATAGGGTCCGTTTTTTCCCTCCATTTTGGTGATGGCTGCATCGTCCTGGTGTGTGTTAGCGCAGGACAGTTGGGTTGATTAGCATCGGCCACGGTGCGGTGACGAAACTCTGTGTCAAACGTCACTTCTGTCCAATAGAGACAAGGAGGAATACAGAGAGTGAGGAAGTGGAGAGTCTGCTCCATGTCTCTGTTTTCTCTGTCTTACTATATAGCTGAAAATCAGTCTCCCTTTTTGTCAGAATAACGTGTGTGTGTGTGTTAGCATGTGATAGTGTGTAAGTGTAGTAGGTTGTGTGAGTGTGTGTGCGCGTCCTCATGTGCTGCCAGGAGGAGAGGGTGGGTGGAGAGAGTTAGCGTAGCTGACGTCGTTAGCTTACAGGCTAACCCTCTGCGCACTTGATGCTAGCATGCTAGACACAAAGTCGTTGTCGTAGCGCAGTGGAGTATTGAATATCATCGATTTGTGTTTCGGAATGTTTCTTATTAACGTAACGACAAGATTTATTGGAACGACAGAGTTTTTTTTGTAGAAAACATATGCTTAGTGGTTATCTTTCTGTATAAAATTCTAAAATTGTAAACCCAAATATTTGTCGGTCTCACAGGGGAGTGTAATAATTTCTGACCTGGCAACCAGGGTTTTTTGTTTTGGCAAATAAAAAACAGGATCCATCTTTATTGTTTGGGCCTTTGCAGATTTTCACTCAAACCAGGATGCGTTAGTGCTGATTATAATTTTTTTTTTTTAATCAACATCTTGAATCATTGGTTACTCGATATATCATGAGGTAATATTTTTGTTGTTTTATATTTTGAGTTTCGTGACTGAAAATCTTCTGCGTCACAATTCCTTTGTAGCACGTTGGATCACAATATTAGCACAATGGTGCACTAATAAAAAAAATTCTTTCCTATGGAGTGTCAAATCTTACCTCATAAATTATATATAAAGCTGGCTAATCACAAACTTATTTTGTTATAGTAAAAAGGATAGTTTACTAGCTAGCATTAAACAGTGCTAGTTTGTGTGCTAAACATTTTCTATAATGCTAGTTTGCAGTATAAACGGCCATTTATGAGGTAATGTTCCTGTAAGTATTTTGTGACTTAAAACATGACACCACATTGTTTTTTGTAGTGCATTAGATCAAAACTGTGGTATTATGCAAAACAAACAGATATAACAAAATGGCTATTAGACATAGACATACAGTATGTGGTCACATTGAATGTCCTATAAAAAGTTGTAGACACCCAAATATTACCCAATATACAGAAATATTACCTCATGAACATTGCAGTACAAGAAAAATTATAAACTAGCATTGCCATCCAGTAGACAAACTAACAAATTATTATTTAGTTGCTAAATAATAGCCCTAGTGTGCAGGTTAGCTTAGAAACAAACAAAAAGCTATGAACTGTTATAATGAAAGTTTACGTGTTTGCTACTCTCTACAATATTAGTTTATTGTAATTGCTTACTAAATGCTAGTTTATGAGGTAATGTTTTTATTATTTTAGGTAATGTTTTCTTTTTTATTTTATGAATAATACATTTTGACTAAGACTAAAAAAGGCATTAACTGGAAAGTTTAAGTGCTAAATGCAATCCTAAAATGCTCATCTGTTTGCCTGTTTACTATAATAGAATTTTATGAGGTACTGTTGTACATTTTCTGACAGAAAATGATAACTGTAAAAAAGTTCAAAACATTAGCATTTTGAGTATACACATACACATTACAACCACAAAAAAAGTAAAATTATCTGATTTTCTTTCTTTATCTTGTCACCTTTAGTAAAATTAGTTGAACATTGGTGTCTTAGCCTTTTTACTTCAGTGCTAGTTATTAGCTTAACCCAGACAATGATTTACCAAATTAACTTAAATCTATCAATTGGTTTCATAATTTCAAAAATTTTTTGTTTGCCTTTTTTTAAATTCACTAAATTCATTTTTTTACTGCTTTGTACTTAATAGTAGATTAATTAAAATAATCTTTATATTATTAAGTTTCGGGATCATTGGAGAGTAAATTTTGGTGTGTTCATGTTTTTAGGTGTTTGTTTATCTGTTTTGTACACTTGTCTTTGTATGTAGTCCTGTTAATTAACATGGTCGCTGTTGTATTAATGTTTTTGCTATTATTTAAAGAGCCCCTGAAAATTAGATCGCAAGGGGTTTATTCTCTGACAAAATTTTATGAAGTATTAACTTTTTAAAAAAAGTTTATTAATAAACATCCCTCCTCTCCTGGAAGTTCTGGGACACTCCTGCACATTGATATTGGCCCTTACATCTGCAAATCTTACACAACCTCACAGAAATATATTTTGTTTAGATGAGCGAGTAACCAAGCGAACACACATTTGTTTGTGTTAAGTGAACCTATTACGTCTTTTTTGTAGACAGTCTTTATGTGGTATTACATTCAGTCTTTTTCTCTCTATTATTTCAGTTAAGTATTTAGGGCAGTGGTGCCTAACTGGTAGGTGGTAGGTGTTCCGCCTCAATGGTAGGTGTTTCCCCTGCCATGTGGAAGGCCTGGGTTTAATTCTGCATCCAGTGGATGCAATGCCGGTCCCAAAATTGTGTTGGGCCAGGAAGGGCATCCGGTGTAAAAACCTGTGCCAAGCTTGTATGTGCAGACCGGATGGTCAGCTGTAGAAACCCCTTGTCAGGAGCAGCCGAAATACCAACAACAGTTTCACCTCAGAGTAAAACGTTCCTCTGCCTTACATCAGTAAGAAAGAAGAACAGTTTTGCTAGATGTTTACAACTCTTTTTTTATTGTCCATAGTGGGGTAAATGACTGTAAAAAGCAATGAAGTAAGTTTCACAGCATGATTTGTTCATTAACATTGATAGCCAATGTTATTTAAGCTACCTGGCTAGCTGCTACAGTGGTAATGGAAAGTTTGTTTATCTGTAAGAATTTTCTATATCTATACATATTATAAAGCTGTTGGCATGTCTTTACAAATGAAATATTTGCGAAAAAAATCATTAGGGGGCATATAAGATAAGTAATAGAACACATCAAGAAGGCTTTTGGAATTTTTATCTGTCTGTTTGTCTGTTTGTTTGGGCACACATCACGTAAAAACTACTGAACAGGTGTATTTGACCAAGCTTGAGCTAACATATAGGCTATCAGCCCACAGGAAGAGAAGAAATGCTACTTTGAAATTCAAACGGAAACTCCCTTATATCATAAAAAAATTAACCTTGAAAAAATCATTGGTTCATCTCAAAAATCAATAGATGTCGCTGTACATTTTTCACATACTTATAAATGTGCAACTGAAATCTACTTAATAAATGCGATCTTACATCTTCATTCCGTGGACTTCATGGTAACCACAGAAAAGGTTTAGTTAATTCCAATATTCAACAGATAGTGTTGTGCATTTTTTAAAATGCTCTTATGAGTGTGCAATTCAATTCCACGCGAATGAAGTCACGGGGACATCTAGTTTTTGAATAAATGGGATCTAGCTCATCATCAGATTTTCACGAAATTCCTAAAAGTAACTTAATTTAACAAATTGCACAAAAAATACTAAACTTAGAGAGAAATATTATACCAAGTATAATATCTTAATTGACTTTTAGGAATCATGTGAAAATCTAATAATGTTTACGGCATGTTTTTAAGCACCGTTGTAGCTAGTCTGTATTGAAACCCTACATGATGTGGTCAAACTCTGTGTATATTTGATTAAAGTTGTACGAGTTGAGTGATGTTTTTGATAAAATTAGGATAGATGATGTAGTGGTAAACGCTGTCTTCTTGTACCCCTAGAGCTGGTGAATCATGCCTCTCATTTGTGTGTGTGTGTGTGTGTATTTTTTATTTTATTTTTTTAATATATTTTTTTGGGGTTTTCCAATTTTCTCCCCAATATTAGTGGTGTCCAATTCCTCCCCGTCGCTAGAGGGGCTCCCACATTAAGGCTACCA
>JAQMYJ010000039.1:5840010-5850113 GCA_030014305.1 Clarias laeviceps | reverse complement strand
GATTTCTCAAATGTTTCTCAAAAGTATGTCTCGCTTTGTGTCTCAGTTATGTCTCTTTGTTTCTCCTAAGTGGGGTTCAGGAGAAATAGAAAAGACAAAGTCGAGCTTGTAATGACAGCTCAATTCAGTCTCATGAGACAAGAAAAAGCTCATTCTGAGCAACAAAATTTTGCTATGGGAACACATAAAAGAGGGAGGGAGGGAGGGGGAACTCGTAATAGTGAAGAAGGGAGGGAGGGACTGAGAGAGAGATGTGTGTATTTGCAATCTCCATCTTCAGTTAGCTGAGGTTCAGTCATCGCTTGTATGGTTTTGGACAGGTTGTAGCAGAAATCCCGCCTTCTGTGTTATGATTGGTTAGAAAACTAGAGCATTAAGGTGGTGATTTATAAAGAATGTAGAAAATTAAAGCTGAAAATATTTTTGTGTAAGTGTAAGGAATACTGAATTCAAAAGTGTACAGAATATTTAAAAAAGTGTAATCCTGTATTGTAGGTAATAACTTGCGTTAGGGAATACCGGAGAGTAAGGAATGATGAAGTGTACACCATATTGTAGGGTATATGCAGACTGAAGTGTGTGGAATACTCAAGTGGAAATAATAATGTTGTGTAAGGTTTTGGAACATAATGTCATGTACAAAATTACTATAGTGTAGGTAGTACCATAGTATAAGGAACACTGAAGTATAGAAAATAATGATGCGCTCTGTAGAATGATTGAAAATAGCTCATACAAATCACAACATAAATGTTATTTTTGTTACATTTCAGATGTGAAATGTGTTAAGAGTCTGTCACTAAAGTTTAGCTAAAGTCAGACTGCTATTACTAGACTTTTATTGTCAGACCTTGCCAGCCTTTACATATAGCTAACTTAGCATTGCTTCAGATAGCCTTCTCTTTATCTTGGTAATTATTAAGCTAACGTTTGCATTGTTATGTCAGGAAAGCTGTGTTGCTAGTCAACTGGGAGACAAGAAGTCAGAACTAAGCTATCTACAGTAATTCAGTAGCTGAGCCTTAGGATTTAGCTCGCTACCATAGAACTAAAAAGTCTTTGATACAGGCCTACTTAAGGCATAGTTCTAGTTTAAATGACTAGTTAGAAATTACAATTTTTACCTCAGATGTGCTAGTATATGATTTTGAAAAAAATCCTCCAAAAGCTAAAATGTCACAAAGCACCATTACAAAGAAAGTGACTTTACATAGATTCAATGGCCATTTCGAGAAATGTCACATAAGCACTGTAAGGCTGCACAAATCAGAAATCTTTTTACTATTTTGTTATTAATTCAGTATTTTTACAGAGCATTTCTGTCGCTGTCAATCTCAAGTCCACACATGTTTTATTTTTTTTATTAAATAAAAATGCCTCATATGAAGCTGTCCATGCACCCTTGTATGTGTAGCACGGCAGTGTGTGTAGCAAAACCTGAGAGTGTGTTCTGGCTCCAAAGGCCGTCCGATACTCACTCTTGCTAAATATGGAACTCATTGCTACTGCATCTGCTTGGCAGGGACGCAACTGAGAATAGCAGCATCTCAGGCTTTCTCTTCCATTTGTATGTTTCAGTTTTGCCTGTGTGTGTGTGTGTGTATGTGTGTGTGTGAGAGAGAGGCTGGTGTGTCTTTCTGCTGCATGATTTTTTTAATTGAAATGTCTTTAAAACCCGCAAATATGTGGCAGATATCTTTTATTAATATTGTTATCTGGGGGCACTCTGTCCTCATTATTGTGTGTGTGTGTGTGTGTGTAAGAGGGAGCTGTAGATTTAGCCCATTTATGACAAACATATATGTTAATGTTAGTTATATGTGATTTAAAATAAAAAAAGCAAGTTTTAACACTTGACATATCAAAATAATGCAAATGTTTGTGTGATTGTGATGTAGACGGACACATAGATAGTAAGACATACTTATATACAGTGAAACCTCGGATTGAGAGTAACGCGGTTTGCGAGTGTTCCGCAAGACGAGCAAAGATTTTTAATAAATTTTGACCTGGAAAACGAACAAGTCTTGGTTTACAAGCACCGAATATCATGTATCACGCATGTGCTTCTGTTTTGACGCCGATCGTCACGTGATCACAACTGAGTCAACGGTTTTTTTCTCTCTTGCGCTGCGGAATCTGCTGGGTCTTAGTACGCGTCTCATACTGGTATAATCAACATCCGTGCACGCGTGTACTTTTTACTATAACACTGTGACCACATCCAGTGTTGACATGACAAATATCCATTTTCTCTCTCTGTTCAAGGCTCAGCTTGCTCTTTGTGTCTGTGTGCGCGTGCGCGTCATTGGACAGCGTGCCACACATACACACACACGCTCTTTCTTTCTGCTCTACACAGAAACACTGCTCTGTCGCGAGTCTTTTCATAGGTAAAGTGCAGGTTAATTTTTTTATTTTTACTTTACAGCAGTGATTCCGTTAGTGTGTTGCTCAATCGAGTGTCATTAGAGGGATTTCTTGTTTAATTTTCCGATAAAACAGTGTTTCACAAACAGAAACACTTATCTGTCGGGATTTATTTTTACTTTTTTTTAAAGGTAAAGTGCAGGTTAATTTGTTTTATTTTTACTTTATATTTTGTGTTAATTATTTTTATGTATTTATTTTTTGAGGCTGTGGAAGGAATAATTTGAGTTTCCATTATTTCTTATGGGAAAATTAGATTTGGTTTTTGAGTGTTTTGGAATACGAGCCCACTTCCGGAACAAGTTATGCTCGTAATCCAAGTTTCCACAGTACATGTAATATATCACACACATCGATCAGCCACAAGATAACTCCACTGCCAGGTTGAATTGATTAACATTGCTTATCATTTATGCACCTGTAAACTGGTGACAGAATCATGGTCACCCAAGGCTTACCCAAGGCCAACCCATCCCGTCCAATCGCATGGAAAAGTCGATGCAGCACATGTTGCTGAGAAAGGTTTGTGCTGCCCATGATTAAAAGGCACCAGAACACCCAGCGCACCACAGCCCAACGTGCACAGGCCCAGCAGGCAGAGTTCACATTATTGAACCGGCCTCCGAACTTCCCAGATCCCATCCAAGGAGCACTCATGGGATGCCCAGGAGAAACAAGTCTGATCCACGGAGGCCCCACCCTGCATTCCACAGCACCCAAAGGATACGTTGCCAACATCCTGGTGCCAGACACTACAGTACACAAGACATGAAACAAACACAGAATATTTGCCCGAAACCCACGATAGTAACATGAGACCGAGTCTTCTTTTTGGTCAGCATTGGCTTTTGCCTTGAAACTCTCCCATGGACACCATTTTTCCCAGTCCCTGTCTTACTGTTGAATCAATGAACTTAACTGAGGCAAGTAAGGCCTGCAGTTTTTTAGCTGTTGTTCTTGTTTGTTTTATGAGCTCCTGGATGAGTTGTCATTGTGCTCTTGGAGTAGTTTTGGTAGGTTTAAGTTCACCATTGTTCCAGGTTTTCTCCATTTGTGGATAATGGCTCTCACTGTGGTTCGCTGGAGTCCCAAAGCTTTAGAAATGGCTTAGAAACACTTTGTTTATTGATATATGTTCCTCATGTCTTCTAGAATTTCTTTAGATGTTCCTTTTTGAGATCTTTTAGCATGCAGTCAGACAGTTTCTGTTTAAATATTCCTTGATTTAACAGGTCTGCCAGTAATCATTGTATATATGTGTATACATTATATTGCCAATAGTATTCGCTTGCCTGTCTTCACATGCATATGAATTTGAGTAACATCCAATTCTTAATCCATAGAGTTTAATATGATACTATCCCACACTTTGCAGCTATAACAGCTTCAACTCTTCTGGGAAGGCTTTCCACAAGGTATAATAGTGTGTTTATGGGAATTTTTGACCATTCTTCCAGAAGCGCATTTGTGAGTTCAGTCACTGATGTTGGATGAGAAGGCCTGGCTCGCAGTCTAATTCATCCCAAAGGTGTTCTCTCGCGTTAAGGTCAGGACTGATGCAGGCCAGTCAAGTTCTTCTACACCAAACTAGCTCATCCATGTTTTTATGGACCTTGCATTGTGCACTGGTGCACAGTGATGCTGGAATTGGTGTGGGAATGTTTTTCAGGAGTTGGGCTCGGCCCTTTTCTTCCAGTAAAAGGAACTCTTATTGCATTTGGGACAATTTCATGCTCCCAACTTTGTGGAAACAGTTTGGAGATGGGCCCCTACTTGTTCCAACATGACTGCTCACCAGTGGACAAAGCAAGGTCCATAACTACATGGATGAGCGAGTAGAACTCTTCTTCCTTCCCAGAAGAGTTGAAGCTGTTATAGTAGCAAAGGGTGGGCTAACATCATATTAAACCCTATGAATTAAAAATTGGATGTTACTTAAGTTCATATGCATGTGAAGGAAGGCAAGCGAATACTTTTGGCAATATAGGTTATACATAACTGGGTGACTGAAATCCACTGACAGATTTATGATGCAGAGATTTACAGATGCCGAAATCTGTGTGACAGGGAAATGTTATAAAGCTGAGTTATATTGTTACCCTGAAAGTGATTATTTGGCTTGGTTGATTATTAGCATCACATTCCCAAGTGTGTTATTCCTTTTAAACCACACTAATTTTGAAAAGAATAAACTCATCTGTCTTAAAGAGGCCGGAAAACATTAAAAAAAATTCTCTAACTGTAACTGAGTGCTGACACTGGAGACTCATTACAGCATATCAACAATTCTACATGCTTATAAGGAGCGTCTGCTGTTTAAGTCTCTGTGAATGAGCAGTTATTATATAAATGAAAATGTATTAAAGCTAGTGCAGAAAAACAAACCTGTGATTAGTAGCTGACCAATCAGAATCCAGAATTCAACACTGCTGTGGTATAATAATCTATGTTGTTGTTGGTGGTCTTCCGGCAAGGGGTCACTACAGTGGACCATTCAGTCCGCACGGACAAGCTTGGCACGGGTTTTACACTGAATGCCTTTCCTGACGTAACCCTCACATTTTATTCGGGCTTGGAACCGGCAGTGCACACAGTGGCTGGGGTTTGGGCACTGTCTGGGAATCAAACCCAGTCCTTCCGCATCGCAGGCGAAACACCTACCACTGAGCCACAAGTGCCCTTGGTATCATAATCTATGATAAAATAAAAATAATATATATATTTTTTGGCTGCTTCTATCTCTGATGCAGACTTGAACAGTAGTGCGAACGATTAGAGCAGTGTGTGTACAGCACAGACTGGATTCAGCAGCCAATAATCAAATACAGACCACCAGTGCTTTCCAACCCCAGCAGTTCATTACGAAATAAAAAAAAGCTTCCAGCTGTCCTGACTTGATCTTCTGTAGACATGAAGTGGAATAAAATTTTTATTCGGTTTTAATAATGCATGTGCGACCTTTTTAATAGATCCCACTCGTCTTTATTGTTTAAAGGAACAGAACAGAAGAACGTAGTGTTCCAAGTGCCATCAGCAGTCCTTTGTTTGTTTGTTAAAAGACACTGAAGTTCTGTCAGCGTGAGAAGCTTTTGATTGGCACTGCTACCATGATCTTCTAAAAGCCCCCTGTAGAATTATGCCAAATCTGAAAAATCAAAATGAAATAGTTGAAAGCATTTGAGCAGCTGATCATTTAATAAACCGACTTGCTCACATTAATTGCCGTAATGTTCTCAGGTTATGTTCCTAACCTTATGTCAGTGAGCTGCCATGCTACCATGCATCCTAAGCAAATGGACAGGTTTGTTATCAGACCATGCTATCCTGTATGTGTACATTAAATAGGATGTTTCTGCATAAAATCATAATTCTAATCATGATTCCAGGTATAAGCTAGTTCTTGTCTAATTGGATTACCTGAGACTAAGGGTAAGGGGATACATTTTCAGTTTCACATTTTAAATTAAAGTTATAGCAATGTCCGTAGTTAAAAGTGCTGTATAAAAAAACTGAATTGAATTGAATTGAATTAAATGTTAATACCAGGTGTGATCATGGCTCCTATGTGTGGTTCGTGAGGTTATTTCCAGGTAAGCTTTCTTAAATGTGGACTGACTTGCCCTTTTGACTCACACTATATGTTAAGCTTCTGATTTGTGCGTTTGTAGACTTGTTGATTAAGTATCAGACCTGATGTGCTTTTTAAGGGCGCAGTTTGTAAATGTGACTTCTTTGTGACCCGTGCTTTAACTCTCACATGTGTAAATTTGACCTGGGTTTGACTCCTGGAGGTTCAAGCTGGATGTAAGTAGGACAGCGGGAGGAAGTTTAAACACTTGTCACACACCCGGCTCTGTGTGAGCTGCGTTGCAGACGCTGTGAACCAGAGATGAACCCGAACTGCAGTAGGTCTGATGAAAGAGTGAGAGAAAACCAGACAGATGGAGAAAGTAAAAAGAGAATGTTTGGTGTTTTTTTTTTCTGGAAAAGGAATAAATCAGGAATATCATTTCGTCTGATCCGTCAATGTTGTCGGGATTGTGTCGGCCCGCTTCTCTTATCATTTCAGCATATGTCTGTTAGTATTTTCTATGTCGCAATGGTTTGCTGAACCAGATATCGCTCATAACGTACATCACTCAGGCTCTGAGATCAGCTCTTCATTTCTCAAATGGCATAAATAATGACTTTAGAACATGAAGCTAAGTATTAAAAGATTAAACTTTTTTTTCTGAGGTTTGCTAACAAGTTGGTTAGTAAACTTGTTTTAAAAATTGCTTGTTTTTATATATTTATATAATGTGTATGAGTGCTGTTTATCAGAACATTCCCACACAAAGTGTGTGTTAATGCCCCAGCTCAAATACCCCTCAGATAATATATATTTTTTTATACTTCCACTGTTCCATTCCTTCTGCAAATGTGCCGTTTCTTTGTCTGTGTAAATGAACTACTGATGAGACACACCCCTACAGGGAACTGAGCAACAAAGCAGAGGAGGGCTTACTGTATATGAGGTCACAATAGGGGAAATATTGAATCAGCTTTTTTTAAGCCTGATGCAAACATGGAAAAAGGTCCAAAATTGGGGCAATATTTTTAGTTGCTTTTTTGAATTTCTGAAAAAAATATTTAAAAAGATAATTTTGTATAATAGATGCCCTTTAAAAATTACCAAAATGCTGAATCATTAAATAAATAGTTCCATTATTTTTCACATGTGACTTATAGCACAGTGAAATTATTTTTTTTCACAAATCCCAGTTAGGAAGCTGGGGTCAGAGAACAAGATCAGCCAGGATACAGCGCCTCTGGAGCAGACAGGGATAAGGGCCTTGTTCAAGGGTTCAACACTGGAAACCTGGCGGTGCTGGGGCTTGAATCCCCGTCCTTTCAACCACTAACCCAGTAACCTACAGCCTTAATCAATTGATCCACCACTGGCTCACATTTATTCACATTGCCTTAACTTATCTTTATTTGCTAACATCTTCTTTTTCTTTTTTTTTTGGTTGGAATCCAGTAGGTTGCTTACATTACCGCCAACTGTAGGTCTCATTCTCCTTCTTCCCGGCCTCTTAAAACCAATTTTCCAGTCCAGCCTTCCTTAAAAACATTTAATGCTTCCTCCCCTGATCTTGTCTTGACTTGTTCTGTATTTTGAACTCTTCATCTTCTCTTCAACATTTTTTCCTCTCAGTACCACTCTGTGTCTTTAGTTGAAGTTCTGTAGGTTGAATCACCACCACCTATAGATCTCATTCTCTCCAGCTTCCCTTGTTTATCAAAGTCGACTGGGTCGACAAGATGATGGGGATCGACTTTCCAGTCGCATCCCCATCATCTTGTTTTATTGTGTTTTTTTTCTATAGTAAAGTGGACACTAAAAATAAACGGATTAAAAATGTGTGCTTATTGACATGGGATAAGATTTCTATAATGAGATGCTAATTTAACTTAAATGGAAGGAGTTTACAGTTTCAGAAGTTTAGCACTAGAATGGCGTAGCCCACACTCTGGGAAACACTGCCATTAAAGAGGTTCTGCTCACGTCATCATCCAGTGTGATAATGGTCCGGATTAGAACTTGCACAAACACTGATTGTGCTTGATGTATTAAGTAAGATTTGTTTCCATTAGCATATTTTGTTTCTCGTATTTGTAGCTGTGCAGTGAGATTGCCGTCCTCCATCCTCTTACTCCTCTCGTAGCACCAGTACTCACACTGTGAGATTAAAATCACAGATTTCTGACACAGCTTTTTCGTCATAGCTAAATTGCGTCATGGTACTCGTTCTAATACACCAGTCATGTAATGACGTGGTCACAATGACGCGGCTGACACTCATGCAGGGAAAAGGGCTTGACCTGAAAGAAGGAGATGTGAGGCACATGAAGCAGTGCTGATATTATGAGATTATGAAGATTTATATACAGGAAGCACTGCAGAGGTGTGTGTGTGTGTGTGTGACAGAGAGAGAGAGAGAAAGGGAGAGAGATTTTTGCATCACACTGTCTGCTAATGAGTGAGAAAAAGTGTGTGTACGCGCGTGCGTGTGTGTGTGCGTGTGTGTGTGTGAATTAGGGAAATCGAGATGTGTGTGTAGTAGCACGCTGCTGAGGAACAAGAGGGAGCAACTGGGATGCGTTGCCATGACTACCAATTCAGCAGGCCGCCCACTAGCTCATGAGACTGAGAGGAGGAGAGAGAGAGAGGCAGAGAGAGGCTGCACTGAAGGACAGTGTTAAAAAAAAGGCTGCGCTGTGAGCTCAGCTCTGATTGGTCACACCCCTCCTGTCTTTGTGTGAGGTAGAGCATTCTGGGTAATTCACTTCAGTCTGAGGGGAGGGGCTTCTCTCTGTCTGTCTGTCTCTCTCACACACAGTCTGTACCTTGCCTCTGTCTGTCTGTCTGACTCTCTTTTTTTAGTCTCTCTCTCTTTCTGTGTTTTTCTCTTCATCTGTCTTTACATCTCGTACTCTTTCCCTTTAATCTGCTCTCTTTTCTATTTTTTTTTATTTCTATCTCTGGTTATCTTTGTTACTGTTCTCTCTCTCTCTCTCTCTCTCTCTCTCTCTCTCACACACACACACACACACTTCTATTCCTCTCCGATCCCTTTTTTTCTTTCATATCTCTCTTTCCATGTCTTTATCTATTTATCTTCTCCCTCTTACAGCAAACATCTCTCTCCTTTCTCTCTCTCTCTTGCTTTCTTGCTCTCTGTCCTTCTTTCACTCTCTCTGTCATTCAGCCTTCTTTCATTCCTCCCCTCCCTCTCTCATTCCCCCGCCTTCGTACTAAAGTAAAAGCAATAAAACCAATGCGGCTGCGCGGCGATGTGTGTGTCTCTGTGTGTGTCTCTGTGTGTGTATACGTGTGTGGGGATGATCCTGCTACAACCTGCAGTCGCACAAACTCGAACATAAAATCATCACTATCTATACCGCTGCCGCACACTCGTAGTGTGTGTATTAAAGAACCGACACTAGGCTTTCACACACACACTCTTACACACGCATTCTCAGCAGCTCCGTGTGGATGATGTCATCCTGCATCCTGCAGTGCTGCCGGCACACACACTCGTCTGCACTGAGGTCAGTGTTGCGGGAAAAAAAACGAACATCTTTACACAAACTTGATTAGCGTAGAATTTACACTAGTTCAGGTTTACGCTTGAAGCTTGCTAGTTTTCTGTATTGGCGTGTCAGTGTGCGTCATTGTAGTCACTGGCTGTGCTTCAAATCGCATGCCAGCACCTAGTTTAAGTGTATAACGTAAGTGTGTATTGTGTTCACACTAGGAAACATAACAAATGAAGGATAGGAAGAAGAGCTGGATGATGATTGAGCTTAAATTCATGCTAGCACGGTGCTTGTCGCTTGTCTCATGAAGTGGTGTAGCAAGCGTTACTGTTGTTGCTTGTGGGCGTGGGCTGTATGGGATTTTTAGTTCTGATACAAACGGTATAAACAACTAGAGCATATCCTTTAAAGATAACTAGCTAGCTAGACTGACTACTCTGAATAAAGCTAACACAGTAATCAATGTTAACATCAGCTGTTTGGTTTGCTCGTTATGTCCTTGGCTTGATACTACACTCAAAAAAATTACTCGTTGAATGAACATAATTAAATTATGGAAAGAATTTCCACCTGATTTAATGGCTTTC
>JAQMYJ010000039.1:5822433-5837771 GCA_030014305.1 Clarias laeviceps | reverse complement strand
GACTTGACTCGGGACTTGAGGGCAATGAATTGAGACTTACTTGTGACTTGCCAAACAATGACTTTGTCCCACCTCTGATCAACCTTAAAACAGAGTTAGGTTTGGTAAATGGATGAGGAAATGGACACACTGGATTTAAAACACAACACAAGAACATCACTGAGAAATGGCACAGCAATCTTTTAATCTCGATTATCTTGTTTTTTTTTTTTTTTATAATCACTGGTAGACAAAATTGTAATAGAAATTGAAATTTGATTAGTTGCACAGCCCTAGGTGAGTGTCCGTATTTCTTGGTTGCCTAGCAACAATATAAATGTGTAATGAATTTGTCCTGATTCATTTTTATTAGTATATTGCTAATAATCTTTTTTTTCTCTACTTTCTTCTCATTTGTTTAAGTTACCTCTGAATTGCTTCTTTCAGAAATGGTGTAAATGTAATTTTGGACATTTTAACACTTTCACATCCTTATTAAATATGTGTGCTGGCTGATAAAAAATCTTATTTTCTGTTTTTTATGGCAGGTAATGAAATGTTAACCTCTAACCTTACAGTATATGTCTTAAAGGTTAACTTATTAAATAAAAATATGAGGGGCATTCAAGTCAAACTGGGACTTGTAATGAAATTTCTGTTGAATGAAATGAGATTTACACAGTACAGTGATGAGACTCTTAGCTGCAGTAAAACATTTGAATGGTGCAAGCCATTTCCACATGTTTGGGCCACTAAAGGAGTTCCTGGGAGGCCAGCGTTTCAGATGTGATGTGAAGCAGGCAGTCAGATCTAGTGCATTAGTGTAGCAGGGATTATATAGAGAAATAATGGGAGGTTTTATGCTCATAACTATGTTCTGTACAATTAAAAGCCCTGAGTTGACTTGAACACCTGTGTATGTGTGTGTGTGTGTGTGTGTGTGTTTGTGAGTGTATTTATGTTATTATTCTGTCTCATTCTAAGAGCATTATGCTTTAAGAAGGAGTTTAGGAGGTACACATAAATAAATGTTTTGCTAAATCAATTATATTAGATATATTTATCACCTTTAGTGTTCATCATTGTTAAATTTTTGTTAGTTTTATAATATAGTTTCATGATATAACCTAATGTGTATTTATATTACAATTATGCATGTTATACATGTTATACAATTATGAATGTACTGGGACTATAGAGAGGAATTATTCTGGATAACTCTGGCATATTTTCAGAAATGTAATTAATAGGCACTCTCCCTTCCAAATAAAGAGTAGTGAGGTAATGAATATTGTCTATAAATCTATAAACATATATCATATTTACATATATAAATAAGATATTTTTTAGACAAATTTGAGATGGTGTTTAAACTCAAGAACTTGACTTTTATCACACACACACACACACACACACGTTTCACACACAGATTCAGGGATAGGAGATCGGTGACTGAAGAAGCAAATAGCTTTCCTTCAGTTTTATTTTGCCGTCTAATGTGATATGACGAAAAGACGATTTCAAAAACTAATCAGATGATATATGAATGAGAAGATAGTGAGCTCTGATATAAATCTATTAAGAGAATTATGGTATATTTTGCTGCATGTACAGTATATTCTTAGTTGTAATGATCAGATTTATCACTGGTTTAATGAACGTATCGGCTTTTAACCAAAGAATATCACTTAATCTAGCACAAATAGACATTATTATATTATATTTTATTCCATCAGTTACATGTACCCAACTTAATGAAGCCATGAGACATTAAACTAAGGACATTGTAGTTGTAACTTGCATTTAGGATGTAGTTTATTTTATTATGCCTTTATTTTCATGTGTTGCTTGGTCGTATTAGAATAATGTTTTCTCTGTCCTGTGAATAAAAATTGATCTCAGTTTGAAGTACAAGCTAACCTAGTGCTTGTTTGCTACTCTTACAGGCTATCTGTGTAACTTACGTAATGGATAAATATAAGTTTATACATACAATAAGTACTTTGGTCCACAACATAACATGTCTCTGATTAGGATGCGTTTACAGCTTTACAGCCAAATCATATATTTCAGGGTGACGTGTTATGTTTACAGCATTTGGCAGACCCCAAATGCTAGGGTGTGAACCTGGGACCTTCTGATAAGTATTCAGACACTTTACCTACTGAGCTACTCTTGTGCCACATTGTACTGTATATACATTTATTGAAAACTCTTCAATATCTTCTCCCTTGTTGTATGTGGTATATCAGTAGTAGAATGTAGTATCAACAGAACGTCCTTTCCTGTTCTTAAATTCTCACTCCCTCCTTCTCTCTCCCACTCTCACACACACTCACACACAAACACACACACACACAGATATGATCAATCGTTATGCGTCAGCTGTGTTTTAAATGGAATGTGTGTTGTAGACCACGACTCATCTGCTATAATATATCTTACAGTAATCTCACTAATGCTATAACACTATAATCAAATACAAGATGATTTAATAGACATGGAGTGAGTCAAGATTCCTTATATAAATCCCCTGCGTGTGCGTGTGTGTGTGTGTGTGTTTTCCCCTTTGGAATGGATATTGATATAGACAGTGTAAGGTTACCACACACTCACACATACACCAGTCCCCTGGTTGAACTTCATATTGCTTTTATCCATCCATATCAAGAACAATAGTAATGGATTGTTTTACATTATGTTGTAATTTTCATTAAAAATTTACCTAAATTAGCAGGTTACTGTCAAAGCCCTGTCCTACATTCTTTTGAATTTGAGCCCGATCTGATACGAATTCAAGATTGTAGGAAATTGTTCAATACGCCTTGTAAAGTATGGGATACTGTGGATCTGGAGGAGATATAGCCCTCAAAAACATTTTTGTAAAATAAAAATTATCAGTTCTTTTTCTTTCAAAGGTGATTGGTATTGGTTTGGGGGCCTTGTAGACTTTGTAGATGAGTTAAATCACAAGCTAATCCTCTTTATGTCAAAGCCTTTTTGGCTATAAACACTAAGCTTAAAAGGCAGGGCAGTTAAGACAGCCGCCATGTGGAGTGTTGCACTCAAGTGTCTCATTTGTATCTTATCCAGTGGACTATGGTATAGTTTAATCTCAAAAATGTAAATATTTACAAATCTCTCACTATTCACCTAGCACATTGTCCATAAGTCCTTTAAACACTGGCACTAAAATATTTCTATCTGTCCACGTTTTTCTTTGTAGGTGACGTGTCCCCCATCAGCATGTCTCCGATCAGCCAGTCTCAGTTTATTCCACTCGGTGAGATCCTGTGTTTGGCCATTTCAGGCATGAACTCAGCACGCAAACCTGTTACACAGGACGCTCTGATGGAGCACCTGACCACCTGTTTCCCAGGTAAACACACACACATATTTGACATTATCATTGAGAGAAACATTGACACTGTTCTAGAGGTATGAGGACATTTGGCAATATATTTTAATTGAGAAGACCTTTGACCTGTTTCATGATAGTAAGAACATTTGATACTATCCTAGGGGCCCCGTCTCCCTGATGAAGACCATGAAGGTCCCACTGTGTAAAAATATTAAAAAACGCAGTGGGATCGGGGTCAACAACAAAAAAAAAAGTGTGTTATGAAGTTCACACTACTAACACTATTTACCTGGTCAATGTCTTTGTTACTATGGCCCTATTTAATTCTTCCTGCAATTTTGTTTTTACTATGTCCTCAACAAGCTGTTTTAAACATGTCCTAAAATAGCATGGCATTATGATAAGCATGTCAAGCGAGACAGCATTACATCCATACCAGTTTATGATGTGTTCCTGAAAAGTTGTACACGTTCTTACTGCATTCACCCTAATTCACCTAATTGTGAGGACATTTGACACTGCCTTGTCATTGTGAGGACATTCGAAACTTTCATATAATTGAGAGGACGCTTGACACTGTCTTATAATGGAGAGGACATTTGACATTGACTTATCATTGTGAGGATATTTGAAACTGTCTAATTGAGTGGATATTTGCCACTGTCTAATTGAGAGGGCCTTTGACACTGTTTTATCATTGTGAGGATATTTGACATTGTCTTATCATTTTAATTACATTCGACACTGGCATGTGAGGATGTTATAACTCAGTTATTACCTAGTAATAACTCTGTTCGATCTCATCAGACGGGGTGAGCATGTGGCTATTTGTGTGATAGGAAATTACTGACAACGTGATAGACACATTAAAACCCTGACAGGGACATGGCTAGGATGTGAGGACATCAGACACTGCCTTGTAATTGTGAGAACATTTGACATTACTTTAGAATTGTGCAGACATTTGACACCGCCTTATCAGCTTATACAGTAATTGTGAGGACATCTGAAACTGTCTTTTAATTCTAAGGACATTTGACAGTGTCTTATAATTTTGATAAAATTTAACACTGTCTAATAACTGGGAGGACATTTAACGCTGTCTTATAATTTTTAAGACATTTAACGCTGTCTAATAATTGGGGGGACATTTGATGCTGTTTTAGGATTATGAGGACATTTGTCATATGTCTCATAATTTAAATGACATTTGACACTGACTTATAATTGGGAGGACATTTGAACACTGTCTTAGCATGACCTAAACTTCCTGTAGCTGAATGCTGGAATGTTAGTTAGGGGTCCACAATCTTGGACAAATAAATTTTTTGTTTTGTGTGACTCCACCCACTATCATGTTAAATTATCAATTAGCAAATTAGCAAAACAGAAAGCTTGAAGCTTGATCGGCCTGATTTAAACTTAAATGCTTAAAAATATTTTAGCAGGTAATTTATTTAAAAATTAGATAACTGAGATTTAATGATTTTGTTTAAAGAAAATATGTGAAGATTTACACATTAAAAATTTTTTTTTAAATAGCCTCCATCTACATATAAACCAAGAACAAATTTTTAAATGCTCTCGTGAGTACATCAGTGCAGTGACAGTAAATTATTAAGTGTTACATGAAAAGCTTCAAGAATAATGTTAAGAGCTGTGTATTGATCGAGAACAAGAGTAAAGTACTAAAAAGAGAAAGACTGTGGACTGATGCTAAGGTGGAACTGCTGCTCAAGTTTGAAGTTAAATACAAATTTCTGGGCTGCTCTTATATAAATCTTCATATGTTTGCAATGTTCATAGTGTGATTTGTCACATAGATGTGGTTTGTTTAGATCAGATAGATTTGGAGTAAAGGGATCACTGTGTGTGTGTCTTAATCAGTTCTGAACTTCCTGTGTAATATCCAAGTCCTGTTTGTGTGTCTGAGACACACAGTTTCCGTCATTGTGTTATTGTGATTTAATGCAATGACATCAGCTGCTGCAGGGTTTTCGGGAATAACGACTCCGAGCACACATCCCTAATCGATTTTGTGCTGACGAGGGGTTTGGAGCTCAATGATGTCATCCTGGTGTTGACCATCATGGTATGTGATGAGTAATGCAGAGTCGATAGAGAGCCTCAAAGCATGATGGGAAATTACAGCAGTGGTGTTTTTTTTTTTACTTATTTATGGGATGATATTTACGATGTCTGTTAGGCTTAAAAAGTGGAGTTACTTGTAATGAGGACTACCTTTATACAAATCACATACACATAATAAAGAAAAACAATACTAATAATTATTCAATATTAACTGTTAATATTAACACGTTAATGCATGTAATCGATCTAGAAATTTTAACACATTGCTATTTTTAACGTAAATTAAAAATATTACCAAGTTTGACCCTATTGGCTTCCCATAATCTCAGCGCGGTTACCCGGCTCTGTGTGATAATGGCAGGTTTAACACGGGTAATAAGATGAGTGAGGAAACATCACCAGATGTTCTGAACAGCAGATTTTATTATAAGAATCTTCTAGATGGAAGTTTAAATAAGTCAACCAAAGTTGTGTGCCCAAGTTACCTTCAATGGTAACTATTTTTACAAGAACACAGTAAATGTAAGATACTGAATAAAGTTATGAAAGTGAGGCAGTTTGCAAAATCAACTTTTATTGCAGGTACTGGAGACCACTGGTCATCAGTAAGTAACCATATCTACCTCAGTCTAACAGCACACCTAATAGCACACCTCACTGCTATAGGAGCAAACAGGGCTCACAATATGAATGCCGCTGCAAGTTAGATTTTAATTTAATATTTGTGAAATGTTAATGTTTGAGATATTATAAAACTGGATAATCTGTTTTCGCTAACCAGTTGATTATGCATTTCTTTATTTTAACATTGCATGTTTAGAATACAAGTAAATCTGAGTATTTTAAAATTTAGATTAATTGTGATTAATCACAGTCTATGCCTGTGATTAACTATATTATATTTATACTTGATTGACATCTAATATAATATAATATAATATAATATAATATAATATAATATAATATAATAAGGTTATAAAATATATTACGGTTACACAAATAGATTTTATTTATTTTATCAATAAATAAAATCTCCAACAGAAAACATTGCTTAAAAGTAACACAGTAACGGGTAAATCTAACGCGTTAGGTCCGCCATTTAAGTGCTCAGTTATTTAGTTATATTTTCAAAAATGTAATCCGTTATTCAGACAATTTATGTAATTCATGAGCCAGACAGCAGTCATTCCGTTAGTGTGTGTGTGAAAGTCATCCTACAAGCCCCGCCCCCGATAACCCCCCCTGTTATTCCTGCAGTTACACCCCTATCTCACCTATGTGATTTGATTGCGATGAGAAGTGGTATTACGCACCGTGAGCCGCCGCGAGTGACCGCCTGACGTTCCGCGAAGTTCTGCAAGGTCCGCGAGCTTCTGCGAGGACCAACACGCTGAAAAATGGAAACGTAATCACAGCACCAAAACTTGCGGGGAATCATGATAAACCGTACTTACGGCCACCGTGCGAAACCGCGTAGGGGTATAGGGGTATTAGCAGTTAACAGATTATGGGCCAAACTTCGCTGAGTAATGATGGTAGAATAATTATAAAGGTCTTGACTAAAACAACATGCATGAGGAATCACAAAAATAACAATATCAAATGGTATTCATTTTTTTACAATCCATGCAAATTATGACATCTTCCACGTTAATTTGCTTGATGTCAAGACACAAATGCTGTATTTATATAATGACCAATACTCTTAACCATGCGCTTCAGTATCGTTTATTTTTGAGTTGGAAATCTGTTTGAACGGGTGGCTCAAGAAACAGTACAGTTCTCCTGTGTCAAAAGGTTCAACACTTTGTGCAGTTGATTGCTGATGCTGATTGATTTGTGAATTTAAAATGCAATCACCCAATTTCAACATTATAAATGTTTTCCAGATTTACAGTCACTCCTTAAAGTGCTCTGGATTTAGTTAAGGCGTGGCCTGAACTCAGAAAAACACAATTAAATATTGATCAGAAGAGCCAGTGGTTGGAGTTAATGTCTCTCCTGAGGAACCTTGTGAAGCCTTTATGTGAACTGTTAACTGGATCTTCTGCTGAGGAAGCGAGAAACAGCACATGACTGAATCACTACAACTCTGTCAATATCCGATTAGCCTGAGCTTTGCTGACAACACATGCATGTTCTTAATAGCAGTAGAAGAGCCTTGATTGTGCTTCATCTTGTAGTGTGATTACTGCTATGCGAGATGAACTCACGCACTCTCTATAGCACTTATTCTGTACAGGGTCACGGGAGGCCTGAAGCCCATTCCAGGGGACTTGGGGTAAGATGCGGAGTATACCCTGGATGGGGTGCCAAAATCCCATCCAGGGAGCAAACCAGCGATATTAGTTTTTAAAAGACATGTAGTGTTAACCTGGTTTCATGTGCCGTATTTAAAGTACTAATCAAACTAATCAAAGAGTTATTATATGGCAGTATTTACATAGGAAATTTAGAATTTTCGGAGTATCCCATTCCAATTATATGATTTATCTGTACGTATTTCACACTAGGTTTAACACCTTTAAACGAGAAAACAAATCAGGCATATAAAATATTATTTTTTCAATTTTATTTATTTTTTCCACAATTTTCTTTTTAATTTTCTTTCAATTTCCTTCTGTCATGTTATGGCCCTCCTACATCAGCAACCATGGAGGGCGGAGGCTATTACATGCTTCTAAAAATATGTTTATGATGGATTGGATTTCTGTAAAATAATGCACATAAGTACTACATGAATTAAACTGAATTAAAATCTGAATGAGAAGAACAATTCTTTTACCAGTATCTTGCTCCTCACTCGAGCCAATATCATGCAAAAAGAATGTGCTTTAGTTCAAGATTAGAATCATGCATGACAGGGGCATGCCTTTGTTTCACTCAAATGGCCACCCCACATTTTTTAAGTAGCCTTCTCACATTCCAGAATTTGATCCCGATCTTGAGATTTTAGAAAATCATAGGGAGCTTTTCAAAACGTTTGAGTTTAGTATGGTGCATTGCAGTTCAGGAGAGATCATGAAGCAAGTTTTGAAAAGTAGTTACAGATTCACAAAAAGGAAGCATTGTAGCAACATTGCAGCATTCCCATATCCCAAGGATCCATATGTAACGTGTGTATGCGGGTGTTCATGCTCCAGCTGAAACACCCCTCAGATAATGCATTTTTTGTACCTTTACTCCTAATTGCTAAAATTGACTCTCATATATTTTCTCATGCACACCAGAAATGTTGTGGTACACAATGGAAACTTTCTTGTTTGTACCAGGTAATGTGTCATTCTTTTCTTTTTTACACATCCATGCTTCAAACTAGACTACTAAATAGTATGCTCTAAAACAGGAATCGGCAACCTTAAACACTAGACTAGCACAGGAGCCAATTGGACACCGGGAGCCACAAAACCCTTTGGCATCTAAAATGAAGATAACACTTATCTTTACGCTATGTATAAAAAAAATATATATTGTGTTGCATTTATGAAATCTATTAACTACTACAGAGAAAATAAAATTTTATTTCAGCATGTACCAAAAACATTTTGAACTCCAAAAAAAAAATACACTTGGTTGAAGGTTACGCTCAAATAAAATACTCAATGCCTATGATTCTTTCTCGTATTTATGAAATAAAAAGCCAAACCTAAATTACCCACCTGCAGCAAACCAAAAATGTCGTCTGCTTCTGTGTGCCATTATCCTTTTATCGCGTGTACTGGAGTGCAGTTAGAAGTCCACCTGAATAAAACCGGGTGTCGAAAAGCTCAATAATAAATAAAAAAGATACAACAATGATTATGGTGAGGTTTATTACAGCAGTGCACAGCATCTGTACAGAGGTGGGCAAAGTACATACTGTAAATCCTTTACCCAAGTTAAACTAGAAGTGTACCTGAGTTATAGTACAGAAGTACTCAGTTTAAAATTGGCTAATCAAATGCGCAGGCTTTATCACAAAATTATAATTTATCACAAAATTATAATATAATAATTGTGGGGTCCTAGGTGATTCGTAAGCACATCTTAACATTTTGTAGCTAATGTGTAATATGTTTAGTTTATGTATTAAAAGGGTGACCAAGTATTTCAACTTGGGTTCAGGACAGTGGGAAAGGCAACTTATGCTTACATGACTGATTAGAAGATTAAGAATTGTATGCAGTTTCAATATTAAATTCAGACAAAACATGCTAACTCTGAATCTAGTTCTATGAGAAAAATAAACTGCTGAATAAACCAATAAAATTGTACAATTTGCTATATAAATAATATACATTAAGATGAATTCAGGAGTAAACATGTAATTCAAGTTTTACCAAATTACAATAAAAGCGCAGGACGTTCAAACTGGCTTGAAATTAGCGCCATGTTTACTACTTCCCAACGTTGGAGGTGGCAGAAAAAAACGTGGAGTATCCATAGTTGCGTCATGTTGTTATGGCAACTGCCAGGGTATGATGTAATGGTGGGCAATACTTAACCCTGACCAGTTATAGCTTATGTTCTGCTTTATCCTGCTTGATTCTGTGTGTGTGTGTGTGTGTGTGTATGTATGTATGTATGTGTGTGATAAAGCTGATTGAGGTAATACAAGGACCAGAGAATATAAGGACACTGTGTACTCTGTGTGCTCAGACCTCTGCTGTGTAACAGCCATGGGTTTAAAATACTTTGTCTTTTTTATGTTGTGTCACAAAACAATATTCAGGTTGTATAACATTTATATTAGAGTCCCTGATCTTCTTCAGATTATTTTTCAGATTAATTATGTGGGAGGTGTGTGACCACAGGTATTCCTTATAAAGCTATGCTCTGTAAATAATAAATTATATTTCTAACAAAACACAGACTTGTATTTAAATACTGTAGAATGATTTCTTTAAATGCTAATGTTCAAATCAAGGATTTGTTGATACCATATGCTGTGGAACAATGGTCATGAGAAACACACGTGTCTGTTCATGCATTTATTTTTTTATAATTGCATAAGCATTGATTCAAAATTAATTAAGTGCATGCGCTAGCTAAATTAGTTGGCTCATGTTGAGAAATGTTAAAGTGGATCATGGGGGGTGGGGGGGGGTTGTTTCAGTTTAAAAATTCTTACTGTACAGCTGTTATTAAAGTCTGTTTTTGTTTTCTTTGCATTGCAGTTCCTAGCTGTCAAAGATAGTGGCTGATTGTTATGAACAATAAACTGTGTATGGGCTGTTTTTTCTCTCACCTGGCTAGTGTTTGCAGCTTGTGATGAACTTGTGATATAAGCACAGTCTGCTTTGCCATAAATATTAATCTTGTAATATGTTTCTAGGGTTGAAGTCATTTTCTGTTGTCTGTTCATTACCACAACAGTGTACACTAAGATTCAACACATATTGTCACAAAGTAGCAGATGTTGGTATGGAAGAATTTTTCAAAACTATTATGATTATGAATAAATGAAATATATTTTAGTAATATCTGTACTGATATATCCCTGTTTTGCATTATGTTCACTTTCTTGTCCCTTGGATTATTCGCACGTCTATTAGTTTTAATACACAGTGTTACCTTATTTGACCCTTAGCATATTATCATAGTTGAAACTTTAAGAAATTAGTCTTGATCAATACCAAACTATTTTAGAACTAACATTAGACTGTTTTCGACTGCTTAAGAGCCCAGTAATAAATGATAAGATAATATCTGAACTAATGTCAGAACTTGGGGCAGAATACACACTTATCTTTTTTCTTCTGCCTTTCTCCTCAGGTGTACCGACACCGACTCCAGAGATCCTGCGTCACACACTTAACATGCTGGTTCGAGAGCGGAAGATCTACCCGACACCTGAGGGCTACTTTATCGTCACACCGCAAACTTACTTCATCACTCCTTCCCTCATTCGCACCAACAGCAAATGGTATCACCTGGATGATCGGCAGCAGCAACAACAGCAACAGCAGCAACAGCAACAGCAACAACAACAACAACAGCAGCAGCAACAACAGCAACAGCAGTGTACATCACCGCAGTCTGGCACAATCACCCCTTCCACATCGGGCTGTGTGCGGGAAAGACTAAATCACAAAAACCACTGCGATTCTTACAACTCCTACCGCGATGAGGTGCCTAGCAATCACACCACACTACAAAGGAAGTCACCGAAAGAACCTAAAGGAGATCCTCCCTCATACCCACAGCCCCCACCTCCACCGGCAACCACGCAACACCCATCAGATCCAGATAAGAGCAGGACCAATCCTTCCTTTACGTATAAGACGGACACTTTGACCAAGAAAAAGGAAGGGAGTACTGGGGGCAGCAGCGAAAGGCAATCAAAAAAGTTTGGGTTGAAGCTTTTCCGCCTGAGCTTCAGGAAAGACAAAACAAAGCAGCTGGCAACCTTTTCTGCACAGTTCCCACCAGAGGAATGGCCTCTGAGGGATGAGGACACTCCATCTTCTGTTTCGATTCCTCGTGAGGTGGAGATGGAGATCATTCGGCGCATCAATCCAGACTTGACGGTGGAAAATGTGGCACGGCATACAGCGGTGATGAAGCGTTTAGAGGAGGAGCGTGCCCAGCGCTGTAAGGCCAATTCATCTGCTCAGCACAGTGCCCGAAGCCGTCGCAGCCGAGGTCACCGTCGTGTCCCACATGGAAAATCACGCTCACATAGTAAGACTCGTGCCTCTCGCGGCGATCCATCTGAGGGTTCCAATCTTGACCTGGCAGCGGTTGGATTGGATAGGGATTACAGATTCTTTAGTCAGTCACTAGTGCGCTCACCCAGGGAGGGGATGTATACAGTAGAGCGTAGGAGTGGCGCTGCCTACCTCGTCCACAGCAACCCTAACATTGCTGAATCATATTTCCCAGTTACCCCTGAATGGGACGTATCAGGGGAGCTAGCGAAAAGGCGGACAGAAATGCCATTCCCAGAGCCTTCACGTGGGACTTCCCATTCAAGAGTGCATCGGAGTCACAGCCACACACAGGACCGCAAATCTCGGAATGAACGAACGGATAAAGCCAAGGAAAGATCGCGATCGATGGACAACTCCAAAGGTCCACTTGGAGGTGGAAGCTCCCTGTTAGGACCTCCTGAAGACTATGATCGCAGTCCGGATCACCGAAACCGCTACTACACCGATGATGGGACGCTTAGAGCCTCATCACAAAAATCGTCCCACTATTCACGCATTATGTTTTCGGCTGCTAAGTTCAGCTCCGAGATGTCTGTTCCTGATATGGGCAAGATGAGCCTGGACACTCCTTTGGAGCGAAACAAGAGCAGGGACAGCCTGCCAGCCTACAGCGACATGAAGGCCCTGTCGCCCAAGCCTCTGGCAGATGACTACTTCCAGTGCAATACGTCGAATGAAACAATCCTAACAGCCCCGTTACCACTGGGCAAATCTGACCACGACACTTTAACGCCATCAGACGGAGTCTGCAAAGGATCGCCAGCTGACCGGCAGACACCGCACCTCACTTCCCCTCATCCCATGGAGTACAAAGAGGATACCTCAACCTCCAAGGGACACAATGGATCTGGTAAACCCACGCCGAGCCAGACTCCAGAGCCCAATTCTAGTGGCCGTTTAATACAGCATCAGCAACACAATGCTGACCCTGGGGGAGGAGGTGGAGGTGGTAGTGGTGTGATGGTGGATAAGAGGAAAGAGATTTTCAGCAAGGACACTTTGTTTAAGCCACCACACAGCATCTTGACAATGAGCTATGTTGACACTGGCTACTCCAAGTCAGGTACATTGCGAAAGACCCCGCACATGAAGTCCTCTGAGGTGCTTGATACTCTAGAACCCCAGCCCCCGCCTAGCTCTGGCCCTTCACCTGCATCCGTTCCAGCACCTACAGGTCCGGAACAGGGAATCCCATCTACATCAGAGGCCGCTTTTGACTACTACAATGTGTCGGATGATGACGATGAGGAGGTGGAGGAAGCCTCTCATAAAGAGACGGCTCCACCAGAGGGAAAGGTTAGGACTGGGGGAGGAGAGAGTGGTGGTGGAGGTGGAGTCAGTGTTGGGGGTGTGGTTGGGGGCGGGACTATGCAGTGGCTGCTAGAACGAGAGAAGGAGCGAGATTTACAGAGGAAGTTTGAGAATAACCTGACTCTGCTGAGCCCCAAGGAGAATGAGAACACCAACAGCCAAAAGTCAGCGCACTCAGCACGCCTGGACAGTATGGACAGCAGTAGCGTGACCGTAGACAGTGGATTCAACTCACCACGGTAAGTCTGATGGTTTAAGTCATGCAGATTAGCATGGAGGTACAAGTAGTTATTTAGAGTGTCTTGCCATGTTCAACCTTTCCATTTGTGTGTAGGACGTAGATCTATTGGAGCTTCTGCAAAAGATTTTTAGGATTATCCTTGTATTGCTTGTTTTTGAACTCACTCTCATCAGATTTCAACCGCAATTCAAAATATTTTCTCACACCATCACTTCCGTCCTCATGTGGTCCATTGGAAAGTGGATTTTTTTAGTTGGGAAGATCTTGACTATATGTTGGAAGCTTTGTGTGTGGAACCTACTTTCATTTAGCTAGGTGCAGATTTTGTGCTAATTAAGTGACTTATTAATTAGCAAAGGTACCACTTAGCTAATTTAGACACTCAACTTACATCAGCTAAAATAATAAAAAATAAAATCAAATGGTGTATTTTACGTCTTAACTGCTCTTGTTTTGATCTATAAACCACTGCTTGGCTTTTTATAAAAGATGAAATCGTACCAACACAGCGTATCCTGCGTAATGTCTGCAACAGTGAAAGGAAGTCATTGCTTTGTTTAAAACACCACAAAAGTCAAATTAGCTAGATAAATAGCTAGCTAAGAATTTATTAACTACATGATTGTTTCCACAGTTCAGAATAGAAACCATGGAGAGCTGTAATGGCATGTTAAACACATTCTACTAGCCTCCGAGTGGCGCAGTGCTCGCCCTATCATCCAGAGATCGCTGGTTCGATTCCCGGTTGATGCTGTAAGCTCTCGCAGCCAGAGGTCTAGAGAGAGCTGATTGGCCGAGCTCTCTCAGAGGGAAGGGATTAGAGGTATTTTGTGCTCCCACATTAATCACGGCTCTACAGCCAATCAGGGGCATCTGTGAGCTCGCGCAAGCGAAAGGAGCGGATAACGCTGTCCTCCGAGTGTGTTACGCTGCCCCCAACGATGCGTGAGCGAGCAGTTCGAAAAGATGTGGTCGGCTGGCGTCACGTGGTTCGGAGGAAACACGTGATAATCTTCGGCCCTCCCGACTGAGTGGTAATAGTTAATGTGGGAGCCCCCTAGTGACGGGGAGGAATTGGGCACGACTAAATTAGGGAGAAAATCGGGAAAAAAATACAAAAAAAAAAAGCCACAGAATGTTGTAATTTGTTATAATAAATAAAAAGTCTAGTTGCTGGTAAAGCCCAGCTAGCTAAGATTATTTGCTAAGGATCAAGTGTATTATTTTTACACAGTTTAATATTTATTTTAATATAAAGCTATTTGTAGGGGTTAAAAAAAACTCAGATTAGATTATTTTAACACGAAAGGTGATTCATGCAGCAGGTCTTTTCATAGGTATGTCTAGATGGTGTTCATTCTGTCATAATGATATAATTCTGAATATTAAGTGAATAAGGCATTTAGTATTCAATTTGAAGATAAACAGTTTTGGGTTAGCCAGAGCGCATGGTCAGTAGTCATTCTAGGTTTCATTTTAGTTACAGTAGCTATCGAAGCATGCTAGTTTATGATTAGCCTAGCAAAAGTGAGTTTATTTTTACATTGTTTAATACAGTAATAAGTAGGGTTGGGTATCGTTTGAGGTTTTTTCGATACCGGTGCCAAATCGATACTTTTAAAACGGTACCGGTGCCAAAACGGTGCCTGAACCGATACTTTAC
>JAQMYJ010000039.1:5786728-5799022 GCA_030014305.1 Clarias laeviceps | reverse complement strand
AACCACCCATTTAACTCCCCCCCCCCCCCCCCGCTCTTTCTCTCTTTTATTAAAAGGGGAAAAAACACGGCTTGATTATTACTGATGTAAGAATCGAATATTTGAACAATCGTTTAGCACAAGTGTTCATTAATTTAATGAAACATTAATTCTAGTTTAATGTTTTACCTAATTCGATAAATAATGTTTGTGAACCTAAATGTAAAGCGTTGCTGCTGTATTTGTGCAATGATGTTAAATCCTGTGAAAAGTTTTCTCATTTCAGGATGTAATCTCATATCTTATATCCGAGTAGCTTTACTTTGCACATTACAGATCATAGATCCAGATTCAGGAGCAGTCACACAGCGACTGAGCTGAAATCAAACTTCACTTTACTGAAACTTTTTAAAGTGTTTTTTAGATTTTGTAGTTTATTAGATGTTTAGGTTTGAACTTTTTTTTAAACCCCAAAGCAATGGCATTGACTACATTTCTGCTGTAGGAGCCGTTCAGGGGAAAAAAAAGTAAGCTTTCTCGTGAAAAGATGGGTGTAAATTTTGAAAAGATATTGATGATGAGCCTTGTCAGAAATCTTGAATGAAGTGATGAAGTACCAAGTTTCCTTTCCCTGCACTGTTTTTAATCTTTAATGAACTAATACCACTACTAACACTTTGTACCACTCAGTGAAATTCCAGCATATCTGCATGGAAGAGTTATTTTATTCTTTGTGTGTGTGGTTATTTTTTTTTAAATCATTGTGACACTACAATAAAACTTTTTTTTAATAATTTGCCTTTGAATCGACTTTAATTGTGGCGTGCGGCTTTTAAGATCATAAAGCAGTAGGGCTGTCTGTATAACTATAAAATACAGTTAAAAATGTAAGCGTTTTAACACAGCAGCCGAGTAGGCACTTTTACTAAAATGCAATCATTAGATTTGGATTACTTCAGCGTTGTACTGTGACCACAGTAATGTGTATTGCAAAAATTTGGGGAAAAAAATGCAAACCCTGCCAAAAATGCAGACTGAGTCATGGTCAAGAAATGGCATAAAAGTGCACAGATAAAATATGATGTTTCCCTAGGTTCCCCTTTGATACATTAATTGTGATAAAGTACCATCAAGGGTGCCCCTTTGGTAGATAAATGTAATGAAGTGCCCCCAGGGAACATTAATTGTGATAAAGTACTCTGTAGGATGCCCATTAATGAAGTTCGGATCATTTTAGTGACTCAGTTCTTTGAATCTCGTTCATCAAAATGAACGAATCTTTTTTGCGTCATTTAGTTCATTTCGTTCTTTTGATCAGAAATAAAATAAAATCTTACCTTTTCAATTAAAAGACCCCCAACACGTCTACATACACAAATTTTGTCTATAGTTCCATTAATGAATATTACAATGCAGCTGAGGACATATTATGATTAAGAGAATGTGCAGTTCACCTCTCATATCATCTGGTCCAAATCGTTTTTTCTTTTGTCACGTGACTCTCATAGACGCTATGGAGCACAAAACATTACACAGAAAGCAGAATTGAACGTTTTTTCTCATGGGTCTTCTAGTCCAAGTCGTTCGTTCTTTTGAATCTTTTGTCACGAAACAAAAGAACGAACAGATTTGTTGGACCAAATCTGAAATGCTGGCCTCCAATTCCTTTAATGGCCCAAACATGTTGAAATGCCTTGGAGTGAGCCTAGGACTGTACAGGGGATGTGGCAATAACTCTGAGTTCCTGTATTGCGCAAGTGGTGAATGATTGTGTGTACTTTTTCCAGAGTCAAATGCGTCTCCTGCAAGTTGGTGATAAATTAAGCGTCGATTTTCAAGGCTCAGGTGTTCCACATGTTGAATCTTCACAGGAATGACTGCAGTGGGCTCTGAGCCACCCGTCAATCACTTTTACGCTTTCAATCATGGGCCTTTTGTTGTTTCTGAGCTCATCTATATGTTATAACTGTTATTGCATTATGGCTGCATTCCAGTACAGTTGACCTGAATTGTCCTTTAGGTCATTTCCTCAACAAGCCATTTTTTTTGCCATTTGACCAAGAAATGTTTTGACACAAAGCGGTTAAAAATTACTCCATATCAACTGTTAAAGATGCACGCGGCCCTGTGAACAAACTGTTAGTATAAAAATTTAATGTATGAGCATAATATAAACCTGCATTATTGTCAGGGCTGTTTTTACAGAACATTAATCAACACCTTCTGATGAATCACAGTCCAGACTTCAACCTTAGTGGGGTATAAACTGGTTCTAGCCTCGGGTGTGTTTTTTACTGATGAAGGATACTCCAGAAACGTTCATCGGGATAAAGCACGGTTCTTTGATCACACAGGAGATAATGGTGTTCCACATATTCACAATTCTTGTAGATCATGTTGGGTTTCACTTAGCTTGTATTACCTTTTTTATAATGTTTTTTGTTGTTCGTCTTGGCTTGGTAACACTGCTGACCGGTTCCTCATGAGATCATCTGTATGCTTAGAGATTCTGCTTAGACCTGTCTATGATTGGGAGATAGTGTTGTAAGGCTGTACGTAGAACCTTTAAATGTTACTGAGATGACACATTACCGACCTGCAAATCACTCCTTTCATTCCTCTTTTCAGCACAATAACCGAATGTGTCGTTTTTTCAATGTTGATTTATCAATTTTGATGAAATTGTTTAGTGACTTCTGTAATAAATAAATACAACTAATGCTAACTATGCATGTGGGTAATGATAGAAGTGGGCATGGCTTTCAGGTGGTATCATTTATTATACTACATATAGGAATTAATATGATGGTTTGATCCTGGGCTCAGGTTACTGTCTGTGTGGAGTTTTATGTTTTCCTCATGTCCATGTGGGTTTCACTCAGGTTCTCTCTGACATCCTTCCACCACCAAAAACATGCCAGTAGGTAAAGTGTATAAGTTAAATTCAGCAATAGCTTGAGTGTGTAACTGTGTGCGAGATGTCTTGTGACTTCACTATTTATTGTGTCCGCCCATTCAATGGAACAGTGCTGTGATTGTTCAGGAATTGAATTAGACACCCAGTTAGACACAATGTTTTTACATTATTTATTTATTTTTCATTCATTTCTAAATTACTCTTTCAAATTTTACAAATATCTATAAACACCCCTCGATAATAAACCCTAATATAAAAAATCGAATCATTTAAAATTCACGTATACGTACTCCCAAGATCACTGAAAGTTTCAAAACCTTGTGATAACTGAACATCTTTTGCGTAACAGTTTAGTGTTTCTCAGCGCTGAAAACACTAGATTCAAGCCAACGCTTAGTGTGTGTGTGTGTGTGTGTGTGTGTGCACGTGCAGGAGAGAAAAAAAAACACCAAACTGTATTACAGGTGCTACAGGGATCACACTGATAGATCTGCTTCATCAATGTCGAATAAAATAATAAGCAATATTTAACATCGTTCTAATGCAACTACACGGCTATAAAGGTGACCAGGTGTAAAACGTCTTCCAGTCTAGGCTTCCTATATATATGGTGTGTGTGTGTGTGTGTGTGTGTATATATATATATAAATATAAAAGAATCTCCCAGACATGGAGGTGAAGTGACTGCTCCTGTCTTTTTTGTTTGTTGTTGTTCTGATTGCTGTCTGTATATTTAAACTCCCATAACACACTTTCCTGAAATATTGCACCGTGTATTCTAATATATTTTTCAAACTTTTGTTTTTAAAGGAGTTACAAGCTCTGGAAGCAGCTGAGTTGATGTTAACTATTCTGCACCTTGGTTACTAAAGTACTCACAAATATCTGTTATGCAAAAATCTATAGTGAGAAAACGGATCGTGCAACAGCACATTAAAAGACTTGAACCCTTTTAGTATTGAGAATTTATTCATATTGAGAAATAACTGAATTATTTTTTTTACCCAGGTATATACTATATATAGGTTTAATGCAGTTGGTTAGCAAACCTATATATCATGGATCATAAAAATCTCTTCAAGTACTGGAATAGGATATTGTTGACCCTTCGCCCACGTCTACAGATGGGAACTAAAGTTATGATTGAGGAAATAAAGACATAATAATAATAATAAAGTAATTTTAAAAACCCTGAAAATAATCATTAACTGCATTCAGGTTTAAGGAGAATAAAACTAGTGTATTTCATCACTTTCTAATTATTATAGGCATTAATATTATTTGAAAGGTTGACCCTGTTGTTTGTCCGTGTAATTATTATTTTTTTAAATTAAAAACATTAAGGTCTCTGGATATTTTGAGCGATTCTGGCTGAACATTTTCACTGGCTTCCGCAAGAACTACATTTAACAAGCTATGCACGTGTCTAATAATAGCTTTGTCAAATATTCACTGTTAGAAATTATTTCACGTTCATGAAGTCAAAATATTCTCCATTTCCCTCTTTCTGACCCCATGACCCACCACAAAAGGGCATGACGTCTGTTCTGTACCATCCCGTTCACTGACTACACCCTGTCTCACTATGTGCTGTGAGAACTATGGGAGAATGATTTCCATATTGAAATTAAGGATGACCTATTGGACGAGGGTTTGCATGGGCTGCTACAAGGTAAAGTCTTTCACCGGTATCACTTGAAGGGAGACACGGCAATGCTAGAGACGGATATTTGATATTAGTATATACACGTGTCTTTGCATTGGGCACGAACACACCCTGTTGCTGACTGGTTGGAAGAGTGTCGTGTGGTGCGATCTGCACCTCAGTGATGATTTCTCAATTACAGTGCCAGGGTTGTGTCCTAACACCAGATTAGGAACGGACAGCTAGCGAAGCCTGAGGAGATATTCGCTGAATTTGACTAACCATTGGATTAGAATAGCTAATTCCACCTTTAATTCAAATTAGGCTGCGAAGAGTGAATGAAGGTGTTGATCCTATCTGTGACAGATTGATATCTTTTTAAAGTTGGCGAAAAATAAGTGTACCCTAAGAGCTTTATCCTTTCCTCCCATTCTCACTTAACAAACTGGCCGGCCATATCCATGGCAATTAACCTTACTGTCTTGCCTTGTACTCTGAATACACACAAGTGGGCGGGACTTACAGGTGTCCTCCTTCATTATTAACACCTGAGCAAATCATTCCACCGATCAGCTCATGTCCTGTTTTACTCCAGAGGCGAAGACATAAAATAAGACACAGAACTCCTACGGAAAATGCGACAGGGTTGCCAGGTCTGGTAAAATAATATAATAAGATCAAATGTTACAGGATATCTTGGCAGTGTAATATCATGTAAAGGCGATTAAATCGCACAATCCTTCTCAAGTACAAGCTTTCACTTTGGTCCAAAAGTGAACCGTGCACTTAAATGTATGTAGTGTATTAATAATCTATTAAATCTTTCATAGACTTTTCTATTACCGGGAAAGATGGCGCCGTGATAGTGGCACGTGCTTACAGCAGTTCTCTCAAACTTTTTCACCTCCTTTCTTTCTGTCATTTTTCATTTCTTCACCTCTTCTTCCTGCTGTTTCTAAGTTTCAGTCTGTTTACACACCAGTTTTTAGTTAGTTATTAGTAATTATACACACTACGCCTTATATCCACATGCGCTGCCATTTCACTTCTGTTAATTTTCCATTTTTCACGCTCTGTATGATGTTTGTACTGCACTGAACCGTACCACGTTAATTCCACTCAGTGCTTCCGCTCGTATCCGGAACATTCCCATCTCACTGCCCTGCCACGTCCCACTCATGCGCTCTATTCACCTCCCTTATGTCTATGTATTCTTATTTTGTCTCGTTTAAAATGTTAAAACTTTCAGTAAACTACGAACTCTCTGCTGTAATAGGTGAAGTTCTATCGAATCTATCCATCTATCATTTGTGTGTTAAAACCCGGTCTGTCTTGGCTTACACCATCGACTTTGCTTTACACCAGGCCACCTATTAGCATTAACAATATAGCATTAGCATTTCTTATAAAACCTTTCTAGGATTCTATGATACAATCTGTGCTATTGTATTATTAACATTACTGTTACCTGAGAAATGTAAACACAACGTCACTACTAGGGACGCATCGATACCTGATTCACTTCGTTTTCGGTACTTGTTGATACAGATACCAAAATGATTAACCTACTTTGTACTGATTAATTAGGGAACTTGATCATTAGCTGTGTGTATGTCGGCTGCGTCTGTGGTTTGTAGGTTTACACGGTTATGCTGTTTACATACGTGTATGGTGTTGTGACCTTAAAGGTTCCATATTTGACCATTTCTTTAACAAGTTAGACTGGAATCAGAGCTCTCCCAGTGAGTGTGTGTGTGTGTGAGAGTGTGTGTGTTAATGCCCCATTTGTTACATCTCTTTCACTCCTTTTCAAAATGTGTATGTAAATGAGCTACTGCTGAGCCACACCCCCATAGAGAACAGCAAAGCTGGGCAACAAGCCAGGGGCAGGGGATCTGCTTATATGAGGTCACAATAGGTGAGGGGAATCTAACTGGCTTGTTTAAACCCTCGCCAATGCAAACATGGAGATGGATTTCCATCCCCCTTTTTAACGCACACACTGGAGACCCATCCATGTTTACATATGACAAAAAAGGTGAATTTTGCAAGATAGGTGCCCTTTAAATCCTATAAGCAATTGATTTATCGGGGTTAACTGTATTGTAGGAAGATGCTGCACCATAGGATTATTTCACAAACGATGAACAACTGTAACGGACAATGATACTGGAGCATGTTTTAGGAGTAATTCAGGACCGATACCTAGTACCAGGGTCGGTATCGATGCATCCCTACTCGCTACTCTGAAAGCTGGTTTTGATGAAGACCTGTTCTAAAATCTAAAATCTGTGCTCCTGTAATTAATACTTTGAGTGCAATGAACCGTGGATAAGTCTGAGGTATTTCCATGATTTTTGTTCTTTTTTCTTTTTTAAACATGTACTGTTTAGCTGAGGTATGTCTTTGGTTTAGGCCATGCAAAATTAAATAGCTTAGGTTTTCTACATTAACGGAAAAATGAAAAAATAAAATAAAATACTGTAGTGTTGAATAGGTATGTGATGATAATGTTATACCTGACATCTCGATTTATCGCCAGAAAAGGCGATGTATATTTATCTTTAGTTAAATTAAAGTGTGTTAACAAGTGTTGCTTGTTATTTTTATAAGCAGACAGATAAAACGTTCTTATACTGACAGGGCTATAAAAATACTAGATGGTGCAGAAACATGTTCAAGTTAAATATTTTAGGATTATATATATAGGCTCTGAAATGATCCTAGCTGCTAACTCGGGAGACACGACTTTAATGTTATTGCTAAATAAAGACAACTCGTATACTTGTAGCTTTTTTAACTTTGCATGGCCTTACATTCAGATAAAAGTTACTTCTTACACGCTTTCAGGGATTGAAAATAGCACCAGGAAAAGAAATAAAGGGGAAAAAACCCACAACTTTTTACTGCACCTTTTCATGGACAGCGATGAAAAGGACCGAAAAAAAAAAAAAAAAAAAAAAAAAGACATGCAGCAGAGCAGCTGTTCAGCGCTGAATCCGTCTTCTACGTCTTTTTGGAGGAAAGGTCCATGGCCTTCATAATGACACTAGCGCGAGCCGTGGAGCTGCTGGTGCTGAGGTCGAAGGTGAGGGCGGGGATGAAGGGACGCCAGGGTTCTATGTCGTAGCTGATCATGGGCGAATCCTCGCGGCAGCTCGTCACCCAAAAGTTTGTCTTTTCTGCCAGTAACGAGTGCGTTTTTTCCAGGAGGCTGGGTGCTATCCTGAGCACCGAGGAGCAGGACTTTCTCGAACTGACGGACAAGTCCTGAGGCTGGAGCTGGGGAACGAAAAGTACAGATTATTTAACGTGTTCAGTGATCAGAACTGCTTTCATTTTTATCAGCTATTTAAATCAGAATTCAACGCACAATAAATTTAGTTATTTGGTGTTGTCTCTGTTTGAACACACCTGGGACGTTAAATAAGCTAATTAATGTATGAAGAGGGGAAAACCTCAAATATGCACGGCAAGGCTACAAAACACACCAGTTCATTATAATTTTTTTCACACACTATTATTCACATAAACATCAACGCTGTGTGACAACACAACATTAAAAACAATGATTTAGGTCTCCGAGTGGCGCAGTGGTAAAGCGCTCGCCCCATCACCCGGATCGCTGGTTCGAATCCCGGGTGATGCCGTTTTCCTCTCACAGCCGGAGGCACAGAGAGAGCTGATTGGCCGAGCTCTCTCAGGGGGGAGGGCTCTACAGCCAATCAGGGGCGTCTGTGAGCTCACGCACGCGGAAGGAGCGGCTAGCGCTTTCCTCCGAGTGTGTTACTCTGCCCCTAACGGTGCGTGAGCAAGCAGTTCGAAAAGATGCGGTCGGGTTGACGTCACGCGGTTCGGAGGAAACACGGGATAGTCTTCGCCCTCCCGACTGAGTGGTAGCCTTAATGTGGGAGCCACACTAGCGACAGGGAGGAATTGGACACCACTAATATTGGGGAGAAAAATTGGAAAAAAAACCCAAAAAAAAACAAATGATTTAGGTTAAGAGACATGACGGAGTTCATTTGGTGACTGGCAAGAATGGTGATGTGAAAGACCATGACTTCTACCACCACGGGTCTATTTTTAATTCTGTTTTTAACACCTGGTTTTAAATAACACACTGTGCAGCTCCAAAATTAGGAGGGAAACAAACAACTAAACTGAAAGTACATGTGGGCAGCGTCAGGAGAACTACAAATTTACACTAATAGCTTTAAAGTTTAAAGCAAAAACGAAAATCTAATATACAGTATCTCTAAAGCTAAAAATATTTGAAACTGAAACTAAAGCGATTCTATTCTAGCTAATAATAATAATAAGCCTTAAAAATGCTTAAAGCTAAAAAATGGAAAAGAAATTCTGATAATCCAAAATTATAACACCTCTAATTGTACAAAAATACATTAAAGATAAAAATATATTTAAAAAGAATCAAAAATTTAAATCTCCTCTTAAACAGAAAGAAGTAAGAAGAAGACTAAATAATACACTATTAAAATGACATAAAAAAAAAATTCAGCCACCCTTTTTCTTGTGCTCGGACTACTTTTACTTTTTTGATAAGATTTTTATACATGTATTTATATTTATATAAATCTGTTGTAATTTGAGTTAAAAAAGTGATAAAACGAGTGAATGATGCAGGTCTTGGTTGTCGGCTGTGTATAAAAGCTGAAGCCTGAGCTGATCAGGGTGAGTGCAGTGTTTACACACCTCCGAGTCTTCCTCGCTGTGTGTGCCCTCAGCGTCGCTGTCTGTTCAAGAGAAACAGCAAAGAGTCAAACTTAGTGTGGTCGTCTATTACTAGGCAGAGAAGTTCCACATGGCTGTCGATTACCGATTACATTTACACAAGAAACCCTTTTTATTTTTTAAAGAAATAAAACCAATATTCACTGCAAACTACAAAAACAAAATGCAACACCAAACCTAACAACAGCACAAAGAAAATTAGAAAGATATACCTAATTCAAAACAAGTTAAGTAACATAAATTTAAATATTTCTAACCGTGAAAAAAAAGACTAAAAACTAAAATAAATAATTACTAACATCAACCAAAAAACTGAAAAAAAAAATATAGAAAGAAACTAGTGTCATTGCGATTTAAACTGTGACATGTGAAAGTACTATTCTGTATTCAAATGTACAGATGATCTCATTTAAGGGAATTTCATACATCCACTGAAAATTATATAAAAAAAAACCTTTAAAAAAAAAAAAAAAAAAAGACAAATTCTAAATATTTTTATGCAATTAATTGTTCATCACTAGTAAAAGTGTCTCTATACATAATAGACTACACTACAAATAAACAACACCACGGTGGAAATCGAACCCAGACGCTGGAGGTGCAAGGCTAACCACTGTCTACTGATAAACTAGAAAAATATAGAAACATAAGAAAAAAAAAAAAAAAAAAGCAATAAGGTAAAACTTGTATGCTAAAAACTGGAAATGAAGAATTTCAACCCTGAAAAAAAAAAAAAAACCCACAACAAATGTAAAAAAAAATAAAATAAATAAAGCATGCTATAAAACAACTTGAAAAAGTATTGACACTATGACCTAAAACTAGAAATTTCTCTAAACATAATAAAAAGCATGCTAAAAAAAAAAAAATACAAGCGTAAATAATAAATTAATATAAAAACAATAAAACAGATTTTAACTGAAATAAAAGATGGTAATTCTGTTTAAATCATGTCTGTTATTCTGGGTGTTATGAGGAAGCGAGTATGGTGGAAAGTAACCTGATGAAAGCGCTTAAACAGATGGGGTGAAACTGCTGGTGAGTGGGGAGTGGAGGGCTACTTCCTCAGTGGCTTGGCATGAAATTGTGATTTTGCCACACACACAGGAAGAGGAAATAGAACTGATGCCTCACTGGCGTATAAAATATTTAATAAGTATCTATTGGTATTGTACTTCAACAACGTCTTTACATTTTCAACTATACGAGGGTCTATAGCTGTAGAATCTTCGCCCACATAAACACCAAACAGTTTCAGATCACTGATCTGTTCTTGTTCTGAATAATTCAAAAGGCCTTTACTGCACCTTTCAGTTCTTCTTTCAGTTCTTTTACACAAGAATCTCAGCGACGTTTCTGTAAGCGTGCTTTACCTTTCTGTAACTGCACTTTCAAGCGTTTTATTCCTCTCTTACACCCCACCATTATGTCTGTGCACATTTCTGAAAACGTCACCATTTCAACGATTACAGGCGTTTTAATGCCTTTATGTAGCAACTTATGTAGCAACTTATGTAGCAAGTATTATGCTGTGTTCATCCATGTGAATGAGCTGTTGCTATGGAAACAATACTGCATTAGAAAAATCTGGTTTTATTTTTCTTATATACAAAAATATCTCCCTTCCCATTTCTTACCTTCTTATCTTTATTTATTTTCTGGTTTATTTTTGTAGAATTGGAAATGATTTAGTTTTTATTGTATTTATGTTTAAAGATATCTCTAAACTAACTAACTAAATAAATACATACATTAATCAAAAATGTGTTTTTAATTATTTTTTTTTTTTTATGTGTACACACACACATACACGCTCTGTATACACACACATACTGTAAACACACCTGGCCCTTAATTTTTTTTTTAACCCATTATTTGAAGTTTAACCAGAAATGTTTATATGGGGGGGGGTTTAAAATCTTTTCACTGGCAGTATGTAAATAAGAAATCATTTGGGGCACGAAGAAAAAGTTTTACCATGCCACAAAAATCTGATAAAAAAAACTGGATTCAATAAACCCTCAGAGTGTGTGTGTGCGTGTGTGTGTGTGTGTGTACAAACGGAACGTACCAATGTAACATGATGCGGGGGAGATCTGGAAGTTGTAGGGGATCTGAGTGGAGGTGACTGCTGACTCCTCGTTCTCGGTGGTGACCTCCACCACGGCACAGATGTCTGGTAGATAGCTTATCGTCGTCTTACTTGGCGAACTGCGATCCGGTTCAGATCCGGTTGAGGCCTGGCTTCGATCAGGTTCTGCAGCGAAAAAAAACATGTCAGGACCTAATAGCATTTTGATCTTTATGCTAAATCAGTACTGATCAAAGCAAAAACAAATAAAAAAAAGAAAGGAAAAAAGTAAGGTGGATGCTATGTGATCTGAGATTCTAACCTGTTAATAAAACAGTGCTGTCTGGCAGTGTGTCTTCCTTCAACTGCAGCTCTTTCTCCAGCTCGCTGCTTTTGGCTTTCCGTCTCGGTGTAGGGCCCTACAAATTTACACCGCACAGAAATTAATAATGACGTAACGTTTGTATTTCATTTCATAACACACATTCTCTATATTTTCTTAAACTAAAATTGGGTGCGCTTACTTTTGCTTTTGCCTCGCGTTCCATCTTTTTCTTCTTCGCTAAAACACACACAATAAAGACAAGACTTGAAGTTGCAGATTTTTATTTTAAAATACTACCTTGAGGACGTTTTGTCAGTTTGGATCCTGTGGAAGTTTTTTCTTAAATGTATAGAGAAGACATTAAACCTTATTCTCGCCCTCATCCTTATGCTCCTTATGCTAAGGATAAGGGAGAAAATAGGTGTTCTGGCTACTCACTAGGGTTGGGTACCGAAAACCAGTGCCAATCGGGGCCGGTTCTACGGGGGGCAAGAGGGGGCAGCGCCCCTCAAATAAATGTCTTGAAAATAAAAATTTTGAAATGTTGAGAAAGCACATGTTAATATACTCACAAAATTAATATATTACAAGTTGATAAAATG
>JAQMYJ010000039.1:5759877-5786628 GCA_030014305.1 Clarias laeviceps | reverse complement strand
AGATTTATGGATGCAGTGAGAGAGGACATGAAGTTAGTTGGTGTGAGAGAAAAGGATGCAGAGGACAGGGTTAGATGATTCGCTGTGGCGACCCCTGAAAGGGAACAGCCGAAAGACAAAGAAGAAGACCATTTTAAAAGTATCGATTTGGTACCGGTATCGAAAAATCCCCAAACGATACCCAACCCTACTACTCACCTACGCAGTTACAAAAATAAATGCTGCATAGGTCAGTTATCTTGTTGTAATGGTCAGATGAAAATAAATACACAGGTAATATAATAAGGAGTTGAATTTGATACCACAGGCATGCCGGGACACCCGTAAGGAGACTAATACTTCAAACAAGAGGAAAAACTATTTCAGAAATTTCAGACCACTTCCAAAATGTCATCAGACCATCTTATGATGACAATTCCATATACAAGGGTTGTTCAAGTCAAATCGGGACTTTTCATTATACAGAACACAATTATGAGAGTTAAAATTCTCTTTATTTCTCCATTTTATCTCCTGTTGCACTTATCTCAGCGTTTCACTAGTGCTTGAAAGATCTCTCAGTACATAGCCATGATCGGGCTGCCTGCTTCACTTCACATCTGAAATGCTGGCCTCTCAGGAACTCCATTAAATGGCGGAAATGGTTTGGATCAAGGTCAGGACTGTACAGGCGATGTGGTAATAACTCCCAGCCGAGTTCCTGTAATGTACAAGTGGTGTTGGTGAATGATCGTGTGTACAGTTCCCACAGACAGATTCGTCTCGTCCACAAGTTGGTGACAAGTTATCAGTCGATTTTTTAGGATCAGGTGTTCCACCTGCTGAATGTTCACAGAAATGACTGCAATGGTCTCCGGGATCATCAGCCTTCTTTAAAACATTTGCACCATTTAAATGTTTTACTGCGGCTAAGAGTCTCATTACTCCACTGTGCTTAAAGTCTTCTGTAAATGTCAATCGCTTTTACGACCATTGCTCATCAGAACTTTCAGCACAACAAGTCCCGGTTTGACATGAACGCCCCTCGTAAATCTTACAGTCAGTCACTTGCTCTTAAAATATCTCACTTCTATGAATGTCAGACAGACTGGCAGACCTCCTGACGGGGACTTAAAAATACACACCAAGAGCGGCCAGAACTGTGTGTTCCTGTACGTCACGCTGTGTTTTATCTAGATAGTTAATATTAACTGGCAAGTTGGCTATACAACCAGTAGCACCACTTTCACACTGCTGTAATAAGCAGCACATCAAGACAACAGCAGCCAGTCATGATTTTTGCTGTAATAATGTGAAAAGTTTGCAGATTCAGGCAAATAGAAACAGTACTCACGTTTCCCCTGCTTAGACTGTTTAATGTTTAGTATATTAAAGGTCCTATATTTAAAAAGGTCCCCCCCCCCCCCTGTCTCCTCAAAAACTGATTTTTTAACAAACTTTCTTGGTCTAAATACAAGACTTAGAGGTTTTTACTTGATGTTCATTCTTTTGTAAATGTGACAATAAAGTAGACAATATTAAAACAAAATATCTCCAGTGTATAGATTCTACTTGTTATATTTTTGTCTCCTGCATCATGCCGTCGCCAGTGTGGGAAATATTACCATGTCTTTATAAAAGACACAGCATTTGCAATATGCAAACCTGGAGTGGGAACGTCTGCCAAAAGCTTGAACACAAAACAAACCTTATTCTCAGGTTAAGAACAATGCAGCGTGAACAGTCCGAGTATGAAAAGTTATCCGCAGCTAAATCTTAGAAGACGACCCTCACTCACCCACCGATATCATAAGTGCTCAAAAGCTTGAACTTTATTCTGCAATGATGAAAAGCCTAAAACTATTAGCACAAAAATATTAATGAAGAGAGAAATAAAGAGCGATTCCCAGATCTGGGTGAGGCAGCCCGGGTTTAACCTTACTGCTCCATGCACGCGGGCTGACTGTGAGCAACTATTCAGCACAGCTGGACACATTCTGTATGATGAGAGGAATAGACTGTCTCTTTAAAATGCAGATATTTAAATTTAATTATGTTTACCATACAAAAAAAGTTTTAAAATGATGCATCATATAATTATGTTTATCCACTGCTGTGTATAGTTTTACTGCTATAAATAGTAAATAAATGAACAATACTACACAATAAATAGAAATGGATCTGTGATCAGTGATCAATGAGCGGTCGTTTTCGGACGGCCCGAAAAAAAACAGATCGGAGCACCATTAAAACATTTTCTCTCTTGCATCATTCACACTGCCCTACGTTCACATGACACTGGAGACTCCTTCCAAAACATTTAAAATAAACATCTCCTTACAGAAAGCCTCACACACATATTTAGAATGCAGTTGTGTGACCAGTACAAGTCCCTATGAATGAACCGTTGCTATGGAAACAGAAAGCTATTCAGATTAAGCGCATTAATGCAACCTTGTGCTACAGTCGGAGCTGCTGTTAGATAAAATTTTAATTAACAGCACTGTTGTTTTTGACCTAAGGGGAACTCGCAAAGGCTTATGCAAAATTCACTTTTTGATGATTTTCCTTTGGGCATTCACAAATTTTCGGGAACTTTCCCTTTAAAGTTACCACCGGGATCGACGTCAGTCGTGACGAGAAGGAAAAAGCTATTTGCATAGGACTGTTTTATTGCACAGCTGTTTTAGCTCATGGCTGGCTAATATGGCTAGCCTAGGCTTCTTTGGTTCTTAATAAAAAAAATATTTAAAAAGTTTATTAAAAAATCCAGATGGCAGAACGGTTAGCTTTATATCGGTTACATTTTATCAATAAAATTTGTTTAATATGTCATTGCGAATCAACAGCTGCATCCACACACACAATAAGTTGGTGGCTACGGGATTCATTTTTAAGGCAGACCAGAAAAATTATTATTTCCTGTTCTGATTGGCTAAATATTTTTCTTTTTGCACTTTTAAAGCAAAAAGACATGAGGGGGTAGTACCTCACTTGCATTTGATGCTACAGACACTGAAACAGCTTGAAAAAGGAGTATGAATATAGTACGCTGAATATGCTTGACCTGAGGAGGATTTCAGCTGGATCCGTAACACATACATACTAGACATATGTTAACTTGTTAAAGTGGGGGTATGGATGTTAAGGATGAGTTAGCAGGAGGTCATTCCTGTATGTAAATAGCTGATTTGCATTCATAAGCTTGTCTTTCCCGGAACAAGAGCTGACAAAGGCACCAGTACAAAGTGCGAGTAGATTTCAGGAACCTAAAGCCACCACAGGAGGTTCTTGTTTCGTTAGCTAGCTGTCTCCGATATATTAGTTACGTAAATATTCTATGATTGTATGACTTAAATTCAAATTGTTTAATGATGAATTCTGGCATTAAGATCTTGAGCAGTTTAACCTTTGTGTTTTTCAGTACTTCAGAACTATGAAGAATTATGAAGAGACGGGGTGGCTCGAGACTTTTACACAGTGTACACGCCTTGCCAAAAAAAAAAAAAAAAACAGGTCACCACCTGGTTGGTTGACTAAGATAGTTAAGTGGCTTCCATTGAATAATTGCTGCAGGGATTATTTGAAACAAGTTATTTAACCCTAAATGATGCACTGAGTAGCTTCTCATTTCTTACACAACCATGGCTGAAGACATATCCTGTGGTCGTGGCACTCTGTTTCAGAAGGGTCAAATTACTGTCCGACATTAAGCAAATAAAACAACTAAGGACATTGATGAAATTACTAAAAATTGACTTATGGACTGTAAAAGACTTTATTAAAACCTGGAAAATCTGGATAGTGCTGAACAATCATCTTCGAGGGAGAAATGGGGTCAGGAAAAATTTTGAATGATTAGTGAAATCAACCTGTAAAAAAAAAAAAGCCAAAAGTAGACTGGACAAACCTGTGCTGGTCAGGTCTACATTCAGCAATGCTATGTGCCCAAAAAAATGAGCTCATCTGACGATCTGAATATACTGAAGATGTACAGAATTTCTCCACGATTAATTTTTTTCTTCCCTGGTGGTACGGGCACGTTACAAGATGACAATGCCAGGATTTATCAGGCTCAAATCATTTTCACACATGGATTGGCCAACACGGAGTCCAAGACCTTAACCCTACTGAGAATATTTGGGATGTGATGGAAAAGACTTTACACAGTGATCTGTCTCTCCCATCATCAATACAAGATCTTGGAGAGAAATTAATGTGACTCTGGACAGAAATAAATGTTGTGACATTGCATAAGCTTACTGAAACAACGCCACGGCGAACACAGTATGTGACTTTTGTTTGGTTGGGTAGTGTATATGTACACACACACACATACATATTTATTCATTTCACATGCATCATCATCATCATCATCATCAGGGATGTCACAGTGTGCACTAATTTAACAGCTCTACACTGAAGACTAGATTCTGCTCGACTTTCTAACCCACTCAAAACACTACACAAGATTTGATGTCCTACATTCAGCGCTCTACATGTTTTCAGAAGAATACCCCTCCCTATTTCCTTTGATGGAAATGCAGTTTTACAGACTGCACATTCCCAAACAGGATCATCTAACAGCTCTTAAAATGTGACTGCATGAGAGGCCGTGCCGAAACATTCCAAAGCTAACCAAGACCGAGAATCTGAAAACCTTAAGCAGCTTCTAAACAGAGCTTTAAACGAAAAAAATGTTGAACTGCATTAAAAAAAAAAAATAAAAAAAAAAAAGTGGAAGAATTAAATAACCATGAGAGACAGCTTAGGAATGACCGAGAATCAGTGCTTATATTTGTTCTATTGACTTCTCATTGGTCTTTTCTCTTCGGTAACATCACACCTCATTCTATATACATCACATGAAGGTTTGTGAGTTTGTAGTCATTTGCCAGGCTTTATCTTGGCTCCATTCAAAAAAAAAAAAAAACTGCCTCATAGTTGCACTCCTCTGTGTTCTCCATTCATTCATGATGACATCACACAACAAAAGCCTCATTTATAACTTGAGTGCAGCCTGTTATTTTTCAAAATCCAGCGTCGCTGCTAGACTTTGCTCATTTCCTCCGCTCGGTCCAGGGCTTTAGCAAGTTCAGATTGTCCTCTTTGAACCATTAAAGAGCTCATGCTCATCACACCATCATCTAATTATGAATGGATTTGATCAGATAAATATTGAGGAAGTGCAGGTGACGATTGATTAATTACTTTCACTGGAAAATTCCAGAACTCTTGTTCTCGCCATGTGCTCGGCATTTGCGTAATTAAAAAAAAAATAATTTATCCTGATTTTTGCATGTTTTTAATCAGTTCAGCCTATAGGAGGTGCTGGTTTTTTTAGGTTCAGATTTCTCTGTCTGAGGTGGCGTTACTTTTCATGGGGCGGAGTTAATGAAGAAATTTCTGCCACCTGTGCATTAGGGATGGGAATCACCAGGGGCCAACTGATATGATATTATCCCGATACCTTGCTGCCAATTCGATTTGTATTGAGATTCTGCATGTATTACGATTTTATAAGTAACACGATCCGATATGAATACTTTCCCCCCCCGATTTCGTCATAATTCTAAACAAATAATTAACTTCTACCATATGGGACACTATGCTACCTGCCAACGTGTGAATGGTTCAGAGCGCATTTTACCACCTCCAGTGCAAACATGCACATTTTTAAAAAAAATTAATCGATTTTGGGGTCAGTCCGACAATCTCTACTGTGCATTATGGTTGAGAGTTAATTTTTTACCATCCAACTTCTTCCACTTGAAGAATCCATTATCTTGCAATCTCTCTGGTATGTCATCTTTTTATGTTTTCTTCAACGACATTCGCTAGAGATCCTACCATTTCACCCTACAAGTTCATCCTGCACGTCAACACTTTTCAGCATTTGGTCCCAACATTTGGTCCCAACATTAGCGGCACAATTCCCATCTTTACACGTTATCCATATGTCACTTCCACAATCACAATACTTTCCGCATTACAAAAGGCTGTAATCAGACATCTGACACTACAGATATTCAGATTAATTTTTCATCATCAACAAGAATTCCTCCTCCATCCAAAGTACAATTACGCTTAAGGTTTATTCTGTATGTGGTATAACATCAACCAAAAACATGCTCTTGATTCTACTTTTACAGCTGTATCTGGAGAAGACTTCGAGCTTTGAAACGATCCACAGCAGGGAAAACAGTGGACAGATTACAGCTTACCTCTGACTTATCTCTTGGAGAAAAAAATAATTCTTCACAGTATCCTTCTGACTTTTCAAAACTGTGAGATGCAAGCAGGTGCAAAACTTAAAACCGGAGATGAAATTGTGATCAAGCTTCAGACGCGTATAGAAGTCGTCTAAGCATCGTCACTTCATCAAGCTCTCTTTTAACATTGCTCCTTCTTTGTTACAAACTATCCCCAAAACCCAAGGTCATTTATGTCTAGGGAGGATACCATGCAGAACAACCCACAACACCCACTACATTCCAGTATCTGTGCAGCTTCTCAAACAGAGCAAATGAGAGGCCCTCGCAAGGTGTAAGGCTTCGCCGCCTTTTTGTTGTAAATGAGAATCGGAATTTTATTTTCCATACATATTTTTTTAATGTTAAAATCGGACTTCTTTTACGATTTAAGCGTAAAACGTGAAAAGAAGGAATTAAAACCTATTGTTCGAGTTAACATGTCGTATTCGGTCAATTCAAAACTGTACAGTATACATTCAGCCTTAAAGACTAGGTCAGAGATTCAAGTCAAAGATTGGAACTCATCAAGAGTCTGAGTCTAAAACGATCACTAATCAAAAGTCAGATTCAACTAGTAAAGCCTTAAAGCCGTGGCTATTCATTTTAAACCAAGTGAAACCATGTGAGAATCCTAAAGACTGGATTTAACCAGGAGCGAGACTGTAAAGACTGGGACTAAAATAAACAGTGCAGTAAAAGTATTTGCCCTCTTCCTGAATTTCGTGAAAACTAATTTTAATATTTACACAAAGATAACCAGAGTAAACAAAATCATGCAGCTTTTATATTATGATTTGATTTAGTAAGGGGGGGGGGGGGGGGAAGTTGACCAAACCTACCTGACCCACTATGAAAACGTAATTGCCAATAAACAAAATTGGTTGAGCTACCATTGGCGGCAACAACTCCAACCATAAGGTCATCTCGAACAGATTTAAGTCCGGACTAGACCACTCCAAAACCATTTTTTTGGTCATTCAGAGGTGACTGGCTGCCGTGTTTCAGATCATTGTCCTGCTGCGTAACCCAAGTGCACTTGAGCTTGTGGTCATGACCTGATGGCTGGACATTCTCCTATGACAAGTCGTTCAGGTACTGAAGCTGCAACACAGCTCCAGATCATCACACTACCACTACTATGTTTGACTGTTAGTATGGTGTTCTTTCTTTGAAATACTGTGTTAGTTTTACACCAGATGTGTGCGTACACACAGAGAGAGACAGACACACACAGACACACACACAGACACACACACAGACACACACACAGACACACACACAGACACACACACAGACACACACACAGACACAGACACAGACACAGACACACACACAGACCATCTTGGGGATAATCAAAATGGTTTGGCAAATGTGAGACGAGACTTAGTGTTCTTTTTAGTCAGCAGTGGCTTTTGCCTTGGATGATATTTTTTGCCTTGGATGATATTTTTGCCCGGTCTCTTTCTTATTTTTAAATCATGAACACGGAACGTAACTGAGGCAAGTGATGCCTGCGGTTCCGTAGAAGTTGTTCTGTGCCCTTTTATAAGTTCCTGGATGAATCATCATTGTGCTTTTGGAGTAATTTTGGTAGGCTGGACACTCTGCGAAGGTTCAACACTGTTCCAAGTTTTTTCCATTTCTGGATAATGGCTCTCTCTGAGAGTTTTGCTGGAGTCCAAAAGCTTTAGAAATGGCTTTGTAACCCTTTGCAGACTGACCTACTTCAATTTCTTTAGATTGACTTGCTTTTAGATATTTTAGCATGTTTCACTTGGACAGTTTCTATTTAAGTATTTCTTGATTCAACAGGTCTAGTAGTAATCAGGCCTGGGTGTGGCAAGTAAACTTAACTCTGCTTTCCAACTTTTCACTCATGATTTAGCAATTAGGGCAAATACTTTTTCACATAGGGCCAGGTGGGTTTGGACATCTTTTTTTTCCTTAATAATAATGAAATCATTTTAAAACAGAATTTTGTATTTACTCGGGTTACCTTTGTGTATATCAGAAAGAGCCAAAGACTTTGCAATAGTAAAATGACAATTTTTTTTATATTATTCACAACAACAAAAAAAAGATATTGAAATTATATATATATATTTTATATTATATTGAAAGTCTTGAAATTATTTTAGTAAGTATTTCAATCAGCTGCAGCAGGAACCTTATGTACCCCTTGGCTAATAAATGTTCCTAATAATGCCTTGTGCTCATAAATAAAAGCTTTGGATTAGATTCTGCACTAACAGCTTTATGCCTAGATTCAGTTCAACCTCACACGTGTAAAAGTCTTGGATAAAAGCGACAGCCGCGTAGCACAATGTAACTGAACATGCAATACCTTTCTTGGCTGCTCTTTCTACTGGGGAAAGCATTCGATACATCCTGAATGCGTTGCTTCCACTTTTCATACTTTTGTCTTTTACTTCCTCTATGTCTGGCAAGGAGTTCATGGCACAGCGGAAGTTCGCCTTCCATGTCTTGGGGTCAGGTTTGTCCACTCCAGGATGGTATTTTCCTATAGTAACGTGTACAAGATGAAGACATGAGTCACCATGTATTTCGACGTCACATAATGTTGCCTAGCTTGGCAGGTCTCAGATTACTTTTGTTTCCAGTTAACAGATTTAGAGATTCTGAATCTCTAAGCGATGCCAGGACATTCTGACAGATAATGAGGGAAACACCTCTCTGCATTTCTTTCCTGCCTGTTCTGTTCTGCCATGTTCTGCTCTTTCAGCCCTCAGCATGCCCAGTACTGCTGGCAGTAGAAGGATTATTCATTTGTTTTTGTTTTTTTATTATCTTTTATTTTTTTATTTTATTGTTAGAATAACCTCAAAGAAATTAGTAGAGTTTAGTTGTTAAAGATTTAGCAATGAAAAATACGTGTTTTTACACATTTTACTAAATATATACGGTACATGATTAGAATCCCTTCACTTTATTAATGTTGGTCTATCATGTATCTGTTCATTTGAGATAAGCAAGAATATGCTCATAACATTTTAAAAAATCTTGTAAAAAGTTTAACAAAATGTGTCATTTCAGATTGCAGGCGTTTAAGATGACAAAATATCTTCAATGTGATCTGAATGAAATCACTAGGTCAAAAATATTTTAAAACAAACAGCTAAGTTTTCCATAAAACATACAATGAGAACACCCCCCCCCCCCCCATTGTGATACCTGTGTGAACGGCCCAGTTCATAAAGAGCGGAGCGTCTTTATCCAATTCCCAGCCATGCCGAGCAGCGTGTATCCAAGGGATCTGGAATATCTTTTCTTCCTGTTAATAAATGTGAGGGAGAACTCAGTCTTCCATAGTCTTCCACAGATCAAGTGAATTTGATGTTATGCTAGTGCTTTAGGAAAGAGGAACCTCTCTCTCTCTCTCTCTCTCTTTTTCCTCACCTTATTAACCCAGATCAGGCCCTGGATTTTACCACCGTTTATCTGCTCCTCGAGCCATGGACGCATCCGCTGCCTGTCGATCGGCATCTTCACCCTGCTGGATAAAAAAAATTAATAAATCTGAATAATATAGAATCTGTCTAGTATAGTTCTCTGTTTACTTCCATAATTTGCCTCATCATTCGTATTACTACTAATAGAACTTGGATATTGAAAGTCACTTTTAATGACAGAATAAAAGCAAAATACATAACATTTAAATCTAAAGCACACACACATTTATACATATACACAGATCAGCCAAAACAGTAAGCCCAGCCCTGGCCCCTTGGGGAATGACTCTACAGGGCCTCAGGGTGTATGTGGTGGTGCCAGGTACCAGAACATTGGCAGCGGATCCTGTGGGTGCTGTGGGTGGTAGATTGGCACCTCTTGTTTGCCCGGTGCTTGATCGGATTGGATGATTGATCTGGTTCGGCAGCCTTGGGCTCTTTGCCTGTTGCGTGTTTTGGTGCCTTTCTATCGTGGCAGCAAGGACTTTTTCTCAGCATTTTTCTGCATTGGATTACAGGCATGAGTAAGCCTTTGGTGCCCACGATCCTTTCAACACTTTACTGGTGAATAACTGATAACCAACCTGGCAGCGGTGTTGGTGTTGTGGCTGATCCATGTCAAACAAACATTACACGAACAACAGCCAAGAATTATATAATTAAGCAAGATCACTATATAAGCACAGCCATGTTAATATCCAGCAATACAGCATGACCTGGAGTGTGATATTGCTTTTAGGCAACAGTTCCAAAAAAACATTTATTATCTCCAGATTATGATTTGTTTGTTTATTTAACCAGTTATTTTGCTCCGCCAAAACATATATTTCCTCAAGTGGCAGAGCTAATTAACCACGACTGGCGAGCTGGCGACTGACAGCTAGCATCTAACAGTTAGTGTAGTTAACAGGGGTGAAAGCAGTTTTAAATTCTTGCTGGTACCATGCAGCCAAACAGCGAGTAGAATAAACCATAGAGGTGGTGGACAGTCCTGAGAAACTTACAGGATTTACTTTATATTTCCACTTATTCCACTTTAGAATCTCAGCTCCTTTAACGTCCGGGTTCCAGGGTCGAATCTCAAATATAAATTTAAATGGAAAGCTAGTGCGCTATGTAGCGTATACCATCCCTTGTTCCACACACCAAGTAATGCCCTTGATCAGGGGTTAGAGAAGGATTTGGGATTCAGCCTTATGTTAGGAACTAATTAGTTTTGTAGCCATGAATAAAAGAACATGGACGGTTCAGAAGCGATTTGGGAAAGGCGAAGCAATTATTAAGGAGACAATGTGTTGTTTAAGAGTTAACAGATGTCTTTTCTTGCTGAGAGCGTTTCTGAGACTGGTTCTAAATGTGGGTTTTGCCAGGCAGCTGCTCTCTCCTCAGTATGAATAGTGCAGTAATGCAGATATTTTTACAGACCTACTTTCACCAATGCTGCAACTGACAGTGTAATTAACGATTGTCGAACACCAGGGATGCCCAGTGATGCGTAGAATTAAACATAGTTAAACATTGTTTATATGTCAAACAAAATATTATATTGTCTGATACATATAGTTAAACAATGTTCCCTGTGATTAATTGGCACCTTGTCTAGGTGTATTCCACCTCCTGCCCTAAGTCTATTGAGATAGGCTCAAGGACCCTGTACTGGATAAGCGGGCTAGAAGATTACAATAAAAAAGGATAATAAGAATAATAATAGTTGTAGTAATAGTAATAGTAACAATTATTATTAATAATAATAATAAAAATAAACATCAATGCAATGTTGTACAGCAAATTAATTTAAAAACAATACACTTTCTGAAAGTTTTCAGAAAAACACTGGACTTTTAAATACCCCGTGTAATCTCTCGCTCACACACACACACACACACACACACACACGAAAGATCTTCTAACAGATTACTGTTTAACATCATCTGTTAACAGCGTCATCTGTTAAATAGTAAAGATTACAAAAAAGCACTCAGAAAATAACTATTTTTTCTTTTAGGGAGAATAAAGATAATATCCTAAGCTACTGAGTTACCAGGCTGATCCTGAACATGAGAGCGTTTTGGTGTTGGGTGTTTTTTCTAAACCCCCGCAGACTCTCTCCTCTGTCTACCAGCTGACTTTTACTGTTCAGCTTTTATGACGATGATTGTTATGATAATCACGTGATACTGCACGCCTGTTTAACCACCTGGTGAAGGCATCGGCATGAGCATTAACATCACATCCACAATTAGGGATTTTAGTGAGAACTGGTTAATAAGCGTTACCTAATCGAGTCTCCCAGAGGCTCCTGGTCTCAGGATTGGGGTTTGATCATATGATGTTCCTGATCTGATCACAGGATCCGTCTTTCTGCCATGGTGTCATCTAAACCCGGAGTCCTGACAGTACCGTGCGCGGGTCAAGACCGAACACGAACCCAAGTCAGTGATCAGAGAGAGAGACGTGGTCTCTGTGAAACACACTGCGGAAGTGCTACACCGCGAGCGCGCACACGATTGGCTGTGTTTCAAATCGACATCGCAGTTTAGTGCGGAATGAGCCGCTCAAAGAAAAAAGAAAAAAAAACACGGTCCGAGCGTTCCGATTGGTTCGTGGAAGCGGACTGAGGTTTCTGGAACACTGCGTACTTCCGGAAGTGGTGACGTCACGATTCTCGAAATGGACTTTGATCTCTATTTTGTATACTTTCAGTACTATATACTTTACATTGTATCCGAATTATGTTTATGATCAGATACCTTAGTGCATCGTTAAAAATATCAAATACTTATTTCTGAAAGAGATCAAAATATTTAAACAGGCATACAATAAGTAAACACACCCACCCCATAGTTTAATTCAGTGCAACTCACTTAAATTTTATTTGTAATTCGAATTTGAAGGCAATGAGGACTGACACGCAGTTTGACAGAAATACACTCAAAAGATTTGGACACACCTTTCAGGTTAATGGTCTTGCTTTACATATTATATTCTTCTTTGTTATATTATTAAATCTAGAAACCTCTGTAGTCCAACTAGGGACCGTGGAAGCCATTGCATTTATTCCCATTTTTAAGACTGTGGTAGGACCTCCAGTCAACATTCACACACTACAAGCAATTTGGGAACGCCAATTAACCTAACCTGCAGATCTTTGGACTGTTGGAGGAAACCGGAGCACCTGGAGGAAACTCGCCAACCCTAACCCTGTGCAGCCACCGTGCCACCTAAAACAATATTGGTTTCAAAACACAGAACTATTTCACAGCTATTCATATTGTAAACTGTTAAAATGACATTCCTTTTTTTAAATACATTTTTAATTTTCATTCATTTTAATATTAATATAAAAACTGATTAGTTGATTGATCAGTTAGTTGTGGCGATGTTATGTTAAACCTTGAATTAACATATAATATTGCTGAGATTATTATAATTGATATTCATTTATTAAGGAAGTCCAGTTCAGAGTGCAATATGCATAAAGCCACATAGTAAATGGAATTTAGTGTGTATGATGTGTTGAGCATAGCTTGAAGGAACAGGATTTAGATCACAGTCTGAAGAGAGAGAGTGTGTGTGTGTGCGTGTGTCTGTCCTGGTAAGGATTGTTAGTGTTGCTGGTGTGACCAGTTTAACAGCTTGTATGTAGAAACTCTTCTTGAATCTAGTTTTTCCAGTTTAAATCTACTTCTGGTACTGTTTTCTTGTGTGTAGAAACTCTTCTTGAATCTAGTTTTTCCAGTTTAAATCTACTTCTGGTACTGTTTTCCACTTGGTAGATGTTGAAACAGGAAGTGGTAGAGAGCTACTGCTGCTGGACTTCCTTAGACATTTCTTGTTCTAAATGTGTTGGCATTGTGATATTGTGTCAGCAGCAAGCATTATGATGGTGTTGGAGTTGGGTAGAGGATGGGTGACAGGATGCAGCCCAGTGGACATCCTGTTCTGAGTGTGTGTGTGTGTGTGGTGTGGTGATGTATCCTAACAGACTAAGGTCTGCTGTTAGAAAAATTTTATCTAACCCAGGTCAAAGTGCTTTGTTAAGATTTGATAATTCATTATTATTTTCATTCAATTAAAATAATTAACACATTTAAAACACATACAGAAAAATTGGCACCTGAATAGGATTCAGGCCCTCCACAACCCTGTATACAGGATAATGTAGTATGGACGACGACCATGGTCACCATGTTGCATCCAAGTTTAGGTGTAAGAGACAAACAGTATTAAATTATCTAACAAAGAAACAAAAAAATCTAAATGGCTATTCAAATTTTAAAATGTTATGGTAATTTACGCTTTTTAAAATACATTTGCCATTTTTATTTGAATATAAAAACTGATTGATCGGTTAGTTGTGGCGATGTTATATGTTAACCCCTGAGTTAGCATATATTTATAGCTATAGATCAGTTATAGATGTAATAAGAACAGTTCTGCAGTCTAATTACCAATCCACCTGGAATGCTGTTCTGTTTAAACAATTACAGGAGTTAAAGTACTGAAAGGTGTTGTGGTCAGGACCTGCTGCCGGATTGTGGTGCCACACGTCTGTGGTTCAATATAAAGAAGAGAAAGTTAAACCTCAAGATCACCCACACCTCAGAAACAGGAAATGCAACACCACAAACGGAAATAACAAGGCTGCATGGGGTTTTTGAGTGTTTGTTTTACAGGCTGGTTGCCTTGTCGATTTCACTGTTAACAGACTTCTTCACAAAAAGTGTACGCTTAAAATGAAGGGGCGTTGATTGAGAACATGAATGTGAAAAACTTATATCAATTACAAAAACTACAGGTCTGAATTTTTTTTTATGTATTACATAATTTTAATGACAAAATAAATAGTGGATAAATCCTTATTGAGGTGTAAAGTGCGAATAAAAACATTAGAAATATATATAAGTTCAATTTCAAGTAGGCTTTATTGTCACTTCAACCATATACAGTTAGTACACAGTGAAACGAAACAACGTTCCTCCAGGACCAAGGTGCTACAAGCAACATAAATTTACAACATAAATTACCAGAAAAAGAACTAAACTAGCTAACTAAGAGGCCTAGTTAGCTGGCTAGCAGAGACAAGACGGGACAGATTGACCTAACATAAATTACAACATAAATTAACAAAAAACTAATTAGCTAAGGAAGACTATCTACAGGTTTTACAGACAACATAAAGTGCACATGCAAATGTGCAAACAAGAGCAACTATAAGAAGAATTAAGAAATATGTTTGAGATTATAAAAGCATATGCAAATCGTACTATTTAATTAGAATAGTAAATGATTTATAATATTTAAGAATAAGTCACAAAATTATTGTAGTGAGATTTTTCGAGTTTGTATTTAAAGAAGTGAAATTGATGTTAAATGCAACTGGTAAATGTGAATGGTAAATTTTAAAGCATTAACTTTTAATTCAGGAATTAACTTGCATTCATACATAAGTCAAATAAAATGTAAAACATACATGTAATTGAGTTTTTTGTATTTTACCAACAAAAAAAGTATTTTATTAAATGCTGAAAAGTTGTTATTTAAAAAACATTTATGCGTTTTTCTTGCGCAGTATTGACTGTTTTCATCGCACACTCACCGTTTCCGGGAAATCGTGCGATGTGATTGGGCAGCAGATTTTCTGTTTTCGCGGGAATTTTTTTTCGCGTTATATTTCAGTAGCGTGTGTGTTTAAAGTTTTTAAGCTTACTGTCCATAAATTCCAGCATGAATCGAGAGGAAAATACCCCATGCGGCCTTGCTAGCGGGTAAGATTATAAAGTTTGGTATGCATATTAATTAAACGAAAAATAAACTAATATGTCGTATATGTCTGTGGATAACTTTGCCCTATTTCATCGGTACTCATCCCACAACTTTGAGTCATTGTAATATGTTATTAACGCCACCAAGCACAGAATTTTAGTCATATCTTATACTATATTAGTAGTATTTAACATAATTTTACGAAATCGTGCCGTTCACGTGGTAATGGCGCGCGAGCAGTGTTGCTAGGCAACTTAGAAACACAACGCCGGTCACAGCCTTACTAAAAGAGTTAGATACCGCCGTGAAGTATTTGATAAATGTGCAATGACTGTAAATATGACCCTTAAACATCATAATTTACATCAGGCATGAAAGTAAAATCCTTAAATTAAATTGACGAAGGCTAAAAAACATTACGCTTAGCATCAACAGCTATTTAACTTCCGGGTTGTTCCGCCGTTTTGAGGAACTGGATGTTACGTCACCACTAATGACTCATTGGTTAAAACTCATTTATTTTTTAAAAAGATAAACATAAAAGTAATCAAGATTGGTGTGTACATTATGTAATATTTGTTAAAAAATGCGTATGGCAATGTATTTGAAAGATGTATTTTTTGTGGTGGTGTGACGTCATCATAGAGGAAGTGTGCCGCGCCAATGTTTACGTTGCCATGGTAACCGTTTTTTTTTTTTTTTTTTTTTTTACACATCCCCCCCCCCCCAAAAAAATTAAACAACAATCTAAATATGTTCCTTTCCCCATCTCATCCCTTACAGCACGGCTGTCCCTGGCGAGACGAGGAAGAGACAGGACTACCTGGAGTGGTCTGAGTATTTCATGGCTGTGGCTTTTCTGTCCGCTCAGAGGAGCAAAGACCCGAGCTCGCAGGTACCAAGCCACTGTAATCATTTCACAAATGATAAATTTCACACAAGTTTTATATTTCTTATATATTTTTGAAAATCTTTATACTTTGTTCTACTTTTTTATAGTTTCAGCTATTTCTTGTTAAGTGTTTAAAAAATTTTTAAGGTCACAGGCGGTCGTATAAGCATTTGACTGCATATTGTACTGTGTATGACCGTGTATGTGACAAATGAATTTGGAATTCACTCTTCTACAGCTGTATACTGGAATGATTACACTACCACTATCGTCTGTCTCGCAGAAGAGGACAGGTTTCCTTTTAGGCGCTCTGAGTTCTGGTTTTCTTCCTCATGAAATCTCAGCGAGTTTTTCCCTGAAACTTTTGTTAGAAATACAGATCTACACCTGTGTTTCTGTGACGCTGCTTTTGTAGTCATCGCTATTTGGAGCTGCACTAAACAGTTAAAACTGAGATAAAATATAGGTGGAGTATTCTTCATGGGAGGAGCTTTCCAACAAATACTCATTAATTGATAACCATACATGTATGTAAATACATTGCCATGACTCTTTTTTCTTTTGTTAGTTTCTCCCCACTTCTTTTTGTTTCCTTCATTTCATGCTCATAGTTAATTCCTTTTTTTCATTTTTCTTCTTTTTTTTTTTCATTTGTTTCTCTTTTTTTTTTTTTTTTTTTACTTTTTCTCATTTTCTTTTTACTTTTTCATTTTTAACTTCTTTAATTAGATTTGTTTTCTTTAGTTTTAAATAAAATTTTGGTTAAATAATTTTGATTTTAATTTCTAGTTCTTCCCCGGCTATCTTACTTATTAATTTTCTTTTTACTTTGCTTTCTCTTTTTCGTCACTAATCTAAGCTCTGTGCGTGTGTGTAGGTGGGAGCATGTATTGTGAATCAGGAGAATAAGATAGTGGGAATCGGCTATAATGGGATGCCGAATGGCTGTGACGATGACATCTTGCCCTGGGCTCGCTCTGCTGAAGACAGACTGGACACTAAATACCCTTACGGTCAGTTTCCTTATGTCACAGCAACTCACTGTCTGTACCAGAGTCTAAAGTCATTTCAGTAATGATTGTAAATATGCACTCATGTATGAAAGACAGCTGTTGGTACTGTATTTTTATTTTTTCCTCGTCATAGTCCTTTTAAAAATATTTTTGCTTCATTTTAATGCTGCAGTGTGGTTATTATCCACTAGATGGCGCCAAAGAAAATATTTTTTTTCTGTGGACACGTGAAAAGGGAAGAACTTTCAGATTATTTTTTCCCCCTCTAGATTATGATCAAACCCACTTCAAAATGTAGTATGATTAATGAGCTGTTGCTATGGAAATGACATTAGAACAAGCATATTAAGAGAAACCTGTGCCACTTTTAGAGCTGCTGTTGTAGCGAACTAATCAAGACCTTCTGACCAGTCAGAATCCTGAATTCAGCAGTGTTGTGGTATTATTGTTACTATTATGATTGTCATTGATAACTGTAACTACCACATGCTTGATATGGTAAAGAGCACACTTTGGTGTTATTGTGGTCAGTGTGTTTAGACTTATTAAATTAGTTATATGCACAACAGATTGTCAGATTGTTGTCCTATCATAGGTGATAAAGCGGTTTGTAAGATGCCTGGGTGCTGGTGTTCCTCAATGCAGCACCATCACAGCCACTAATGAAGCTCTTCACTCAGTAATTAACACTGGCATAGAGAGAGAGAGCGCGCGATTAGCCTGGGACTTCTTCCTAAGCTGCTGTTGTGGAGAGCAAACATCTGTTAACACTCCAGCACACTTGCACTCCTCTTTTTATGGAGCAAATTTAAAATCCTGCGTGTGTCTGTGCATATTATTCTCTTGTCATATCTGATTTGGTGAGGTAAAGCTATGGGATGTAAGATTTGGACTGTGTGACTCCTCTGACTATCCAAACCCTCTTCTGTGCACGAAACAGGATGTCTGATATTGATGATTAAGCTGGGATTTGGGGTGCAGCCCAAACATATAAAAGTTGAATTAAGACATTATTGTGCGCATTTTATTGTATTTATGACAAAAAATTTATATATATTTTTTTTATTGTTGAATTTATCTATCGTGTTTATTTTAACCATTTTGTGTGTGCAGTGTGCCATGCTGAGATGAACGCCATCATGAATAAAAACTCGGCGGATGTCAAAGGCTGCACCATGTATGTCGCTCTGTTTCCCTGTAACGAGTGTGCTAAACTCATCATCCAGTCAGGTGAACGTACACACGCGCACATGCTCTGGTGTCATCCGATTGGCCACGCCTGCTTATCTCTCTGGTGTCATCGGTTTGGCCACACCATTCTAATCTCTGCTATTAATTCTGTATGTTCACTACAGGTATTAAAGAGGTAGTTTATTTGTCAGATAAATACCACAGCGCTCCAGAGATGGAAGCTTCCAGAAGACTGCTGGATTTGGCGCGCGTCCAGTACAGGTGAGTCTTGGCACTGGTGATTACCACAGTAATTTGTTAACGAGGCTTACAAGTGCCCGTTCTACTTCCCCCTGAACCATTTCTAACAGATTGCGTAGTTAAAAGACAGTCATAAGCTTTATTTCAAATTAATATATTTAAGGAGTGTGTGTTTATTGTAACAGAAATCTCAAAACTTCTGTCTATCATTCTTCATTTATGCCATAAGCTTATTGGATGTTTTTTTTTATTATTTTTTTTTATTATTATTTATTTTTTTATTTATTAGGGAGGGAAATAGAACAGTGTTAGTTTGGATCATTTGTGTGTTTTATTTTTGAAATGTGAAACTCCTATGTAACATATTTCTGAAATGGAGCACCTTCTGTTGTTCATCGGGTTGCAAAACACAGTTTGGGTGTTTCTGATTTACAGCATCACTGGAATATGGAGCTCCTAAAGGGACATGGGTGGGGTGGGGGGCGCATCTCATGAATAAGAAAAGGGGGAAAATGGGCGGAAACCCTTTTCTCTTTTTTTTTTTTTTTTTTTTGGTGTGCTGGCACTGGAAGATTGCTCCGGAAATATGAGTGCCCTGGGGTCTTCCCCCCCCCCCCCCCTTTTTCTCTCCTATGTCCCCTTTTTTCTTTTCCCACCTCCGATTTTTGTTTTTTCTCCAATAATTTTTTCCTCACTCATGTCCCTTTAGGAGTTCATCCTGAGAAATTAACCTACCTGTGTGTAAGAAGAGTAACATTCTCTCAATTTTCATGTACACTTACAATGTGAGTGAAGAAGACTGCAGCTCACAACTGAACCTAGTTACTGGGTGATTCTGTCTGTCACAAACTCAATGTGCTTCATTAGAAACTTTATCGGGTCTGTATTAGTCAGCCAGCTGCCTGTACACTGTTATGTTAGCAACCATCTTATGTTTCTATATAACCAAAGCATGAGATTGTAAAAAAAAAAAAATCAAAAATCAAACCTTTAAAGCTGTGGCTAAAAGGAAATATTGTCATTAAAATATTTTGCGCTTGTGTTTTTCAGTCAGTTTCAGCCGAAGAGGAATAAGATCGTTATTGATTTTGACTCCATCAGTCACTCAGTACAGCGTGAGTGTAATGGAAGCAGCTCCACAGTACTAAATGGAGGAAGCGCTACAACATCAAACAACAGAAACTGAAAGAAAACCGAAATGCTGAGCTGAACAATTGGTCTTTTCTATCAGTACTCGCATATCAGTACGATCTGTGAGTACTGAAATATTGTTGGAAATGTATAAATGAATTAAATTGGCATTTGGAAATTCAAATACTACTTGAACGCTGCAAAGGACAGAAGTAAAGAAAGTTGCAAGCTAAATATTCTCAAATTATTGAAATGCTGATTATGATGATATTCACACATTACAAGTGTGAGCCAAAAATTATCCACACTCTGGCTGTAGAAAGACAAATGCTTAATTTTTTTTGACATCAAAAAAAAAAATCATATTCCTTAATTAAAAATGTTTTAGGCCGAGCTGCAAGCCATGAATGCACCACTGTATTCACTTCATCAGTCTTCGTCCTTGTTGGGTTGCTTTCAGGGGACCAAACAGGTAGAAGTCAGATGGAGCAAAATCTGAACTGTAGGGAGGATTTTTGTGTTATCAGTTGGAGTGGTTTGAATGTTGACAGTGTGGGTAGAAGCGTGCAGACGTTTGTCATCCGACGTGGACAGGCGCCGGCTCCTTTTTGATGGTTAACACTTAATCAACCTTCTCCTTGAACTTCTCCATCCATTCATACACACTTCTTTGTGACAAAACACTTTCTTCATACTGTACACAAGGTTTTCAATAGATAACGGCACCAGGTACTCTCGGACCACAAAAAGCAAATTTGCTCATGTACATGGCAAGTGGGGCATCCATTTCTGCTTGGACCGCAGTTAAATGAACTGATGTAACACATTCACACCTGCACAGCAGTGACTGGCAAGAGACAGTATCCTTGAACGGAAAGCACTGTTAAGACGACCTACAAAAGTTTTAATACAACCCGGAGGATAATTTGTGACTCATGCTTGTAATATACTAATAAGCATTAAAATATTGTGAAACACAGAGAATAACCTAATATAGGTAAGTACTTAAGTATCGACTGGCCTTGGGCTAGTAATGATTGCTAAAATAGTAAAAATCACCAATCAAATGTTACTGTAATATTGAATGTTACTGCAGTGCTGAAATATGAACATCAATTGCCACCAAATAGGGTTGAAATGAGTAGATAAATGAATACGTTATTAAAATGGTGTTGACTCGAATTCTGAATCTACTGTAAATAAATATCTAGCATGCACAAAACTTTTTAATACTGTACTGAAATTTAAGGATGGATTAAAATTTCAGGTTTTACATTGTTACTGTAGTGTTTTCTCAATGTTCTGAAATGTGTGCTGAAACAACGCAAACATAATGCTGAAATAAAGTAATAAGCAGTGTTTAACAGTGAAACACAAGCATGTATAAAATTCAGAATGATCTGTGAGAACCCTTTCCTTCCTTTTCAGTGTTGGTGCGTTTCAGGGTTTGTCCTGTCCTTAGAATTTAAGTGATCTGCCTAGATTTTATATACTAAAATCAGTTTAAGCTTTGTAATATATTAGCCACCTTTTCAATCTGTTTTCCAGCCTAAAATATGTTTGTAGATTAATGATTTGGATGTAATATATAAACACATGTTAATCCTTCTGTTCATAATTTTTCAAAATAATTATTTTTAACTGCACTGCAGATTAAATGTTATAAGGTGTCTTTGTTCTAAATTTCTAAAAACAAAACTATGATTTGCTGTTGCTCAGCTGAAGATTTGTTTTAATTTACATTTCTTAACCAGAATTTATATGCCTTCAATATTTCAGTGGGGTGAAAGTTTATATTCTGTCTTGTATAGATTAAAATGGTCATAACTGAGTTGAGTGAACATTACTCATCCATTATGTATTAAATCCAGGTTAATATGGCTGTTTGCCATTAATGTATGCAGTGTACTGTGATATTTATTAGACAGACAGTTATAAGATAACAGCCTGTTTGATAGTTCAAATGTTTATAATTTAAGCTTCTATACTGCACCTCCCATCAGTCAATGCAAGTCACATGTCATTGATCACTTCGATTTGCGTGTCATGTCTGGCTAAGCACCGTTATTTAAGTTTTGTTCAGCAGCGTGTTGTTGTCTAATGTATGTTGTTGTGCGTTAGCTGTTATCAATATATGCTTATTTCATGTTTGTTTCATGTTCCTAGTTCATGTTTCTGCTTTCATCTTGATATTAATTTATTTTTTGCACATCATAAAGTCTGCACTTACATCATTTTTGATTTACTTCCCTGACAGAACAGTAGACTGCAAAATGGTTGCAGCAGACTTTTTTCCAGTGCTCTTGGGCCCAGCAAGAACAAATAAGGGAGAGCCAGAGGTGGTTCAACTGGTTCCATGCCAAACTGGATTAACTCTTGGTGTGGCTCCTCTAAAGCAAAAAGGAGATTACAGCACAATAAATATTGTTCATGCAGGAAGAGAGACCCTGATGATCTTCTCGGCTGTCCTCACTATCCGCTGTAGGGTCTTGTGGTCCAAGATGCCACAATTCCCAAACCAGACAGTGGTGCAGCTGCTCAGGATGCTCTCGATAGTCCCTCTGTAGAAGAGTGTAAGAATCGGTGGTGGAAGCTGGGCCTTCCTCAGCCTTCCCAGGAAGAAAAGACATTGTTGGGCTTTGTTGTTGTTGGTGCTAAGTTTGTTAGGCTTGAAGGTGCTACCCTGATCCACTATGACTGAGACCGTCTGGTCAGAAAGTCCTGGATCCAGTTACAGAGGGAGGTGTTCAGTCCCAACAGGCTCAGCTTCCCGATCAGGTGTTGGAGGATGATCGTATTGAATGCGGAAATCTATAAACATCATTTGAACGTAGGTGAACATTTGATCTAGGTGTGTGAGGGCCAGATGGAGTGTGGTGGAGATGGCATCGTCTGTGACACGTCAGGCACATGACGCGTTACCTGTAGGGGGCAGTTGTAGCGTGTCTACTGAAGCCGATAATGTGTTAATCTCTCTCAGGCGCCTATTGACAGCAAACGATAAAGCTCATTAACGTGTCACGCTCAAACTGTAAATACTGATGTGTATTTCCCTCTTTGGATAATAATTGCGGAATTGTAATTAACACACATTTACAGCTGTGTGAAGACATCAATCACACGCAAAAGCTGCACAGAGATTTACCAGTATCGGTATCAGTTTTTCTCCCAACAAACCTTTGCATTTTGCTGATAATGGCTTCTAGGCACTGTCAGCTCGTGGGTGCAGATTAGCACTTTATCGGTTTTGGGAGATGGGTATGATGAGGCTGATTTGATAAAGACGGTAGAATGCTTAGACCCTGAAACTGACAAATGGACTGTAGTGGAAAAAATTGAATACGTAGACGGGGGATGACGACGGAAAAAAAAATAGGAATATGACTTTCTTTGGGGCAATTCTAATGAGGCTATGAAACTCTTAAAAGCGAACTAACTGCCTATCTTATCTTACGTCAACAAGCTAGTCAGGATCTATCACAGGTAACTAATTGTAAACAAGAAAAGGGAGAGACCTGGACCCTCTTGGGTGGTATACCCCTGCCTGAGGCAGACCATAACCCACTTTTCCTTACCACCTTCTTGAATGATTGTCGACCAGAAATCGTGAAAATTTAAAAGTTTAAATTGTCAGATCATTCTACAGTGTCGATTAAAAGATTAGGGGAGTATGTGGGGACAATGGACAGAGATGGATTTTAGGATGCAAACATGTGGCATGTCTGTCTGTGAAGAGTGGAGGATACAGAGGTGGAAAAAGGCGGGGAAGAGGTAGAGGAGGTCTGCAGGGTCAGAGTGCACCCTGTAGATCTGGTAATTGTTATTATTGTGGTAAAGAAGGTCATTAGGCTCGTGAATGTCGTAGGACGGCCTGAGATGAGGGATGGGGTGGACAGAATGTTTATAACCAATTGAATGATGGTCAGTGGCATGATGCTCATGAGGTGTTTTCTCCTAATCCTTCCCAGCAGCCGCCACAGCGAGTGCAACAGCAGCATAGATCCAATCCTTCCTCAGGGATGCAGGTGCATAGGGAGGCCCGCAGAGTTCCAGTCCCGCAATGTTACTTTGTACTTTTGAGTCACCTCAGGCTAATGAGTTGCCCTTTATAGAATTGTGTGTAAATGGTTCTGTATTCTCTTTCTTGGTAGATACGGGAGCTACAATGGCATCTTTAGATCGTGATTATGAGGGACTGCTCTTGAATAAAAGTATCAGCCCTGTGGGAATTGAAGGGGTTGCTCAACGAAATTCTTTCACTCCTCAGTTGACTGTAACATGTCCTTCAGATAAGGGAATTCATTTCTCTCACCATTTTGTCTGTATGCCTGATTGTCCTTTTAACCTGTTAGGACATGGTTTAATGGCAGACTACACATGTCCCTGACTTTGTCTGGCATGAAACTCACTGGTGAAACTCACACACCTGATTCAGTTCCTTTCAGCTGAACTTTTTGCTCTAACCCATGCATCTGTTCTTTCTGAAGGAAAAGATGTCACCATATACACTGATTCTCGTTACGCTTTTGGTATCGCTCACGACTTGCTAGCTCTTTGATTCCCGATTTAAATTTGTCGTCTTTGCAAGCTTCAGCCACGCTGGATGATTCCTCTTTTTGGGAAGCTCAGGGTGCCTACGTTGCTTCTAATGGAGTTTATGGTATTGTGCTGATGGTTGTTTGTGCCTGCCGTCTCATTGTCTTCCGTTCCTCGTGCAGCGATGTGTAACACTGTGGAACGTTAAGATATGATCAAACTCTTTTGTATAGCCAACATGCTTGGAACAATTGATTAATTTATATCTAGATGCTTGGTGTGCACTCAGAATAACATGACAAAAGGTTTAGGTAAACACAAAAGTCTTCCGTTACCAACTGCCCCATTTAGAGAATGGCAAATTGATTTTACGCATACAAATATCTTCTGATTTTGGTCGACAAGTTTTCTAGGTGTGTGGAAGCTTTCCCATGTGCTTGAGAGAATGCAAAGGTGGTGATCCGAGTCCTAGCGAAAGAAATAATACCTCGTTATGGCGTGCATCACGCTATTGACTCAGATAAAGGAACACCTTTTACATCACAGGTAACACAGAATTTGTGTAAATATCTTTCACTGTATTGGCATTTCCACATTCATTATCACCCACAGTCATCAGGGATGATGGAAAGAATGACTAAAGCAATGCAAACCATGAGGAGTAAAAACTGGTTTGATCTCTTACCAGCTGTTCTAGCTGAAATGAGAATGACACCAAGAAAAGCCGTGCACATGTCAACGCATGAAATTATATTTGGCTGACCCTTTGCCGTGCTATGAAGGACAGGCAAACCCGCGATAGGAACAACTGATCTTGATGTACATATTGCTGAATATTCTGCTGCACTAATAGATACTCTAACCAAACATTATGAACAAGTTGCTGATGTGGCTCCAATTCCCTCAAAAAAAAAACACACACATCATTTTAATGTGTTCTGGTAAAATCTTTGATGCCCAGAAAACTGGGAGATTGAAAATATGATGGACCAGCAGAAATAATCGCAATGACTCAGGATTACTGCTGTCCTAACTGATCTTTTTCCACAGTGGATCCATGCTACTAGGCTGAAGATGTCCTGTCGAGATCAAAAGATAAATAATTGCTTGTGTATTATTATCATCTTTCTTTCTCTGTCATTTTTTTTTTGTTTCCTAGGCTAAAGACGTTCTGCAGTGATGACCAACCTGTGATGTGACACAGAGGGGGTGACGTGACACAGAGGGATCATCTTGGGTTGCCACGGAATGTCTTCACTTCTGCTATTAGTGTACAATTCCTTGTGGGTGTCTTAACGCCTCGTGAGGTGGGACGAGTGCAGATTAGACGTGCCTATACTCTGAGCACTGTAGCATCAAGAAAGGCAATAGTTCACCACTAGTAGTTATTTATGAATCAGTTTCCTGAACATGTTCAAAGATGCCTCCTGCTGGCCAGGTTTTCACCTGCTTCAGAACTGGTTTTAACCCTCATATTATGTTAAGGGTCAATTTGACCCATTTCAGTTTTTTTGTTGACCAAAGTACTGTTTATCCTTCTTTTATCTTCATGAAATTTTGTGACTTTTCCTCATCTGGGGTCATAAAATGGTGTGTAAAATATGGACACTCTGATGTGTCTTGGAATGTCTGTGCAGACTTTGTATACAAATATAATGTTGGATGTGGGTAAAAAGCTGGTCAGATCCAAAATAAACATGTCTCTCTGATGTACTTTGTTTTGAATAGCCTCTGAATAAACATCCAGACCCACAGACTCAGGTGTGTGTACGGGACAAGCTTTCTTCCCTTTGTCCTTCTCACTGTTCTCATGTCGTCATCTCTTTGAGAAGCACACCAAAAATGAGCTCCAGAAGGTTTACAGCTGAAGTTTTATCAGAGATTTTTAACTGGGATAGTGATGAAGAAGAAGAGATTCCAGAGACAGAATTGTAGGATTGTTCAGAGCCTGAGGACAATGTTATTGATGATCCTGACTGTTCAGAGCCTGAGGACAATGTTATTGATGATCCTGACTGTCAGTTTTCCTACGATGAGGAGGATTCAGAGGAGGAGTCTGCTGCAGTCCTTGGTTTTCATCTGATGTAAAGATGGCAGCAATCATCATCCCCAGACGGCACATGGTCATCTAAAGATGGTCTTATGAAATGGTCAACATCACCACACCTAAGCCGAGGCAGACTGTCATCTTCCAATGTCATAAAAATGACTCCTGGTCCTACAAGATTTGCCATCACACGAGCTGATGATATTCAATCCACGTTTCAGCTCTTCATATC
>JAQMYJ010000039.1:5737615-5748252 GCA_030014305.1 Clarias laeviceps | reverse complement strand
TGCCAAATAGATAAATAATCACTCACTCACACTTGCTATGATGTTGGACAGAACTAGGAGTGCTGAAATTATTAAAATTAGTTTTGGTAGGTGTGGTTAGATGCACCCAACCCAAGGTATTACTGTAGTTTTGTAGTGGCTGCATGTTTATTTAAAGTGCAGTTTACTGTTCCACAATTGCACTCCACTATTGAAAAGGTGAGTGTTGTACAGAAAGATCTTTAAAGAGCTGGCATCTGAAAAGGTAAGTGTTTCAAACCAACACACATATTTAACATATCTATAACTCAATGCTCCAATATAAAAAGGTAACAGTAAAAAATAATTTCTTTTTTATATCAGCAAGTGGGGGCTTTGGATGTTTTGCTTTGATCATTTTTTTGCAGAGTCTCCTTAGCACTGTCAAATTTTAAATGTACATGTCTTTTACTGGGATAGGCTCCCGTGCACCCACGACCCTAAACAAGATATACAAGCAATATAGAAAAGGGATGGATAATCTTTTAGGATTCCCCAAGCACGTTTTCTCACAAGCTTTGTGCTCTCTAAAACAAGTGAAAATTTAAGGTGTGAGGGTTTACTTTTTTTTTTTTTGCCTAAAAGTTGAATCAAAGGTTATATTCTAACACCCTAGCAGAAATTGATTGTCAAAAGCAGTGCTTTACAGTTGGCAATTGTATATAATAGGAAATATTTTATATTATGCTAATAATTAATTAATTAATTTTTTATTTATTCAGTTGTTTGTATAATATAAGAAATAACGGTTATATCATTATAAGCACTTGTTTTCTTGCTAAATAGTGACAAATTGTTACCTAAATGAAAAACATTTATTTATTTTTGTAATACATTCATTAATGTTGCCATCAGCTGCATCCTTGAATATCTGTTGTTTCAAAGAAGAAACTTTTAACTTTTCTTGTAATAAGGATTCAAGTGGGCACCACCTTGAAAAGAGGAATAGTTTTATCGAATCTTCCTATACATACACCATTTAAGGTTCAGTCCTACTTCACACCTTTTTTCACAACAAATTTCCAGTAAGCAGCCAACCCAAAAAGAAAAAAGACGAAAAAGATAAATCTGTCTCCTAGGCCCAGAAACACACTCTTGTGAGTTTCATTAACAAGGAATGCTTAAGAACGTTTTCCATACCAGGTTATTATCACAAGGTAAAAGATCTAAAATTAAAAACCTTCAGGTAAATAATAGGAATTTTACTTTGAGTACTTCATTTGGTCTGCTGAAATATTTTGCTGCAGTTCATCAGCTGATGTCCTCTTATATTTTAATTTTTGACAGATTTATAATGTTTACCTAAACATTTAGGATACAATTATCATGGTAGAATCTAAGGGGCATTAGTGCCTCCATGTACAGTGGGCTTCTTGTCTGCCATGCAGAAGACATCCTGTATAGAACCTATGCTAAGTTGTATGTAGATCGGGTGGTCTGCTGTGGTGACCCTTGAAGAATGTAGCTGAAACACAACTCATTGTAGAATATGACACGTCTCTAATGTTCCCAGTTTGTCACACGGTTTGCCATTATACGATGTTCAAATATGTGATGCTTATTTTTCGGTATTCACATTTCCTGTCCCATTAAATCCTACATTCCGGCATCTCTCTCACGTAAAATCAGTCCTGGTACTGCGGGACAATTTTGTACACAATATGAGAATGCTGGTAAATCAGTGAGTGCTGAGAGTTTACTCTCTCTGTTTAGCTCCACCTGTTCACACATCCTCGACTGTGTCGCCCCTCTTAAACCAAAGCGCTCCAAACTAAAATCTAAGCCCTGGTTAAATGAGAGAATCCGCTCTATCAGACAGAAATGGTGGAGAGCTGAACGTAAATGGAAACAAGATAAGTTACAGGTGTCCTTTGAGATTTTTAAAGAATGCCTGTCAGAATACCAGAAAACTGTCAAAACAGAGAGAATTAAATATTTTTCTGATCTGATTGAAAACAACCACCACAGACCAAGAGTTCTATTCCAGACTTTAAACACTGTTATTAACCCCACAGACACTACCTGCCATGATATTACTGCAATTAAGTGTGAGAATTTTCTAACATTCTTTATAAATAAAATCAATGACATTAGAGCACTTATTACACCTCCTGCTCATGACCCATCCGTGCCTCCAGTGTGGTTAACTGTCCTAAAGGCCACAATCCAGTTTAACCCTGTTTTTTCATTTGCATATCATTGTTCATTTAAAACCTATTTATTGACCCCTAGACATTGTTCCAGCCCGACTCATTAAAGTGACCTTTAACACAATTGGTCCTACTGTTTTAACATTGATAAATCGTAGTCTCGAAACTGGAATTGTTCCTGATGCTTTAAAACATGCTGTTGTCCAGGATCTACTGAAAAAGCCCAATCTTGGCCCCACAGATCTAACAAATTTTAGACCGATATCAAAACTGCCATTTCTCTCAAAATATTAGACAAGGTTGTGTGCTTACAGCTGCAGACTTTTCTAAATGAAAATGCAATTTTTTATATTATTTCAGTCTGGATTTAAAGCACACCACAGCACAGAAACTGCACTTTTAAAAGTTTCTAACGATCTTTTATAGACAGCTGATTCAGGAGATCCTGCTATTTTAGTGCTGTTAGATCTTAATGCGGCGTTTGATACTATAGATCACAACATTCTTATCTCATGCCTTGAAAACTGCTGTGGCATTCGAGGATTAGCACTGAACTGGATTAAATCCTATCTGACCAAAATAACCTTTTTAGTGAGCCTATGTGGCTTTTCTTCTTCAGAGGCTCCACTAACATGTGGCTTTATATATGCTACCTCTGGGTTCCGTCATAAACAAGTACGGAATCTCTTTTCACTGTTATGCTGACGACACCCAGATCTATTTGCCTTTAAAGAAAAAACACACTAAAAATGCCATGAAGTCCCTTATAGTTTGTTTAGATGACATTAAAGCATGAATGTCTCTAACTTTTCTCAAATTAAATGAAAATAAAAGTGAGATTGTGGCCTTTGGAAAAATGGATTCCTTGTGTGCTCCTGGCAGCAACTTTGCACCATTAGCGAATTACTGTAAACCATTTGTAAGGAATTTAGGCGTAATATTTGATAATGATTTAAAATTTGATTAACAAATAAACTCGGTGGTTAAATCTAGTTTCTTCCAACTGAGAATTTTAGCTAAGATTAAGCCTTTTTTTATCATTCACAAATTTTGAGAAAGTGATTCATGGTTTTATTTCATCTCGACTTGATTACTGTAATGTTCCTGTTATATACTGGAATCAGCCAGTCATCTCTCTCTTGTCTACAGCTTGTCCAAAATTCTGCAGCTAGACTTTTAACAGGTACAAGCAAAAGTGACTGCATCACTCCGTTATTAAAGTCACTGGCTCCCGGTTCACTACAGGATTGATTTAAAAATTTTATTACTTGTTTTTAAATCACTAAATGGTTATACACCTCTGTACATCTCTGAGCTTTTACAAGCTACTGTCCCAAGGTCTAGATTAAAGCTCAGAGGTGACCGAGCGTTAGTTGTCGCTGCGCCTAAATCATGGAATGGTTTACCGTTTAATATTAGAGCAGCACCTACATTAGAAACTTTTAAATCCAGACTGAAAGCTCATTTCTTTTCCTTGGCTTTTACACTTGGCTGAGACATTTGACCCCCTTTTATTCTTTTAATTTTTTTTTTATTTTACTTTTTAGTTAAGTTTAATTGATTTTTATTTTAATTAAATTATTTATGCATGATTTCATTTGATTATTGTTTTAATAACTGCCACTAACTGATTTTTATAGTTATACTTAATTTTATTTGCTTTCATTTTATGCTGTTTAATTCTGGTCGTTTTATTTCTATCATTGTACAGCACTTTGGTCAACTTTTGCTAAAGAGCACCTTTTTTCATAACTGCTAAGACAATGTCATGTAAACCTGTCAGTATTAAATCTGAATAGTGGTGCTTTTTCATTAGCTAATATTCTGTTAAAGATTATTATAAGGGAAGTACAATGTCCTTTATAGAAGGCAGGACTATAAAGGCTAAACATGACTATAGTCCTCTATATCACAATCTGGCCCTTTGCCCATTTCTTCTGCTTCCAAAAAGGTTTACTTGCTGGCTAATATATCATACCCAGTTCTAGCCTCCATTGTAAGAGATATTGAAAATGTAGCTACTGTGAGAAGGGCCAAATTTCAATGGATAGAAAACTGGATCAGAGCAACTCCAAAATTGTTGCTCTTGTGGGATGTTCCTGAACAAGACATATCAAAAGTGATCCAAGGAAAGAAAAACAATAACCTGCCAACAGGGGTGGCCAAGGCTCAGCAATGGGGCGTGAAGACTGGGATATGTAGTCTTCACAGAATCCAACAGAAGTGCTAGTGTAGATCAAATTGATAAAAAGGTTAATGCTGGTTCCAACAGAAAGGTGTTAGAACACACAGGTCATTACTGTTTTGTTGGTAAAGGAGACCTACTCAATTTTAGCTATGTGCCCATAATGTTATGGCTGATCATTAATATTGCTGATGATTAATGATTGTGTTAATGATCATGTTAAAGATAATTAATGAACAGAAACAGAAACAGCTGTGTATGAGGCTAAAAACTGGATGAGGAACAGCCAAACTCTTCTACTAATGTGAGGTTGTGAAAGACAGTTCCATGTCACGGGTCATCCACCATGACAAGGCTAAGTACAGCAACAAGGTACAAGTTAATTATCCTGCATCAGCAAGGTTTCTCCCAGGCAATGATTTCAAAGACTGGGGTTTCAATATGTACCGTTTAAGCTATTTTGAAGAAACACTAAGGAACATGTTGATGACTGTAGATGCAGTGGTAAGCCAAGAAAACTTAATGAAGCAGATGATAGACACATCATGCTTACGTCCCTTTGACATCAGACCAAGGTACAAAAACATAGGAACTGGGGTACAGAAAAATGCCAGCAGGTGCTCTGGACTGATGAGTCAAAATTTTAAAAATTAGGCAGTAGCAGAAGGCAGGTTGTTGAGCATGGTAGAGGTTTCTTGCAAGTTTGGGGCTGCATTTCTGCAAGTTAAATTGGAGATTTGTTCAGGATTAATGGTGTTTTCATTGCTGAGAAATATAGGCAGATACATATCCATCATGCTATCCCATCAGGTGGGCATCTGTTTGGCCCCAAATTTATTCTGCAGCAGGACAATGAGCCCAAACATATTGCCAATGTAATTAAGAACTATCTTCAGTGTAGAGAACAAGTCCTGTCCAGGCCTCATTATAGCACAGAGACAGCACTGGTTAAAGTGGTAAATGACCTACTACAGGGATTCGATCAGAGTTGGGTGAAACTTGTTTCAGCATGAGAAAGCACAAGAGAAAAAAACTAAATATTGTACAGTGCCCAAGTCAAAGTCCAGATTTAAATTTCACCAAGAGGCAATGGCACTGGTTAAGATTTTACTTAAAAACAGGCAGCCAATCTGGTGCACATGAATTTAGTGCCGAGCTAGTAGGATCTTTGTTAGGTTTAAAATGATGATGAAGTGTGTCCGAGCTAAGTTTTAAGCTAAGAGAAGAAGAGGTTTAGCTTGTTGTGTCCGCCGCACCTTGACTTACCGGTCCGGGCCCGTTTGACCGGGAGAGACAAACACACACACACACACGCGCAGGCATGGTGTCTGAAGATCTCTGTTTATTCTCAGCAAAGAGAGCACATTTATACGGTGCTACGTCCCGAACATCAAAAGAACCAGCCATTAACATGTCAGTCACAGAAGGACCCGGAGACAGACAGGTGAGAGGAGATGCATTTGCATTTTCCTGATTAAACAAAAGGGTTCTAGCAGACAAGAGCCATTTGGATGTATCCTCGTCTGAATACAGGATATAGAAGGTGTTACCACAGAAGGCATGAGGAAGCACAGTGAGGGATCTGTTCTCAGGGCACAGGAATCTTCTTATTAGATTACATTGTCTTACAATATTATAAAACCTTACAAACTTTAAAGCTGTTATTGCAGCAGAAGGCAGTACTACCAAGTGCTAATGTGAAGGAATTGCGGAGTTAGTTATATAAGAAGCAGTTTTACAATTTAGATTTTCTTTAAAAAAAAAAAACATACTTATCAACAATTAGATTTTAACTCACTGTAAAATAACTTTACAATACAAATACTAACAGAAAGTGTATGTGTTCACAATTTGTTATTCAGACAAATATTTTAAATACATTCCATACAGATTAAAAAGTGACGTTTCTAATATGTTAGAAATAACACACTTAGAGCCTTTCTGTTTTAGGAAAGTAATCCATCCCAGAAAAGTTTAATACTGATACCAGGTTAATTATTTTCTTACAACAGTACTATCCAAAATATTTTTTCCCTTTGGTTCCACAGTTATTTGAGGAAAAGAAACACCTTTTGCATTAATTACAAAATGGCAAGATGTCTTCACATCTTCAGCTTTTGTCTCTTGAAGTTAATAAAAAACATAGGTTACTTACGGGAAAAAAAATACTGTTAGAAATCATATTAATGTTTACCTTTTTATGCTTGCGTTACAAAACGCTGACACTTGGAAAAGTTAAATATGCATCTTCAGACCATTTTATAGACAATTTGATAATTTGTGCCTCAGCCCAGATACATGGCATAGTATGTATGTCATGTATGTTGTACTTTTCATACTAATATCCATTGATAATGGTGATGGACAAATAAAATGTAATTGAATTAATTGACCCTTAGCATGGTATACTATAGCAACTGCCTAGCTATACTCAAGGTACAACTTAAACACTAAAACAACCTATTAATTTTATGTGTGGAAAAATTGCCTTAGCCCTTATACATATTGACATATACATATTTTAAATACTGTTTTGTTATTGGTCTTTTATTTCATTTTTTTTCATATAGTTTTTATGATTTAAAGTGCTATGCAAATAAATATTTATTATTATTATTATTATTATTATTATTATTATTATTATGACCCAAGCACTATTGTGTTGTCATAGTGTGTGAGGGCCCTCTTGTTCTTTTATGGATTATTATTATTAAGATTTCTTCCCTTTTTTTGATTGTCATGATCACTATAGTTGCATTTTTCTTACAAACATGAAAATGTCATGTGTGCTTTATGTGCACATCACCTTGACAGGTGCAAACTGTTTTGTATTATGTTAAAAAATAATGATCATTTTAATAAAAAATTAAAACTAGGCAAAGATTTTATGCTTTAAAACCAAACAGTAAATAAGTGTAAATAACAGTTAATAAGTAATGAGGTGATAATGGTCAGCACTTAGAATTATTTTTATTACTATATATTATTTTAATCCCCTTCAAGAGACTAAAGTAATTTCTCTAATCTCTTCAGCAAAATCATCAATCTGTGTACTAGATCCTGTTCCTACATGTTTTCTCAAACAGATAATACCAGAAATACCTAAACAATGTTAAAAATCGTCAGCTCTTCACTCAATGGCTACATTCCTAAATCTTTTATGCTATCAGTTATTAAACTCCCAAATTGTCCAACTATAGACCAATATCAATATCCAAAATCTTACAATATGTACAGCACTGTTTCAAAGCTTAGAAATGTGTGAAGAAATAGTGTTAAGTAAGAATGCTATCAAAAATATATGTTGAAATTTTTTTTTACAAAATGCAAAGTCAGCAATCAGGAAAAAACAAGGAAAATCTAAATTAAATCAATACTTTGGCTGCAAACAATATACTGTTTTATTCTTGGTCTTTCATTTATTTTATTTTTTTCCATATATTTTTTATGATTTAAAGTGCTATGCAAATAAAACTTATTATTATTATTATTAGGGCCCAAGCACTATGACATGAGATTTAAGTTGTCATAGTGTGTGAAGGCCCTCTTGTTCTCCTATGGGTTATTATTATTAAGACTCCCCCCCCCCCCCACACCCTCCGGGGGTGTTTGGGGGTGTTAACATGCTCAAAAACTGACACACCCACACGTTTCACACACATAAATCTCACTCACATTCTAACAGTCACATGTCTCAGACACACACACACACACACACACACACATATTAACACTCACACACTCACATCTCTCACTCTCGCACACGTGCACACACACACACCAATAGTTGACATGACAAATATTTAGAGCCCAAGCTGACATCAGCCCTATTTCATCATATTGTGTGCAAGTTGTGCGAGGCACCCGGGTGGCGAAGGCACAGGGTGCTTGAGCCCGCTCATCATTGCTTGCCACTATATTTAGGGCCCAAGCACTATAGGGTGCACAGGTCCATTCTAAAGGTCCTTTTTATTCCCATCATTTTGGGCTTTTTTGGGGTCTTAACATGCTCAAAAACTCATGAAAATTGGCAGACAGGTTGGAATCCTGCATGAAATGAAAGTCTCACATGAGATTTTGCTGCATTGCTCATACACATTTGGACGTATGCACACAAAACTCTGGTAAACATTTAGAGCTCATTGAGCTGAACAGATGCAGATGATGACAGATGGTCAGGCTGGTAAGAGGGTCGAAAGGGGAAACGAGATTGCTGATGTTACAGTGGTTACCCAATTGGAATGTTGGTTTTACCGTCGCGGCAGCATTTGGGTTTGTGCGTTTGCTGGCTTTTACCTGAGTGGCGCTATATAACTACAGACTGACGCCTCATGCCTTAGTTCATGGGTGACGTCGTGAAGGGTTTGAGTTGTGAGAGGTGAAATACCGGATGTATTCGGAGGTGGTGACAGGATTTATCCGGTGGGTGATGCGATATGGGCCGATGAATCTGGGTGAAAATTTTCTTGACTCGGTGTGAAGGTGAAGATTTTTTGTTGAAACCCATACCATGTCACCTACGTGGAACAATCGCCCCGGAGGGTGTCGACGGCAGTGTTGAGTAGTGTAGCGGGCATTGGCTTGTTGGATGGCCCGATTAGTCTGGTTCCATAGCCGCCGACACCTGCGGACCAACTGTTGGGCTGACGGTACGTCAACCTTCGGTTCTTGGTGGTCGAACATCGGAGGTTGGAAACCGTGGCATACCTCAAATGGGCTTAGCTTCGTAGTAGAGGAGGTGTGGAGGTTGTGTGAGAGTTCTGCCCAAATGAGATAGCGAGCCCAGGACGATCTGCTATGAAACATCTTAAATAGCGCTCCAGTTGTTGGTTGGCCCGCTCCGTCTGACCGTTAGTCTGAGGGTGATATCCAGATGACAGGCTGCAGGTGGAGTCGATCAGACGGCAGAAGGCCTTCCAGAACCTGGCAGTGAACTGGGGCCCTCTGTCCAAGACGATGTCCTTGGGGAACCCATGCAGACGGACTACGTGCTTTATTATCAACTCGGCTGTTTGTTTAGCTGACGGGAGTCCGATAAGGGCCACCAAATCCACAGCTTTGGAGAATCAATCCACGATAGTTAGAATGGTGTTCTTTCCTTCCGAGGCTGACAGACCCGTGTTGAAGTCGATGGCAATGTGCGTCCAGGGCGGTTGGAGCGGTTGGAGTTCCCCATGTGTCGGTTGGTTCGTATCCTTGGTCCTGGCGCACACTGGGCACGCCTGGACGAACTCATTGATGTCCTTGGTCATGGATGGCCACCAGAAGGCGCGCCATACGAACTGAAGGGTGCGTTGTGTGCCCGGGTGCCCCGAAAGAGGAGTAGAATGGCCCCATTGGATGACTTCGGCTTGTACGGCGTTGGGTACATAGAGTCGTCCAGGCGGCACACCTGCCGGTTCGTTCTCTGCCGCCTGTCCTTGGCAAACCCTTGTTTCGATTTCCCAATGGAGTGGTGCAATGATCTTACAGAAAGCTTCAGCCAGGTCCTGATAGGCGGCGGGGCTGGCGTTGGTGTCGACGTCGGGGGCCTCGAACTCCCTAGAGCACGTCCCAGCCGGGGCCCGCAGGCAGAGTTCGGTACAGGTCGGCCCCCACTGTAAGATCCTGTTTTGAATCCTCGTGATGGCGCTTCTCCCGCTGTCGATGGTCGGCGGGAGTCCTTGCTGACGCAAACGCAAAAACTTAGTGCAAATGTCCTCGCGGCCTTTTCCTCTTCGGCGCCGGGGTTGCGAAGGCGGGCTCGGTGCAGGCGGGAGTGAAGGTGTGCGGGAGCTCGCGCAGCTCTTTCTCGTGCTGTTCTCCCTGGGGCGCGTCACATCGCCCCACTCATATGCCACTCTCCTATTCTCCACCACATCACGTACTTCCCGGACCTCGGACTAAACTCTTTTATAATGTGGAGCAAGCCCGAGATCTTATTAACGTTTATTATCGCCAGCCGGCGCGAATAGGCGGCTCTGTCCCTTTGCCGCCTATTCAGGGAGCCTACGGAGTGAGCGAGTAGCGATAGTAGATTTGCGTGCACGCCTATCACAGGCGCACGCCGTGACAGATCATTATAATTTTCTTTAATAGTAAATAATGACCCCCATTGCGCTGTACCACCGCTGGCAAAACCTTATGAAATACAAGTTAAACATTAAACGAATTTACAAAACTTTATGTGTGTGGTTAAGTGCTGATTCTACGTAGGAAAGTAAAGAGGAGGATCACGATGCTCAACATCCCGGAGCCCAAACCCCATTTAAATTAAATTAACAAATATTGTAAGTAAATAACAA
>JAQMYJ010000039.1:5683797-5709027 GCA_030014305.1 Clarias laeviceps | reverse complement strand
CTGAACTCGCTCACAACGCCACATCCCTGTACAGTCCTGAACTCGCTCACAACGCCACATCCCTGTACAGTCCTGACCTCGCTCACAACGCCACATCCCTGTACAGTCCTGACCTCGCTCCAAGCCATTTCCACATGTTTGAGCCGTTGAAGGAGTTCCTGGGAGAACAGGGTTTCAGAAGTGTAGTGAAGCAGGAAATCAGATCATGGCTCAAGCGTACTGAGAAAATGTTCTACCTTGATGTTATCCATGCAGTAGTGAAACACTGGGATAAGTGCATTAGTGTAGCAGGGAATTATATAGAGAATAAAGTTTTTCATAAAGTTTTTAGTTTTTAGTCTCAGTTCTAAGTCTTCCATGTTGTATTATTCTGCACAATCAAAAGTCCCAGTTTTTACTCAGTTTTGAATTTTAAATGTCTTGTACATTAAATAAAGTCTTGTTAAAATTCAAAGTTTTATCAAAGACTCTTTCATAACACTGAATGATTGAAATTGTGCTCGTTTCACCAGTGTGATTAAAGGCTTAAAGACTTCAATACAGTTCAGTTTTTGCTTATAAAGAAATTTAGAACACAAACACATCATTATGCCAAATACTTATTTTAAACAACACCATCGGCCCTAAATTTCACAACTAATGCATTTCCTAGTTACATGCTGAAGGTTATTAGTTTAACTATAAAGTGCACATTTTGCATATCTGAGTCCCTAAACCAGCATGTTATATTTCCATTCGGTGCATTACTGTCATCACACTGATCTGCCATAACATTATGAACACCTGTTTAATATTGAGTAGGTCCACCCTTTGCTACCAAAACAGCGATGCACTGTGTGTTCTGTCAAGTTTCTATAAGAACCTATTCAGAAATAGAAGCTCTTCTTCTGTAACCGGTTCACTGGTTTTCCTTCCTTGGATCCCTTTTGGTATGTCCTGACCAGTGCAGCCTGGGAACATCCCACAACAGTTGCAGTTTTGGAGTTGCTCTGACCCAGTCCTCTGGCCATCACCATTTGGTCCTTGTCAAATTTGATCAAATTCTTATGCTTGCGCATTTTGTCTGCTTTCAACACATCAACTTCAGGCACAAAATGTTCACTTGCTGCCCAATATGTTCAACCCACTTCCAGCCGCCACTATAATGAGATATTTTAACTGTAGCTACTATGAGAAGCGCCAGATTGTGATGGATAGATGACTGGGTCGAAGCGACTCCAAAACCGCAGCACTTGTGAGATGTTCCCGGCCTGCAGCAGTCAGGACGTAACCAAGAGTGATCAATGCGTGGACAAGACTCATTGATGCGTGTGGGGAGTGAAGGCTGGCTTGTGTAGTCCGATCCAATAGAAGAGCTACTGTAGATCAAATTGCTGAAAAGGTTAATGCTGTTTGTGATAGAAAGGTGTCAGAACACACAGTGCATCACTGTTATGATGGCAAATGAGAGGACCTACTTAATATTAATATTATTTATCATTAATAATATTATCATTTGATGGTCCGCTGTGTCGACCTCCTTGACGGAAGCAGCGGAAAGAAAGTAGGATAACAAGAAACATGAAACATGGCTACGAATGTGCTAGTGCAGTTCATGAAACACGATACTTGCTAATAAACAGAAAACTTGATTCTGACAACATAACGTAACACAACTATGTTTTTATCTAGTCTCAAATGTAAAATCTATCTTTAAAGGATCTTCATCATAACAGCTGACATGTAGAACACATGCTGTATCAGTACACAGTCTGTCCAAGATTTTAATGGCATCTTGTAAAGTGTGATGAGTCAAAATCGTAACCTAGAGCTGAAATCACATCTGCGCACCACAACATTTGTGCTGCATTGTGCAGCTGTTAAACAGATGTGTGCGCCGTCTGAGCACGGAACACATAACTCGTTGTGAGTTTACCGGATAGGAAACTAAATGAATGGAGCAGAAGCATTCGTTTTGAGTATTACATTTTTATTTAAATGATTGGTGTCTGTGGAGCGTTAACATGTTGCAAAGTAAAAATGTCATGGGTCCAGCAGTGACCTCCTCGAGATTAGTTTCATACAATTGCACTTAAAGGCCTGGATACACTTCACCACCGTCATATTTCACACACATCGCCTTTCTTTCTTTCGTTCTTTCTTTCTTTCTGTCAGTAGTTAATAAATCTGATCACCAGTCTGAGATCTCTTCTGCCTTCCATATGTATGTAAGTGGCAGTAAAACATGTCATCAGACTGACATGTAGATTGAACTTGCAGACGATTTGCCTAATCAGTGCATCAAACTCAAGTGCTTTAAAAGTTGTTTTTTTGTATAATACGTCTGTGTATCCAGGCTCTTAACTGCACTCCAGACATTTTTATTAAAACCTCATCAGACAAACAAGAAAACCCCAAAAAACAAACAGGAACATGAGCGAAGCGCATTTGTAGTCCTTTCAGAAAGCAGACAGCGAGACCGTTTGTACTCGCGCCGGCTTTTACCTCTGCTCCAGTTTTTATCGTACAAAAAGGAACATTTTTGTTTAAAAAAAAAAAAAAGAAGAAAAGAAAAGAAATATCTTCCATAAAACAGAAAGAAGTGCATATAAACAAGGCTGAATGGACTATTTTATTATTTTTTTTATGTCCTCTTTAAACGTGACACACCTTCATGAGGCCGTACAGTCCTACGGGACAGAGTGGAGCATTATGAGATGTAGGAAAAAACATTCAGTACATTACACACACACACACACACACACACACATTCGATGCAGTCTTCATTTTGAAAAAAAAAAAAATGACTGTTACATAATGAACTGGAGTAAAAAGCATATATAGTAAATAATCCATCAAAGCAATGCGTTCAATCACATCCGACTTCTGAAAATGACCTTTACAGGGGTTGAAGTGGTTTCAGCTAGGCAGTTTTACATCATACGCATGCAACAAACGGCGAAGCTCCAAACCTCGTTCGCTTTTCCCTTTTTCTCTACCTCTCCCATCTTCACTAAACCTCCACGGCCTTTCATAAGTGCGTCTGTGCCAGTGAAATGGCGTGCGGTGTTATGCGTGCTCAGGATGTAGCTGTTTTTTTTTTTTTTTTAAACTTTGTTTAGTACTCGAGGCTCACGAAGCCGCTCTGGTCGCAACGTGGTTTTGTTATGAAGTGCGACAAGTGGATTGTCAAATCAGGAAAGGAGTTTAACGTTTTGTCGGATCAGAGCAGCCAAGCGCACAGCGCTTGGACCAAACCCACAGCCGTCAGAAAGGACTGGACGTTCCAAACCCATGGAAAACCACGCGTTTCCTTTTTTCAAAAATGTTCATTTTAGATGCCTTTTCATTCATGTATTCATTAATACAAAAATAGGCTTCGCCGTAGAAAAAAAAACTAAATAAAAAACAAAAAGAGCAGTACGTTCTTATGTATTTTTTGTTCGTTTTTTTTTTTTTTTTTTTACATAAAAGGCCTCAGAAGTCAAATTTGTCGCAACATTAAGATAACTCGATCCAAACTAAATTGCTTTTAGCCATGAGGACGAAGTGTATGAATGAAGGCAAGTAGGGGGAAAAAAAAAAAAACATTCTCGACACACCTTCTGTTTATTTGCACTCGCAATCCTTCACCGGTGTTCGTATGTAAGAGAGATTTTTAATGTCTGATGCTCCATTCGTTTGACGTTCACGTCTCCGATTCGTGCGTGCTCACCGATATCCATCTAAAATCGGTAACTATTTTAAATCTAAATCAAACCTGCGCGTGAACATGATTAGCTCGGTGCTGATTAGAATTACGATATTAACACGCTAGTAATCCGGACCCGATTTAACAGAATAGCCGTTTATTTCTAACTAATACCTAAAGCCTGGTCGGAACTGCCGATCATCTGCGTACATCACCTCCATTACAGTGACAAAACGCAGCTAAGCAACGAAACCAGACAAGAGCTTTAAAACAAAACAAAAAAAAACATGTGCAAAACAAACTGAAAGAGGTGAAAATGTGGCGATTAATGAGACAGTACAGCTGATTTTATTTCAATTAGCATTACCATAAATTCTGATAAGATCAAATATTAAACTTCATGAAGTGTAAACAGTAATGCATGACAAGACGGGGAAAAAAAAGAAAGTCAACATCAGTCAAGGTTTTATTTTTGTGTGTGTTTTTTTTGTATGTATGTATAAACACTGTACATAAATTATTTTCTCTGAGACTAATATTGATGTACGGATAAGTGGATTTTTTTTCAAGTTTTAAAAAAAAATCCATAAAGATACTCTCACATCTCTTGTCAAAAGACAGGCCAGGTATGATATATAATTTTTTTTTTTTCATTTTGTTTTGCTCTCTACTCTACATCCGCCAGCTGGTTCAGCAATGACATTGAACACGCAGACTCGACTGAATACTTGAATCGTAACAACGTCCTTAAAAGAAAGCGAAGCAGGAAAGAATCGCGTGCCGTTTCAGTTCTGTGTACGGCTGTACGTCTCGCTATCCGAAAAATCCACAAAACATTTTTTTTACTGATAGCAAGAAGAACTTTCAGAGTGAGAGGTGCGACCCAGAGGCTCTGTACACGTTAGTCCGTTAGCCAAGTGCAGTGGTTTTGTAAACACGCTCCTTATTTTCTTCCTTTTTTTAAAATTCCATTATGCATACCACCTTTAAGAATTTTATACAAAAAGAAAAAGCACAAAAAAAGATTCAGATTGAAGAGTTTTTAAAAATTTTTAATCTTCTGAGAGGGTTTTGCTTATCTGCCCAATGCTGCAGCGTGACGTTTTACGGAGCTCGTCTCAGGGTTTTTGTACACGGTAACATAGAGAGGCAGCGTCTGTCTACCCTGTGTTTGGGGGACGGGGGCTATTAGTGAGTATATTCGGTATAGAGAGGGGTATTTGGGCAAGAGAGTGTGAGGCAACTGAGGCGGTACTGAGCGCTTGAGTCAGTTCTTCTCTTCTTTTCGCTCTTCAGTCTGAGAAAACTGTCAGCTAAGTAACAGTCTGTTACCTCCAGCAGTTTTTAAAAAAAACTTTCTTATCGAGTGCTTTCGGGAAAGAGTTCATTTCGATGCTGCAGAGGGAGAGACATGTCGGTTACGGAGCTCATCTCATGTCTTTTCTACGTGGTAAACGAGAGAGGCAGCTAGGCACAGTGCAGTCTGTTGGTACTTCTTCCCAGCTAAAGCATCGCCCTGCAGTCGGTTGTTACCTCTTCCCAATCTCGCTCTGCCTCAAGAACTGGATGTTGTTGGCGCTGTCGGCTAGTTCGGGGTACTGCTCTACAGAGAGTACGTAGTAGCCGTCGTAGCCCAGAACCTTTCCTGAGCTCAGTAGTTGCCGTTTCTCACCTTCGGTCCAGAGCCTGGCACCTTCCTCGCCCTCTCGGACCCTTTGCTGTTCTCTTTGCCACGCGCTTGCTAGAGCTCTTTGTCGAGCCTGCTCCAGCACCCGTGCCTTTTCCTCATCGAGTGTCATGCCATAGCGGACATGCAGGGCGAGTGAGCCGTACTGGAGCTCGACGTCTGCGAATCGCCGCGTACGCCCGTTCACCACCGTGGTTGACTGCGACACGGTCACGTTCACACCGTTCTCCAAGCTGCGGCGCCCACTTGTCAGCCGTAAAGCCCCGAGGTCACTTTCGGGAAGGCTGGTCTTGATGAAGTAATGCGTATCGCGACCCTCGATCGTGAAGTGCAGGTCTTCCAGGTAGAAGGCATTGTTCAGCACAGCTGCCACCTTGATGCAGTCTTCGTTGGCGATGTTCAGAGCGTTCGTTGCCACTTGACCTTTGCTGGTGATTGCAAGCATCACGCCTTTACCAATTAATGACTTAACAGTGGCGAACCACAGCCAGGGTTTATCCCGTGCAGAGCGGCGCCGGCTAAACTGAATCTCTGGCATCCTCTCGAAAGATAAGAATGCCTTGGCCTGACGTGTCACTTCCTCTTGGACGCCTGAGATGGCCTGCAAGGGACAAGTAAAGAAAACTCTTACATATGGAGATGACAAAATCTGAGTTTTACATAATAGCAGCCTAAAGTGGATTATGTAGATTATGTAAAAGTACAAACGAAGACTCAGGCAAAATGATTTTGATAACATGTTTCACAAGAGAACAAGATCACAGGGGTTTGTGTGATCATAAGAATGTTGTGTCAAAGCAAACCAAAAAACAAAAGGTATCAAAAACCTTTTGATTAGAGATTTATCAGGTTAGAATTTTTCCGAATGTTTCCATGATGGTTACCACAACAAAACCCACATACTGCATTGTTCAGTTCTTGTGATTTATCTTCCGCTCGTCTCTCAAAATCCCTGCCGGTGAATCTTGAAAAAGAAACTAACAAGTGCAGGTAACACGTTCTAACTATGGAGGATAAAGAATGCAAGAGTGCAAAAAATTATAAAATGTGTTGAACAGAGATCCTGGAGGGCCAAAGCATTGTCGAGTTTACACTTGTCTAAAATCATTAAAGACATGTGAATTAACTGGTGTGCAAGAGCAAAAAGAAATAAAGATAGTAAGAGATCATTACATGCTATACATACCGGAAGGTCATCCCAGAGCTGACTCTTTCTCATCTCCAGTGATGGCTGCGTGAGATCGAATTTAGGAATCGGGAATCCAGGGATGGCATTGTGAAGGTGAAAGCCAAATGTTACCAGCCAGATGTTGACGTCTAGAGACAAATGAAAAAGAAATCCATTTGAGCATTCAGCCTAAACATTCACATAACATGTCTTATCATCTTAGATTTAGTCTGCCTGGACAGGACAGATAGGTAAGATACAACAGATGGAGGTCAAGAAAAAAAAAATTATACTTGTCCTTACCTGTGACATACTCTTTGACATCATGCACTTTACTAATAGGGTTGTTGTTGCGAAACATGTACAGGTTAAAGGGGGCAGGATCTTTTCCCACTCTGGTCCAGGTGCTAATATCTGGGGTGGTCCAGCGTCCAGCAGGAATGTCATAGTCTCTTTCTCCAAAGTGAAGGAGCCTTGTAAGTGGGTCGTACAATCCTCCATGGAAGCCAATTACCAGCTGGAAGTCAGGGTTGGAGTCAAAGTAGATCTCTCCATAAGCAGTGTACTGAACCTGCTTGAGGAGCAGCCCATTACTGCTAAAGACAGCTAGGGGAGTGCCGGTGTTGTCACAAGCAATGTAGAACTCCTCTCCGCTGCTAATCTCCATAGCAAAAAGGTGGCCTTGCAAGTCATAGTAGAGCGAGGTGATCTCTGAGCTGGAATGGTTGTAGACATGGGTGATGCGTGTAGGGTAGTTCAGATCAGCATAAAAGAACTGGAGGTGCTGACCGAGGCTGTTCCGGGATGCCAGTCGCCTCCCCAGTCCATCGTATCGATACTGGATAGTCCAACCATTGGCCTTGCTGTGGACTCGTACTAAAAGGCCTTTGGAGTTGTACTCGAAGATCTCAGTGCCTCTCTGGCGCAGGAATCCATCTTCGTCCATCCGGTACTGGATGTCACCAAGTCGCGTGATGCGATCCCGAAGGTCATAACGAAGCGGCGTGAGCCGAGCGCTGTTACCAGGGTTTAGCAAGTGAAGGTTGCCGTTGAGATCGTAGCTGTACCGCCACATCATCTTCTCGTTCAAGTAGACGGTCTGGAGCTGGCCATCCACATCGTACTCATAGCTGTACTTGGTAGTGTTAGCGAAAGGACCGATCTTGATCTCGCGCTTGGTGACGCGGCCCATGTTGTCATACTGTATGGTAATCCAGTACATAAGGGACCGAAAGATCTCGTACTGAATCTCCTTGATGCGGCCGTGTACATCGAAGTGCTTGGTGTAGGTCATGACAGCCGTCGAGATGATCTGATTAATGTCATAATAGATGACGCCAAACTTGCCAAACTGCTCCACTTTGCCTGAGATGTCATCGAATTGGTAGAGGTCAATGGGGAGTGGTGTCTCGTTGATGACCCCTTGCATGCTGGTGACCCGGAAGCTGTTGTCGTAAGAGTAGTCAAAGCGGGCATTGACCATGCCATCCTCGCTAAATCGGAAGATCTGTCTGTCTACCAGCGGGCCAATCTGACGATATCGGATGGAGCAGATAAACCCTTCACTTTGCAAGTTCACTGTCTTTAGAACGCCAGATGTCTCATCATATGTGAAACTCACACGTGTGGTATCATAAAGGATCTCCGAGATCTTGTTCTGCCTCCTGTACTTATAGAGGATGCGGCGTCCGGTGCCCAGGTGTGCCACGCGGAGGAGCTGTCCATCCTCGCTGTAATCCACAGTGACTGAGGCGTTGCTCTCAGGTGGATGATAGATGTTGCGGTAGTAGCCGATAGATCTGATGGTCTCCATGGTGTGACGTGCGACGCTGGGCATTGTAATGGCAGAGAGCCTGTCTTGCAGGTCGAAGTCGAAGATGTACTGTCGCTGGCTGTGAAGAAGGAGCACCATGGACTAGAAGTAAAAGGGAATAAGCAATTAATAACTCTAACGAGTGTTTAAAATGCAAAGAGCGTGTAAAGAAAGGTATTAAAATTCAGTCCCAGTACCGATTTTCTCGTTTAATTGAGGTCCGTTTGAGTCCTCATTTTCTAAACGCAGCACATTTTAATACGCTTGGACGCATAATTCTGAAGTGTTCTGAAATTACTGGCCTTTGCCTCTGCACTTATCTCATAAGGTAAGCTTCGGCGAAAGTCATAATCACTTAGCGGAGCGGCAGGTAATAACCCTCTCAACATATTGTAGCGGATAAACCCGGTGGCTCTTGTGGTTGAGAAGTCCGCATGTCTTTTTTTTCACCACTACCACAAACAGAATGTTTAATAAGACCGTGATGTATGCTAAAACCACCTACTCAGCAACTCGGCTCTGATCTGTGATCGAAAGAGGTCTCATGTTTATTCTGAGCCTGTTTGTGGGGGTTTTGATGGACAGCATAAATAGCAATGATAAATAAGCGAGTCTAGCTGTTCGGCCTGCTACACAAAGCTAACAACAAAACTCCCGACATCATTTATCTTGCCGGTTTTTATTTATTTATTTATTAAAAAAAAAAAAAAAAAAAAGGGCTCCTCAATTCATGCTCTGCTGTGAAAGTGAAAAACAGCAAAACAGAAACCTGCCGGGACTGTTCTCCTGTAATCATATCAAATCATATTTGGATGATGTTATTTAGCATCCTCAGGCATTCTGTGTGTTTCTGGATTTCGATTTCTTTCAAGAAAAAAAAAAAAAAAAGAATTTAGTGATTTTATTTTACAATTAAAGAATCCAGGGTAATCAGGATGATCATAACTGATAGAAACACTGCGGATCTCTTAAAAACTACTTCCTTTTCTTTTTTTACCTGAACATCATCACTCTAATATAAATCCTGACTGCTGGGTATAACGAGTGCAGCCTAATGAGCTATCGATTACTCTCTGGCTGAATTTATAGCCTACTTCATTATGAGATGGTGTAGTACACATATACACTCCAAAGTCACATTTGTAGCTTTGCGGTCTGTGTGCGTGTAGTTCAGCTAAGAGGAAGCGATAATTATATAGATTATATATATATATATATATATATATATATATATATATATATAAAAATAAAGCATAAAAAATAGAATAAAATAGTGGAATTTATTATTTTAAATGAATGTAGAACAAAGAATGAATAGTGAAAGGAGAAAAAAAGGGATTGGAATCTGTTTAATAGAATTTAAACCAAATTGTAAATAAAACAGTTTCCAAAAACAATAAAAATCACACTATATGTTAACGTGATTGGATAAGAGATTCAGGGGAATTTAGTTATTATTATAATTATTATATATATATTTTAAATGTTTATGATCTTTACTTTTTGAAATTTATCCTTGGGATGAAAAGAAATACTAATAAAATTTCATAAATCCATTTTATACACACATACACGCACACACAATAAATTCTGTTTAGTCAAGTAAAATAAAAGTTACTTTAAAAGTTTGAACTGTTGAACTTTCTCGAGTTTTCAGGAATTTATCCCCTTCCCATCTTCTCTATTCTTTCTTTGGCCTTTAAACCATGACTTTTCCCTCGAGCCGTATTTTTTTTTTTTTATCCGTAATTCTTTCTTTACAGGACTCCTAAAGCCATCCTCCACACAAACATCCTTTTATTTCTTCTTCCTCTTCTTCCTCTTCTTCTCCTTCTCTCCACGGCAAACAACAGATCCACAAAGTCCCAATAATTCAAAGGGAAATTCACAAACCCGCATTACGTCCAGGTCTTTGTCCTATAAAACACGCTCTTTTTCCTTTGCACTGTTATTTTGGGATCTTGGCACAGGGCTATTAGTGTGTCCTTTGAATCCTTCGAGGGAAATTAAGAAGTCAGTGCCTCTGATAAATCTCCAGCTGAGCACTGTGTTCACACTGAGCTCCAGTCAAAGCTCAGCTGGAGCCTGCTGACTACAAACGAGTGTGTTCCTGAACTTATACGACCCAGCGTCAACTTCAAACATAAACTTTATCTGCACTAGAAGGTCACTGATCACACTTTCTCCTCTATGGTGCAGGACTTTCCCAGCTAGAGCTTTCTGCTGCTTCTGCTTTAATTTCACACTGATACATCTTCAGTGCAGCATTCAGGTTTAACCTGCAGTCCAATACCTACGCATTATTATTATTATTATTATTAGTAGTAGTATTAATAGTAGTATTATCAGTATAATTATTGTTAATAATAATATTTTTATTGTTATTAGGGATATTACTATTAAATTTAGAGCTTTTGGTTTACCATATTTTATTTTTTGTCTTATTGATAAACTTACAATTAAGAAATAATGAAATTAACAACATAAAATCTCTCCAATGTTAAAAACTACAGGATATTACCTAATAATCACCTTTCTCTTAACAGCATAAACCTTCCAATATTCCCTTATAATTATTTACCATGTTTTTAATTTATTTTCATCTTCAACAGTGTGCTGATCATCACATACTTTATAAATTTATATATATATTCATATTTTTACGTTTTCTTCTTGAACTCCTCACCTTGTCCAGGTAGGTATAGCTCCATGACTTGCCATCAGCAAATGTTCTGGAGATGATGCGTCCCTGGCTGTCGTACTCCACCCTCTCTGCAGTCACCCCTCGCTGGATGCTCGTCACCTGGCCGCTGCTCGAGTAGGTCAGGTTCACGGACATGAGTTTACTGCTGGGAACCCAGAGCGCAGGATGACCCGCCGCGTCGTACACGATCTTCAGCAGGAATTTACGATGGTCATCGTAAATCTTCTCCGTCTTCAAAGTGCGGTCGTAATCCACCGACAGCAGGTTCCTCCCGTTTACCTTTTACACCGAATAAAATTACAACGGATAGGAATTATTAAAAGAAAAAAAAATTATAATTTAGAATAATTTATATTGGGAGATTAAGTTTTTTAATTTTACTAAATTACATTAGATCGAACCCTGCCCTGGGATACAAATAAGGAAAATAAATACTTTCAAAATCTACAGTACATACAGAACAGGTACTTTCTAGACCTTCCATTTTAATGATGATATAAGTCAGAGAGGGTCAAAATGCCTAAATGATTTTTCAAAAGAATTTCCACACACTGCAAAAAAACAAAAACAACAACAAAAAAAAAAAAAGATAACCTACCAAGTGAAAAAATCTTAAATGTAGTTCATTTACTTAAAATAAAATTACAACAAACCAAATATTTTTATAAGATTATTATGCTCATTTATGAAATTCTATCACAATTAACTAAAATTTATTTTCTAATATTATAACTAATATTTTACTATTTGTCTAGTTTTAGGAATTTATTTCTTAAAGGAAGTAAAATTCTCTGCCAATAGAACAAAACATTTTTACTTACAATTTTAGTAACATTTGACTAGAAATAAAAGCCTAATAGTCTTATATTTAGTTTGTTGTAAACTTATTTTGAGAAATTATTTGGCTAGACTCAAGAATATTTCATGTGCTAAGCTGTTGTTTTTGTAGCGCATTGCAGCAAAAACAACACAAACTAACCTTCACACCAGATAATAAACTTTAAAGCCTTGTGAATTTCTACAGGAAGCTAAGTGCGTCTCTTTTCACTTGTCATAAACGAGCTAAACGTCTAAGCACGCTTGCATGAATGGTTTTTGTTTTATCAACACTAACAGTTAAGAACTAAAAGTGAGACGGGTTGTTTTGTTCTCAGCTCTGTGAAACATCCTTGAAGTAAATATCCTGCTGGTTTCATCAAGTCAAGTGAGAAGACATGCACTGAGTCTATTCTTCAGGAGGATGAGTAGATGATGCATGGTGCAGTTGTGTGTCTGCTCACCCTCAGCTTGCGTCCAAACACTATGACCTTGCCCCTGGTCTGCTCTTTCCTGAATCTCCACTCCACAAGGTTCTGGCCATTCTCTCCAGGGAGGCTCATGTTCCTCCGGGCCACCGTAGGGTTCGCTGCGCCCGCCAGGATGTGAGGCTCGGTCTGGTAGTGGGAGTCCATGCCGTTGGCGTAAATGACCCTCAGAGAACTGTCATAACCCACCTGATAGCTGTTCCTCAACTGATCTGCAAGATTACATTAGAATAAACAGTGCATCAGATTTACTCCATCTTTTATTCTATAACTGATACTACTGAGATCTTATATTCTCAAACTGATACAAACTGTTCGATTACCTTGTACGAGTGTGTAGAACGAGTCGATGGAGGAGAGGTTCGTGGTAATGCTGACATCGTCGTCTCTTCCGGAAGTCTCAATGTCCACTGTGAGCGCTCGGTCCATCTCCTCGATCAGGCTGGTGATAACTCCTGTAGGGAAGGTGACGTTTGTCAGCCTTCCCTCACTGTCATAGCTAAAGAATCAACACAACAAACAACAACATATTGAAGAATCTGACCATCACAACAAATCACTAATCACAGTGATACTAAAAAACAGTGACTGGTCCATGGGAACAGTGGTGATCAGTGATTAGTTGACCAATTAGTTGTGGGTGATTAGTTGATTTGTTCACCATTGTTCCAACTGACCAATCACTGATCACCACTCTCCCTGAGAGTCACTAATCACTATTGTTCCCACGGACCAATCACTGATCACCATTGCTCCTACTGACCAATTATTGAGCCCCATTGTTAAAGACACCCAATCAATAGTTACTATTGTTCCCATTGACCAATCACTGATCGCCATATTTCCCAGTGACCAATAATTCATTACCGTTGTTCGCATTTACCAATAAGTGGTTACCATTGTTCCGGATAGTCACTTGCGTATGAATCACTGATCCCTATTGAGCCCATTGACCAATCACAATTTTTTCTGACAACCAATAACTAATCACCATTGTTTTCAAAGAATCACCAAACACTACTGATCTTGATGACCAATCACTGACCACCATTGCTCCCATTGACCAATAATTGAACAGCGTTGTTCCCTGCTCACCATCGATCACTAAACAACGTTCTTACAATCTTAAAAAATCTTTAAAAAGTGTCTTTAGGAAAACGTTCTACTTCAAGTAACACCTTTTAATATGCAAATGAAGAAGATGCCTCGATTAATATGCAGATTAGTCTATGATGTTATGTGTTGACTTTCAACAACTTTTTACTTTTTATTATCTCCTGTCCCCTAAAAAGAATTGCTGGTCTGTACAGGCAGTTTATACCCTCTCTACTTGTCAGGTGTCAGATTTTTAAATAAAACATAACAGATTTTATTCTCTGAATGTTTAAAAAAAAAAAAAAAAAACATCACGCTTAACTAAACATTTCTGACTGACTTTATTTAACTCGACTCCTCTACGCCAACCGTCCATTTGGTTCCTGTTAGACTGCACTGTCGTGCACACTGGTGTGTGTGTGTGTGTGTGTGTGTGCGTGCCTATGATTAATGCGTGAATGTTTTTTTTTTTTGTAGTTGATACGCTCTTGCACGTGTGTTGCGTGTGTGTTGGCTGACGTGCTGAGTGAAATTCCTGCGTGTCCTCTGCAGTGTATAATAAATCCTGCTGTTGAAAGATGAAGCACCATTAAAAATGAGATTAGTTTTATAACCCAGAGCTAGCCAGAAAGCGCCGTCTGTCAGTGACAGGTCTAATCTAATTCTACGCACATACACATGTGCGCTTAAACACACACACACACACACACACACACATGCATGCACACACAGCATGTTCATATCAGACCACATGAACACACTTCACATATTCTTGGCAAGGTGGCGCATTCACTACCATGTCTTTTTTCTTTCTTTCTCTTTCCTTTCTTTCTTTGTCTTTCCTCATGTTGTGCCTGTTGAGATCATATCACAGATTTCTTTTTTTTTTTCCCCTGTAAAGCTGAATGTGCTGAAACGTAGACCGAGCCATTTTAACAGCACGCCCCATGACGGTAGCGTTGCCTAATACACATCAGATGGGATCACAGAGTTTCCGAGCGTTGCAAGGATGAAAAATATCACACCGAAGCGTCCATTAAAGACCATCGAGACCAACCAGACACAAACCTCTTAAGCTCCGAGGCAGACACTGATCAGCACTGATACGGGACTCGAGCACAGATGTTTTTGTGTTCTGGGGAAGTCTCGCTTTCCAGAACAACACCCCGTCCTCTAATACATATTCTAAGTGTTCCCTCGCTCTCTCTCTCTCTCTCTCTCTCTCTATCTTTCTCTCTGTAAAGTAACAGCAGCACATGAAGCATATAAATCCATGTCATGGTAATGCAGATGGAAAGAGCAGACCAGATTCAGATCATTTTACACACGCTCTGAAGCGTCCCCGCGTCTTTCTTTATGACCGACGGAGTTTATTTCCAAAGGCTACACACGCATTACAAGCTCCATCGCACAATTCTGTATTTTTTTTCTCCCTATTTATTTATTTTTTTATTTTTGCTCATATCGAACATATCCATCTTGATTGTATATACACCACGAAAATAGTTTTGAAGTGTACTCTAAATGTAATTTATACAGTCGTATTTCCAAATGCGGATTATGTTTGCAGGCAGTAGATATTATTCACTGCTAACGGTTTATTAATGCGTCCCGAAATGCTGTTACAGCAGAACAGAACAGAAGAAGCACACACCAGTATATATACACGACAGGACACTCACCGCTTCCTTTCCCCACAGTTCTTGTGCTGTTCTTCTATTTAGCGATAAAAAATAAGTGGAAAAAGTAAATACACCCAGAGATTGATGAATAAATTTATGCACCAAAATGGCTTGTTAGGATCATTATTGGTTTATTCTGCTTTTTACCTTGGACCTGCTTGCTTATAAATAAAAACTCAGATTGTTTTGGACTGACTGACAAATAGCTGGGAATCTTGAAACCTCTAGGAATATACTGTAGGAACCCTTTTCTTATGTTAACAGAATTAAAGTTTAGTTGAAAGAGAAGATTATTTAAACATCCGCGGAACCTGATCCACTTGGGATCTCCTAAAATCAATCCTCTCATTCTGTACCTACTTGATGCTGGTACAGAGAGTAAAAGAGCACAACTTTTGGCAAACAGTTAACGCGCTGGGTTACTGATTGGACGGTTGGGGGTTCGAGTCCAAGCACCGCCAAGTTGCCACTGTTGAGCCCTTGAGCAAGACCTTTAACCCTCTCTGCCACTTCCTAACTGGGATGTGCAAAATAAAAAAAATTGTTGCTCTTAAAGGGCAACTATAATGCAAAAAAAATAATAATCACTTTGTAGTCTAGTAGCTTTTTATTATCTGTTCATTATCTTTGTCTTGGATGTTGCGGATTGTCTGCTGTACTGTACATGACCTTGACTTTGAGCTGCTACTACAGAGAAACAGAACTACAGAACTAAAATACTAATACTACCGTTCAGCTGGAACAACCTGCACCGTCATACGGAAAGAAATGCACACATTCTGACCAATTAGATTCGAGTATTCAGACATGATGTGGTGTGTAAATATTTTATTACTTAAATGATTAATTTTCATATCGTCTTTATTTCATTTCATAAAAAGTATTTCATTTTATTGTAATATTTGTTTGGAATGTTATAGATGACAATTTAGATTTATAGACATTTTACACAGGATTAAATAAAAATGGATCATTTAGTGTTTGTCACGCTTAGACCTTTAATAAACCATTCCTTTTGCTTTTTGTACTTTTTTGTTTCGGCAACAAGCCAAATAGATTCTCCCCCCCTAACGTGACCTCATATAAGAAGAGCCCCTGTCCTGGCTCGTAGAGGGGCGTGGCTAAAGAGTAGCTCATTTACACAGACACTGAAATGTCACTGAAAGGAGAGAAATAAAGCGAGTTTGAGTTACGTGGTAAAATACTGCACCGTGCCAACAGGGGACCTTTAAAGCAGCTAAAGAGAATAATGTATTAATAGCGTAAACTTACTAGCTCAAAAAAGTAAGACTTTCTGGTGGTGCACAGATTTACTTATAGATGTTGTGGGGGTGTGTTTATTACTTCCCCAGTTGTGGACTGACTGTTTCCTGTTTATGATGGATCGTGTTTCTGATGAGCTGCTGATGAAATAGCAGCGCAACAAAAGGTGTGAGTTATAATCACTACGCACTAGTAGATATGATGTACTTTGTGTGTGTGTGTGTGTGTGTGTGGTGTGACTGAAGTTCTTCTACACAGCGTCAGCATTAAATTAAATCTCGACACATGATTTGAGATCGAGTTTTGACTTGCAGGGTATTTTTACAGCAGAGCGACGGAGATCTCCTCGGAGCCGGAGCCGTGTCGGTTTCTGAGGTGCGAGTTGTCATTTCTCGAGCCGGTTGTTTCCAACACGGAGCTGCCGAGGCGGGAGAACCGTGAGCGAGAGGTGTGCCTTAAACTGCTTTGGAAACAAGCCAGACTCTGATCTGAACATTCTCATTCGTGTCATAACCGTCGGAAATGTCTTCAATCAAGGGCGCTTTCGCATCCACATGGTTTGGTCTCGTACGACTAAATCAAATCGCTTCAAGCTGATAAAGTGAACACAGCCTACACAAAACTCCACACACATTTCCATCACCTGAGATTCAGCTGTAGTGTTGAAAAACAAGCAGCAGCAGTGTTTTCTCTAACAGATCAAATCCAAACTCCGTAATCCATAAACCAGGCGGACCATCGAACATGCCGAGCGCCGAGAAGCGCAGAGAAATAATCAGTAGCTGTGCTGAAGGCTACATATTTTATGTTCTTTTATGTATTAAAAATAAATTATACCTACAGCTTTTATTAATATTTTAAATAAAACATTAACGTTTTTTTAGGAGTCTGTCGATGCTTATGGTGCAAATCTCTTAACGTCGTACGTGTGATGTTTAATTTCTCAACTTGTTTTTTTTATTTTTTTTTTATATAGTTTTTATTAATGTTTGAAACTCTTGGGCTTCTTAATATTTAATGCAAAATGTTCAAACTTTTAAGAGACTGCTTAATCTCTTTTCATTTTTTATTTTTATACTATACCTGATATGTTGTTGTTCTTTTTTTAAAATCCTTTTCATTTCTGAAACTCTATTTTTTATAAATATTTCACATGAAGTTTCACCCGCATGTGCTACTAGAAATTTTGTGCATAAAGATTTCAGCTTTTATTAATGTTTCGACATCAAATTTTCTACTTTTTAAGAGTTTGATTTTTTGGTATTTTTGTGTAAAATGTTCTACTTGGAGAGACAATGTAATCGGTAAAGAAACCTTTATTTAAAACTATTTATTTAGACTTTAGTTAGTTAGTGTATGTTACACTTTTTCACAACAACACGTTATGGAGTTGTGGAGTGTGTTGTTCCACTCCAATTGCTCCCACCATTAGAATTTATTACATTTATTCACAATTTACATTTTAACAGTTTATACTTAAATCTATTGTTGTGGAATGTCTGAGAGACGAGGCTTCCCAGACCAGCCTTTAAGAGACTGCTTAATCCCTCTTAATTTTTAATTAATAAAAATAAATACCTGATATGATGATGTTCTATTTTTTATTTATTCTTAGAACCAAAATCTCCAAAAATAAGCATTTTTATATATCCTGTATATTTGACTTTGACAACAGTTGACAACAGTTTTTTAATATCTATTCATTATCTTTATCTTAGATGATGTGGATCGTGTGCTGTACTGTACATGACCTTGACTCTGAGCTGCTACTACAGAAACTAAGAACTAAAATACTAATACTAACATTCAGCTGGAACAACCTGCACCATCATACGGAAATAAAAATGCTCACATTCTGACCAATTAGATTCGAGTATTCGGCCATGATGTATTATTTTATTATAATATTCGTTTGGAATGTTCCACATGACAATTTAGATTTATTGTCACATAACATTTTACACAGGATTAAATAAAAATGTATCGCTTAGTTTTTGTTCATATTTAACATTTATCTTTTTTGTTCTTTTTTTTATTTTTTTATATATTTTTTAAAATTCTCTTCATTATGCACCTAAATGAATGTTATAAAAACTTAAACTTTTAAACTTAAAGTTTCACCTGCACCAGGTTCTGTTCAAAGCACCTTCTAAATGTTCTAGCGGGTGCGAGTGTGTGAAGAGGAGTGTTAGTGGAACGGCAGCGTGACTCACTCGTAGAAGGTCGTCCAGCCGATCTGGGTGCTCTTGGTGGCGAGCAGCCCGCTGTTGCCGTGGTAGGTGAAGAGCGTGAGCTCCTGTCCCTGTGCCGTTAGCGTCTTCAGGCCTCCGTTGGTGCTAATGGTGATCCAGATCACCTGGTTGTCGGGGGCGACGAGGCGCACGGGCATGCGGTTGGGGTCCCGGCGGATGCGCAGCGTGTTGCCGTTGCCGTCGGCGATGGCGGTGACATCACCCTCGTTGCTGTAGCTGAAGTTGTACATGTAGTCACCGGTGACGAGGCTCATGGTGTGCTGGTGCGTGCCGTTCACATCGAAAATGTAGAGCTCCTGCGCCGCTGGAGAGGCCACTTCATGAAACCCGGACGACGCCAGAGGAGGACGGTTGCGCGAGATGGCTCGGATACGAATGTTGCCCAGATCGGCGACGTAAAGGGTTCCATCAGGAGAGACAACCAGCGAAGATGGGGCGTTTAACCTGGCGTCTTTAGCGTAGCCATCTCCCGTGAGGTAGCAGTCACAGTTGGCATCGCTTTTGCAGTCGCACTCGGATGGCGCCCCCGCCAGGTGCGTGATCTCTCCGTCTGTGCTCACCTGCCGTACCCGGTTGATCTTCTTCTCGTCGCTCTCGGCGATGTACAGCACGCCGCTGAAGGACACGGCGATGGCCGTGGCGCCCTCCAGGGTGGTCTGGATGGCACGTTTTCCCAGAGCGTACTCGATGCCCGGAACCTGACAGTGCATGGGGCGTCCCGCTACGATCCGCACCTGCCGGTTCTCCGTGATCTGAAGAACAACGTTGTTGTCGAGCACATAAATCGAGTTATCCATGGGGTTGATGGCCAAGTCTGTTGGCCACTCCAAACGCACCTGCGGCGAAATGAGATGCAGCACAGATGTCAGAGACACGCAATACGGACATCAAACACACACACGCACACACATACACACACTTTAAATAGTTTGTAACTTTTGTGTCGGTTTATCACTTAGTAGTTGAGTTGGAGAAACTTTCAGCTGAACGGATCATTTCTGGGATAAAACATCACAACTCGCAGCACAGCGAAGACTCGCGCATAAATACGGGTTTTGGCTGTACAGTTGCGAGGAGGACGTTACCACGGGAACACATTTCTCACACTGGAGGAGCCGATGGTGTGAGCGACACAAAGGATAAGAACAGATTACATGAAATGATTTCACAGTGCCAGTGTGTTCACTTCAACTCTCCCCATTTGCTGAAGGAAAAAGTTCGATATTGAGTGCACGTTTTAATTCCTCTCGTCCCTGCGTCTCTCTCTCTCGTCCCTCTGAGGCTGACGCGTCACTCTGACACTGATGAAGAAGAATCCTTTACTTTGGAGCTCTAATACGATGCGGGACCGTGCTTTATTTCGTTCGGCTGTCACTGGGTCATTTATTTTGTGCCAGAGGGGATAAACAACAACAAAACAACAACAACAAGAAGAACAAGACGCGAAAGCGAAATCTTGAGCGTTGGGTATCGAAGCAGATCCTTTTTAACGAGGATTTTATGGCGCTTTCGCCACTAATAGTCTGTTTGCCGAGACGGAATCAGAGTGAAATTTCTGTGTGAAAGAGTCGTTTGCTGGTTGGTTTCATTCTGTTTGTAGTTAAACGAATAAAAAGGGCAGTAAAGGGCTGAAAACATCCTTGTAGAACTCTTTCAACCAATTACAACCATGTGCGGAGAAACACAAAAATCACCCGGGCACAGAAAACACACAGTTGTTGCTAAATACATGATTAGATAATGAAGTTTTGTGTCACGTAAACTGGCGATTATTATTATTATTATTACTTTTTAGTTTTTGTTCATTCATTCATTATTTACAACAGCTCACATCTACACAAATGTGTATCCACTGGCACATCTGAGTCACAACATCTGAGTCAAATTAAAACCTGACCGTCCTGAAATCAGGAGCGTTGTGCGATAAACCAGACGCCACAGCAGTAACACCAGCGAGTTTGATATCATCTACTGCCAGTCTGGCTGGCGTGTACCAGGTGTTCCAGGTGTATTATGGGTACATTACATACAGAACTGTCCAAAGGTCGTGAGCTCTCCTTGATATACATCTTTATATTTAATTCAATTCAATTTAAATGATGTGGATTAAATTAAAGAAATGGGATCAAATGTTTTACTGTGACAGATTGCAAAGTGCATAAAGATTTTTAAAGAACACTTTTAAAATGTATAGATTTATTGGTTTATGTAACAACCTCAGCAGCAACCACGTTTCCCCTCTCGTCTGCTCCAACCACTCAGCATTCAGCATCACCTGTATACTAATCACCAGCCTGATCATCTGTCATCGTCTGCATACGTTTCTCACCGGTTCGTGCTTTACGTTAGACGTTTTTATACTTCATAGGTCAGTGTGTGGCTTAACAAACAAAACACATTCCTCTGAAACTGCTCAGGTACAGGGACTGGACAGGACTGAGCAGGAGAGACATAAAAAGTCCTTCAGGAAGCCTGGGGAACTATTCCTTAAGACTACATTAAAGTCTGTCTCTTTGGGAGACCATTATGAAGAAGCCTATGGCACAGTGCTGTATACAGCCTGTAACACACGCGCATGATGAGCAGCTGTGTTACCGGTTTAGTCGTATACAGTATTAAGCACCGCTTTCTGAGTCGACACTATTAGAGGATTTGGAGTAAAGTTTTATTTTTTATCAGGACTGAGAAACGGTTCGGCAGCCAATCAGGCGGCCCGAGTGTGATTAGGAGAGTGTGTGAGGGACATGAGCGATGAGTCTGCTTTCACATCTGCTTCTGTTTCCTCTGTTCGAACGTGTGAAGATGTACACAGTTAAGAACAGAGAACGATTCTCGTCAGTAATTTTAACAACCGAGTGTTTAAGACGGAGGAACAGCTGCACGGTTAAATCACAATTAGCCCAAACTACGGCTGTGATGAGAATCAAGCTGAACGTCCTTTCACTTACAATTAACACCAGAGGGTTTTATAATGACACTCATCACTCTCTCTCTCACTCTCTCTCTCACTCTCTCTCTCACTCTCGTCTGTTTTTTCTTAACAATTTGGTTCTATTATTTTTATGTACTTATATTTCACTTTCTCTCTCTTTCTCTCTTTTGCACTCTCACACTTCACATCACCCTCTGTACATCTCTTCTTCTTTATCTTTATGCTTGGTCCCTCTCTTCTTCTTCTCTTTATCATCTCATTGTCCCTCAGACTATACTGTATGCTCTACACTCTCCTTATGTTGTTTCTCTTTAATTTTACACTTTCCTTTCCGCTCTCTCTCTCTCTCTCTCTCTCTCACACACACATGCGTGTCATTGTGTCTTTATTAACTAGTCAGTCTCTAATTTGTTCTTCTTTTCTCTACTTGTATTATTGTCTGTCTCTCTCTTTGTCTCTCTCTCACTCCTGTTTTTGTACGTGTATTATTCTCTCTCTCTCTCCTTTACACTCTGACACTTCTCATCACCTTATCTACATCTCCTCCTCTTCATCTTAATGCTTGTTCCCTCTATTCTTCTCCTTATCATCTCATTATCCCTCTAACTATATGCTCGATACTCTCGCTATGTTGTTTCTCCTGAAGTTTACCTCTCTCGCTCCCTCTTTCTCTCTATCTCTCTGGTGTCTTGCCAATTTTTCTGACTTTCTACTCTCTATCCTTTCCCTGTCTTCCGTTTTCCAGTGATATGACCTATAAAAAGTTGAAGGCAGGTGAGAGCGGGACGGGCGAGAGCAGGTGCAGGAGGTGGAGAGTGAGAATGGAGAGCTGGGGGAGAAGGTGCTGCTAGCAGCAGGAGAGCAGGGCAGGTGTGAGAACATCTACAGCATGAAGAAAGCTACTGGGGGTGTTTCTGAAAACTTCATGTGTGCTAATTGAAAGTGGAATATGGTTAAAAGGTGTCATGACACAGATCGATCTGTCCCTGAGACACGAGGCGTCATTTCAAATGTGCCACCGTTCACCAGGTCCATGAGGAGCTTCCTGCTCTTGTGGAAAAAAAAAAAAAACCTGCAGTGGTGAAACATGTCCTGGAGTCAAGTGCAGGGACAGGAAGGTGAAAGAAGGATCAAGTGTGTGTGAGCCAACTGAAAGCCTGAGGCTCTTTAAGTGTCCTAATGCCAAGACAGTGAAGGTCCAGAGTGCAGATCTTGCCTGTGGAGGACGGAGAGATCAGCTCAGATAAGCCAAGCTCTTCAGACCGTTGAGAAAGTGCAGGGAACAGACGGAGGTCCGAACACCACATCACGGATCAGACGCTTCATAATCCCGACTGAAGCTGAGCGCAGCGTCTCACACTCCAGTTATTTCTCAGATAAATCTGATAAAAGTGAGAGTGCTCTCACCAAGGAGAAGATCCAGGCTCAGAGATGGACAGAAGCTACAACAAAGACTTTTGTTCAATCTGTTAGAGACTCTCATGTTCACATTTCTGTTTGCTCTGGGACGTGGACTAAAGCAGAAGGGATGTGGGTTTTTGTTTGGGGAGTAAGTGAAGTGTGTGTGTGTGTGGGGGGGGGGGGGTGTCAACGGGGTACTCTTTTTAAAAATATCAAAATACAGTGAACTGAGGAATTAAAGCAATCCCATAGTCTCTCTCTCTCTCTCTCTCTTGCTCCTTTCCTCTTTGCTTTCCCAGTTTCTTTTTTTCTTTCATATGTGTATTCCCCATCTGTTTGTTTTCATCTCTCTCTCCTTTTCCTTTCTCTATCTCTTTCCTCTTTTCCTTTCTCTCTCTCTCTCCATCACTGTCTGTTTTTCTCTCTCCCATCTTCCGTTTCTCTGTTTCTTTCTCCTTTCTCTTTATCACCGTCCGTATTTCTTACTCTCTCTCATCCTTTCTATCTTTTCTCTCTCTCATCTTAGTTTTTTTTCTCTAATTCATATATTCCATTTAAATCTGATTCCTGTCTTTGCTTCCTTCCTTCTAACATAGTCATTTGTTTTCTCCATTGCTCTCCCTCTCTCCCTTGCTCCTTCTTTTTCTCTTCTCTTTCTCAGTCCCGCTTTGTGCTTTGTCCCTCTTTTCTCATTCATGTACTCCCTTTGTGTCTGCTTTTTTTTTTTATCTCCCCTTCCATCCATTTATCCACCTCTCTCTTTCACCCTGTCCCCATTATTTCCCACAGTCTTTCCCACCTAACCCTGTTCTTCTCTAATTCACATGTTACATTTATGTCCGATTCCTGTCTTTGCTTCCTCCTAATTCTCTCTCTCTCTCAGGAACATTAAACTCTAATGCTGCAGAAATAAAAGCTTTCTCGTCCTCTGTGCCTGCATTATAGATGATCCACTTCAGCTTCACTGCTAACACAGTCTGACCATTAACATGGGGTCAAGGTCCTCATGCTGACGGACGCTGGGGACAGAAACTCACTCCAGGGGACAGATGAGGAGAGAGAGAGAGAGAGAGAGAGAGAGAGGGAACACAGGGAAGTAAAGCAGGAGCGAGGAGCTGATGTGACGAAGCAGATTAGTTTCTTTTTGCCCGCCAACGATTATGAATGTTGAAGTTTATTAAAGAATGACACCTGATATGTTTTATCCGTTTGTAGTCACATGTCATGCTGTGCCATGTTCCTCTTGAATATTGCCTGCGCTCCATGTCCACTCCTCAACTTTAATCACCTGGTTCTGATCCGTGCTTTAACAAAGCTTCTATTCTGAAAAGCGGTAGACTTTAATGCTCCTCGAGGATCCTTAATCTGCAGATTAAACACGGCACAAGTTCACTTATCTCCTCTTTATACGCTGCTCAGCTCTCATAATCTGCTACTTATGAGGGTTTACAACGTGAAGTTCCGCTCAGCGCTCCCAACGCAGGTCTGAACCACATACGTGCTTAAAGACGCCATGAGAGGTGCGATTCCATTGTGTATACCTGCTGACTTATTTCCATTAGAAACAGGATGTCGATGTGGCGAGGTGTTGGACTGCTTGGCTGATTCACGCCCAATCTAAACTAGCCTCACAGCAGTGCTTGGCAAAGTATACAAACTCTGTACTACTTCCTGTAAAAGTAGAGATATCGCAGGTAGAATATTATTCAAGTAAAAAAGCAGAAATTCTCCCTTTACATTTGTACTGAAGTAAAAGTCCAAAACTACTTAAAAGTATCAAAAGCCTGTATTAGCTCACAGTAGAGATTAAGTCATAGTATAAAAGTTTCTCTCTCTCTGCTTTCTGACTGTGAATGTGCCGTTTTTGTCACTGTCTGAAACTCAAACCAGCTCCGCCTTCGATTTCAAACACCTGCCGCATGACCGAGCATTTCACAGAGAGACGGAAAACAGTCAGCAGGTGGTGATTTTACTTCTTCAACACCAAGTACAAATGTAGTGAAGTAAAAGTACAGATATCTGCTGTAGAATGTAGTGAAGTAAAAGTACAGATATCTGCTGTAGAATGTAGTGGAGTAAAAGTACAGATATCTGCTGTAGAATGTAGTGAAGTAAAAGTACAGATATCTGCTGTAGAATGTAGTGAAGTAAAAGTACAGATATCTGCTGTAGAATGTAGTGGAGTAAAAGTACAGATATCTGCTGTAGAATGTAGTGAAGTAAAAGTACAGATATCTGCTGTAGAATGTAGTGAAGTAA
>JAQMYJ010000039.1:5665584-5683697 GCA_030014305.1 Clarias laeviceps | reverse complement strand
AAGTACAGATATCTGCTGTAGAATGTAGTGAAGTAAAAGTACAGATATCTGCTGTAGAATGTAGTGAAGTAAAAGTATCTGCTAATAAAACTACTCACGTAAAATACAGGTACATGAAAACTGTGCTGGAGTAAATGTACTTACTAAGCTTACACCGCTGCCTCACTGTAGCTTAGACAATGCATGAAATTTTATATTATATATCTATATATTAAGTATGTAAGATCTGGAGAATTTCTCATGACCCATTGAAAAACAGTCCTTTATAATCACAGAGAAAAATATACTGTACATTCAGTTAAAATAATCAAGTAAAAAATAACAACAACAAAAAAAAATAAACGGGTATATTTGAAAAAAAAGAAAAAAAAAGAAATACATTTTAAAAAATAAAAACACCTTAATGCAGGTCTGACTGAGTTAAACTATACAGCAAGTAGGACACAGGAAAGTTTCTCCAAAGTGTTGCAATCTCTCTCTCTCTCTCTCTCTCTCTTGTTCATAAATGTTCATACCTCTCAGTTTTTTTTCCCTGGCGTGTTATATGAAACAATTTCATGCCAGCTATTTTTGAATGCTGAAATGGACAAGGATATATGAAGTTCATCTTAAACTATTAGATGACTGTACTGGAAATAAGACTTTACCTTCTGTCCTGCAATAAGAAACGTAAAAACATCATCCATCATTTGTCTGAAAGCTCCAAAAGACAAAACGACTGAGCTGCCAGTGTCCACCTGCGTCCCTGTCTACCAAAGCTAATCCCATACACCATGCTCCCATGAGTTTCAGTCAAAAATGAGCATATACTCGTTTTGCAGAGTGAAGAAGATCCTTAATTTTTTATTTTTAAATAAAATGCTTTGATTGGCTGAAAGATTCATGATTTTAGAAAGTCTAGCTTTTTCATTTTTGCGTCATTTTTTCTTTTTTTATCGCTATTTTTTCACAATCACTTTGGCGATCAGACAGGAGGATGATATAAAATTGTCTGCATACATTTTTAATAAATAAAATATAGAATGATATAAAATCTTGAGTCTTGAGCCAGCAATCTAACAATATGAGACATACAGTACTATTCAGCAAAGCTGCTATATAAAATGCTAAACATATTTGCACCACATTGCTGTTAAATTCGGCATTCTGAATTTTCTAGAACAGGTTTCTATTAATGAGCTCCTTCTAATATGTCGTTTCTGTAGGAACAGCTCATGCACATGGATGTACAGTATACGACAGACGCTCAACAAAAACAAATTGTTAAAAAAATATGTAATCTGTAAGGAGATGTTTATTCAGCGTTGATGGACCGCATCTCCAGTGCCAGTGTTTCGGTAGAGTCAGAGGTTAAGCTCTAAAAATAATTAAGGAGGAATGTCTACACATCGTGGTTTCTGAGAAACATGAAAAGCTGTGATTTTTATTTTGTCCTTAAGTGGATTTGGGAACCTTTGTCTATAGACAAACGCTGCCTATAGAAAACTCTATAGAAACATCTATCTATATAAAATTTTGTCTGTAGTAAACTCTTACTAGAGGAATCGATGTCTATGAACATTTACATGTAAAAAAAAAAAACACTGCCAAAATAAAACTGCCTAGTAAAATGTCCATAAAAAGTACAAGTGAAAGAAAGAAAAATGGAAAAATTATGCCTATAGAAATGTCTCACTACAGAAACCTTTGTCTATAGAAAATGATGTCTAGAAAATCTTTGAAAGCTCTGCTTAGAGGAATAGCCATACATAAAATCTGTGGCTATAAAAATGCTTTCTATAGAAACTCTGCCAATGGAAATAGAAAATAAGGTCTATAAAAATTCTGCCATTAAAAACTGCTATCTAAGAAAACTGTTTATTAAAACTCCACAGACGCTCTGCCTGCAGGAATCACTGTCTATAAACTATTACATATAAAATGTCTATAGAAAACTCTGGCCATAGAAACGTCTATAAAATTCCTATCAATAGATACACACACAGACAATTCATGTCTATGAAAAAATACAGTCAAAACAAACAAATAGAATTCTATCTATAGAAACAGCTGAAAGTAAAACAATTGAAATAGAAAAATAGAAAATGCTGCCTATAGAAAAGTCTGCATGTAGAAATTTCTGTCTACTGAAAACTTTTCATACAAGTTATATTTCTGTCCATATAACTTTGCCTTCTGTAGAAACCCTTCTTTTAGAAACCTGTGTATAGAAAATGCAGTCTATAAAATTTTCTAAAAACAGAAAGTGTTCTCTAAAGAAACCCGTGTCTATAGAAAATTCTGTTCATAGAAAACGGTCTGTAAAACTGTTTTATCCCAGAGATAAAATATAAGCACTGATAAAAAGTGACCCGTGTGTAAAATGATTAAATCAACACTGTACAGTTTTACTGTAGACAAACTGGCCCTTAGTCAAAAATATTGGTCAAAATGTCTAATTCCGCTGCAAACAAACAGCTTTTTTACACCATAAAGAATTAAAACTGCTGTAAAGTCACAGTTTCCCGGCTGCAGCGTCTGACCCGCTGTACTCATCCGACCAACAGACGCAGCTGTGTTTCTACATTATAATGAACGTTTCCTGAGGGATAAGTGTGATCCTCCTAATAAGCCCACTTCTACACTCTAACACTTTGTGTGTGCTGAAGAGCCAGGTAACCTCATCCAATTTAATATAAAATAAAAAGCATGGAGCTGTAATCAGATGCAGTCGAACCATCAACACACACATTTTATTTTATTGTCTGAACTGATGAAGATGAAGTTAGACGAGATTTTTTACTTTGGAACAGACAGATGGGGGCACTGTAGCTCTCTGCTGCACACTGTCAGAGAAGTGTGTGTGTGTGTGTGTGTGTGTGTGTCACTGTCCTGTCTAATACACATTGGAGGAAAAAAAATTTGGACGGAATTTCTCTGTGTTTAAGTTTCCAAGAAAACCCCAATCAGTGTTCAGACTGAATGATATACTGCAGTGCAGTGTGTGTGTGTGTGTGTGTGTGTGTGTGTGCGCAGCTGCAAAACATTTTTCTTCTTGAAATATTTAAAAATAACACTGTATAAAAAAAAGTTTATAAAATAAAATAATAAAATGAATAAAACAATAAAAATTGCTAAATTAATTAATAGACATAATCCGTTTATTCTTTAACAGGTGTTTGGCATTTAAATACCCACAAATCCTCTGGCATATCTTTGAAAGGTTAATAGATATATATATATATATATATATATATATATATATATATATATATATGTGTCTAAGGACTATACATATTATAAACTTTAAAAAATATATTTTTAGTTTGGAGAAATGTGTTTTTAAAGTTATAATATTATCTTTCTTTATTATGATGAGAAACATATGTTAGGATAAAAAATTGTGGAAAAAAAATTGTCTTAGCAGCTTTAAGTTTAATAAATTATCCCTTATATTTATAGATGCATTCTTATAAACAGATTTCTCTAAACAGCTCTAAAATGTATAATCATATACAAAATAATATTCCATGTTTTTAATCCATGCTTCATTACATGCTTATTTTCTGCTTTAGCTATTTTGCCTTTAATTAGCGGCGTAACACATAAAGACTATATTATCTATAAAACACTGTTTAGAAACACAGGACATGTTGTAAAGGAAATAATACAACACATTTATTTTAACCAACGAGACATATTTGTGTTTTTCATTATCATACATATAACATATACATTTACACGACTGCTTCACAGCTTATTATTTCTCTCCTCTCGCCGTCTCATTAATATTAGAATAGAAAAAAGTACTAGAATAAAAAAACGGGATGTTTTTTTAATACAGAGTTAAGTTGTGTATCTTTATCTCTCTGACACACACATTTGTATTTTCAGTGGAATAAAATATTAACATGGTAATAAACCCAGCGTTCAAATAAACATAATGTATTTATGTGTGTTTGGTGCTGGTCACAGTAATGCCAGTATAATGCCAATGTAATGCCAGTGTAATGACGTTGTACTATGGCCTGAGGCAGCGCAAGGCGTTTAGCTCAATGTTTTATGCAGACTGTCATAAAAGTGACTCGCGGTAACTTGCCACTGATTCGGTTTCACTTTACTGGCGGAAACAATAACGTGTGTCAGACCTGCTTTAAAAAAAATTATAATTGGTTTAAAAAAAATAAATAAATTTAAAGTGCAGTGAAAGCTGGACGTCTCATTTCTCGCCGTGTCTGTTCGCTCTTATTTTTAATATAGGCGAAAAAGAATTAAAGAATAACAGTCCAGACGCTGTAACCGATACAAAAAGAAGATGTCAGGATTCCTGACTTCTTTATACATGCAATGATCAGGAATTTATTTCACATCAAATACATTTCACAGGACTTGTGTACAAAATACAACAATAAATTAAACTAGAAATGTGTAGCTTTGTGTAAACATATTGATATGTTCATTTTACCAAAATAAATGAATTATTTTAACCAAAACATACAGCATTTTATAGTCATTTAACATTATTTATTTTTGTTCCCTTTGTTCTGCTTCCTGAAACTCTGCTCTTGATTTAAATACATTAATTTATAAGAACAATGTCTGTGAGCAGTTTCTGATTGGAAGGTTCGGGGTTCGAGCCACCAAGTTGCCCCGGTTGAGGCCTTAAGCAGGGCCCTTAACCCTATCTGATCCAGGGGCGCTGTGTCCTGTATCCTAGCTCACCCTGCGCTCCGAACCCCAGCTTCATAACTGGGATATGCAAAAATTGCAATTTTCTTTTGGGATTAATAAAGTACTTATGATCATTATGAGTCATTTTTTGTGCTCTTGCTCCACAGGGCGCTCCAAGGTACAATCACTCATAACAAAAGGAAAAAAGAGGGACGAAAGTAAATAGGGGAGAATAATTGTTGCCAAATATCAGGCTGAATAAAGATAAAGATTGAGATTAAGATGAGGATAATAACAATGTGTTAGCTTCAGCACTGCTATGAAACAGTACAGTTGTCCCTCGGGATCTGCAGGGGATCAGCTCCAGGATTCCTTGCAGATACCATAAAGCTTACGGAGGCTCAAATGCCTGCTATACAGTACGATGGTGTTGTATTTACATACATTACCTCCACATCCTCCTGTACACGTTAAATTATCTCTAGAGGATGTATAATATCTAATACAACATGAATCTGGAATTCATTGCCATTCGTTGCACTGTTTAGAGAATAACAGCAAGAAAAAAAAATACGGTTTACCTATTTCTTTTTTTTTTTGATTAATTGCGAGACAGCATTGTACACTCCCTCTGAGCCTGTGGTGAGGGACTCATTTGATCACTTAAGAGATCACTCTTTCTTAAGAGAGGTTCCTTTTTCAAAGAATACACAGAGTACACGAGTAGTGAATGAAGGAGGCGTGAGGTGAAGCGTGAGGTTGCAGGAGCGAGACTTAGGATGTGCATGTGATAGAAGGTTACAGTTCAGCAAAGTCAAACACTGCTCTGTAGAAATGAATGGAATATTTTTTTTATAAATATTTATGATTCATAATTCAGTGTTGGTTGAATTCGGCGATGCAAGACCCGAGCATTAGTTTTATATACAGTATATATAGCATATACTTTAACTGTAGTTACAGTAAGTACAGGGGACAAAATATAAAATACACCAGTGTACAGTATATACAGTACATACATATTTTTCATAATATTATTTACATATTAATAATGTTCTATATTCTATTATATTCTAATATTGATTTAAATATAATATGAAATACATTTTTTAATTCTTGCTCTAGGTATTTCTTCAGCAATGATTATGAACACTTTGTACTTGTATTTGATTTTGAGGGTTGTTATTAAAAAGTGTTAAATAGACTGTAAAACATGACATTATATAATAATATCATATTAAAGAATATTAAACAATTATAATTTGCCTGTAGTATAAACTAATGCAATCTACATGTTATTTTTGTATATATTATAAATTATATAAAAATAAGTTTTTTTTACTGTATAGGTGTAGTATTGTGTATTTTATAAGTTTTCTGTTTTATAGAAAATAGTTTCAAACACATTATATAATACAACACACTACTCAGATATTCCCTAAATAATATTTTTCTTTATTATCTATTGCATTACAATTTAATAATGTTATTTATTTATTAATTAACATTTATATGCATCTATATTTGTACTCGCAAATCACAAATATAAACTACAGAGATATATTTTATTATTACTTACTGTATTTTTGTTTTTATATATCGGTATTTAAACCCATTACATTACATACAGTACGTTACATACTGTACATGATGGGTGTGTTATATAGAATATATTTGCATACACTGAATACACTTTATTTCTCTATTTATCATAAAATAAACATTGTATATACTGTATATTTTAAAATGCAATTATTATAACATTCCGTTACAAAGTTCTATTGCAAATAGTCTATTATTATACATTTATTTTTCAGGTATTGTATAATATATTCCAAGACTGTGTTTAATGATATGAATAAATGATAAAATAAAGGTAAAGTTACACATACCTGCCCGATATGCATGCTCGTGTCACAGGTCAAAGGTCGTGCAGAGGTCAGATCGTTCGACCCCAGCAGTGTTGATATGATGCCGTTACGGTCCACTTTGCGGATCATCGTCCCGTCAACGAAGTAGATTAATCCATTTTTATCCACTGCAATGCCTGCAGGAAGAAAGGGGCGAGATATATATATATATATATATATAGGTGTCAGAAAACACACACACACACACACACACACACACACACACACACACACACACACAGCAGCTACATGTGTCGCATTTGGCCCTGCATTTTTCAGGTCACGATGAAAGGGTGTACTGTGAATTATTCACATTTTGCTTTGACTGTGCTGAATAATTTGTGAAGGTAAAAGGACTATAGAGGACACACACACACACACACACACACACACACACACACACACACACACACTGGATTTTCCTCACACAGTGTCAAAATCGAAGTGTACAACAGTTGAATTCCACGCTGATTAGAGATAACACAGCACCATCACATTTTATTCTGTGTGTGTGTGTGTGTGTGTGTGTGTGTGTTTTAGATGCCAACCCAGAGCTTACCGAACATCTGTTTGTTGCCATGGGGACAGTAATAGCTAAAATAACTCTTGCATTCAGCCAAGAGGAGTTACACTCAGTGTGTGTGTGTGTGTGTGTGTGTGTCCGCACGCTCTGGGCACCCTTCCACAAAAAAAAAAAAATCCCTCAGCGCCATGACCAGTGGCCTAATCAAAGTGGCAGAGCATAGTGTGTGTGTGTGTGTGTGTGTGTGTGTGTGGTTTTCTACACTATGACTAATGTGCTTTGTTAAACTAAAAGTAAAAATTGCGCACACACACACTCGCGCATGCACATGCAGCATGTACACAAAGAGTGTGTATGAGTGATGAGGCGAGTGTTTTATTTGCTCAGCAGATCCGCTCGGCGTGATTCCTCCAGTGTCATCATAACAGCATCAGTGCGGACATTAGAGATTCTCTCTCACACACACACACACACACACATGCACAGAAACGAGAATTTTTTTTTTATCTGTATGTATTTAGGTGGTCATTAGTAACATAGCTACCTTTAGGACCCAGCAGGAGAGCCTCGGTGGCCTTCCCTCCGTCCCCACAGCGGTTCTCGTCGAAGGGTAAGCACTGTTCTCCGGTTCCTGCCACCACCTCAGCGTTCTGCAGCAGCTCCTTCAGTCCTGTCAGAACTTTGGGTCTAAAGATCCTGCGTGAGTTTGTATCGGACACGTACAGCTGCCCCGACATCGGGTCTGTCGCCAGGTAGTATTTATGCGCTGGATTGTTGCTATGGAGACGGAGGAAGGAAACAGTTTATTTACTTGTCATGAAACACAACAGACAGGCTTGCATAACCTTCAACCATAAACATTGACCTTCAACCCTAAACACTGACCCTAAGTCTAAAGTTCAACCTTATGTTTAATGTCCAAACCTAAGATTAATGTCCAATGCTAAGAATTATGTCCAAATCTAAGTCTAACATTCAACCCTAAGTATATCATCCAACCCTAAGTCTAATGTCTAATCCTAGGTCTAAAGTAAAACACCAAGTTTAAAAGTAAAACACTAAGACTAATGTCCAAATCTAAGACTTATGTAAAACCCAAGATCTTTCAAGCCTAAGTCTAAAGTCTAACCCTAAAATTAATGTCCAAATCTAAGATTAATGTCCAACGTTAAGACTAATGTCCAACCCTAAGTCTAAAATCCAACGCTAAGACCAATGTCCAAATCTAAGACTAATGTCCAAAACTAGGTCTAAAGTACAACATTAAGTCTAAAGTCTAATCCTAAGACTAATGTCAAACCCAAGATCTTTTAAGTCTAAGTCTAAGGTCTAACCCTAAGACTAATGTCCAAATCTAAAATTAATGTCCAAACTTAAGATTAATGTCTAACGCTAAGACTAATGTTCAACCCTAAGTCTAACATCCAACACTAGGACCAATGTCCAAAACTAGGTCTAAAATACAACATTAAGTCTAAAGTCTAATCCTAAGGCTAATGTCCAAACCTAAGATTAATGTCCAACACTAAGACTAATGACCAACCCTACGTCTAAAGTACAGCACTAACACTAACCTTAGTGCTGATGTCTATCATGACCTCTTATCCCTAACGCTGCGTTTCAGTAAACATATACAGAATTAGAGCAATGCTGAGGTTCACAATGGAGAAAAATACACTACAGAAAATAACAACATTTAAAAAACAACAACATTTACAATCACGTCTAACAAAAACGTTCTGAATGTGAGAGTGAAACCTCGCTGTGTGATCACTCAGCTGCTCGTCTTTTATATGGAGTGGAAGAGAACGGAGGAGCGGTTTAACACAACACATAAAAAGCACAGGAGACAAAAGCTGAGCAGAGAATACTGTGGATAACACACACACTCACACACACACACACACACACACACACACACACACACACACACACACACACACACACACTCTCTCAGCAAAAACTCAAATAGTGGAAAACTCTTGTATTTAAAGTTCAAAGAGACTGTCAAGCATCTGTGTCATGAAACCTGACATTACAGCTTCACCCCCGACACTGGAGACTCCTTCCGTGTCTGCGTTGTTAAATCTTTAGATCCATAACTACACGTGATGTTTTAATCTATTTACGAGCCGTTACTATTGAAACGACATCGTGTCAGAGTGAGTGCGCTACTGTCAGAGCTGCCATGATGGAGAATTAATCAACAACTTCTGACCAATCAGGATCCAGAATGTAGCCATAAACGTCAGTCAGATGCTAGCAAAGACGTTGCAGCAAGGTAACCACCTAGATACTTCATTTACAAAAAGAAAAAATAAAGAATAAAGAATGATTTCCTCTCTGGAACACTTCAACAGATCACTGATGTGCAAGGTGGCCATGTTGATTTTTTTGGGAGTCTATTACATGTGACGGTGCTTCAGAGCTGAACCGAGCTGTGTGTCGTGTTCGTCTGAGTGTAATTCGGCGTGACCGCAGAGCACGACAGTGTGACGCGACCATAATAACTGCCAGCGATCCGATCTGTCACTTCCTGTCCGTCATCCTCACACACTCTGCCTGACAGGAAGGAAAAAAAAAAAAACAACACCACGAGATGGCAAACGTCTGTCGAGGAGAATCAACAACGTGTCACGACGTGTCAATTACAAGAGGCTAAGAATAGCGTGAGGCAGAAACCTGGCCACCATACACGTGTACATGTGCGTGTGTGTGCGTGTGTGTGTGTGTGTGTGTGTGTCTTCGTTTGTGTGCATGCTTGGGGCTGAACAGATGAGTCTCTAATCTTTTATCACATGTCTCTCTTCGTCGTCTTTAACACGCCCTCACTGACCTTCCTGACGAGGAAAATGTACGTAAAAGCAGATTTACATCACTTCCTGTCGTGTTCGGTGTCTGGAGAGAGTTCAGGAGGAAGACAGAAGAAGATGGAGATCGAAAAAATGAATAAGAGAAGACACGAAGAGAGGAAGATGTGTTGAAGGACACGAGAGTGGAGAGGGACGAGACAATGTCGCAGCAGACAACGTTTACAAGACAAAAGAAATAAAGAGTTAAAAGAGAGTGAAATGAGAGAGGTATGCACGTAAAGAGGGAGAAATAGAAAAGGATAAAAATAAACAGAGAGAGAGGGAAAGACAGAAAGTGAAGACATCAATGAAAAGAGATAAAGATGGGCAAGGAAATGAGGAAATGCGGCAGCAGACAGAGAGACAGAGAGAGAGAGAGAGAGAGAGAGAGAGTCGTGTTTGCAGGTGTATTAATAATACAAGGCGACTGAGCAAAATTTCAGTGTGTGAAAGACACTCAGGGATTCTTACTCACTCACACACACACACTTACACACTTACACACTTACACACACCCTTTCTTTCTCTTTCTCCAAAGGCTTACCTGTGTCTGAAGTCTTTATTTCTGAAATCGTAAAAAAGCAGAAAAAGGAAGAGAAGAAGAAGACAGCGAAGAGGTTAGGACACAGTGAGCTCCATCATGTCTCGCTGTCTCACACACACACACACACACACATTTACCCACACCCACACACACACACAACACAAACTTTAAAACAGACAATGTTTAATATGTTAATTTACAAGTAATAATAATGAACAGCAGCTCTGTCTCATGTACAGCTCGTCTCGGCCGTGCACTCAGCTCAGTCTCGCCATGTTACAGACAGATAGACAGATAATAATACTATATGGATATATTCATACAAGTTCCACTTCTAGTCAAAGTAAATAGTTTGGCCTGAACAGAGCGTACATATATATATACACACACACACACACACAGGGTCACAGCTCAGTTTCCATCTTCAATTAAAGAAGCTAATCAAAATATAACGACGCGGCTAATAACACAATTAGCATCACGCTGCTAGCCGCTGTTAGCATTCGGAGCCAATGTCTCAGTCTATTACTCTCAGGGTCACAACGCATCGAGTCTCATCTCAGGATCATAAACACCAATTTATCTCATTTATCTCAACTTCATTCATTAAAATGTAAAAAATTAAATTATTATTTTTACAACTTTTCTAAGCACATCTGAAGTGACGTTATTCGAAATCAAATATGTTAGATAATTAAAAATAGACTTAAAAATAGATTTATGACTCAAAAAAAAAATATATATATATATTTTTTTTTACAAAATATTGTAAATAAACAACTTATTAAAATAAATAAAAAATAAAATGTAGAAAGTTTAAGAGCTTTACAAAGGTTACACCATTTAAACCAACTAAAATAATAAAAATTTAGTTTTTATGTTTTAGAAAGTAACGAGCTGAGAGTTAGCTGAAAAGGTGTCTAGGAATTACATCAATTCCCTAAACATTTGATAAAAATTAGGAACTTCCTGTTTTATGTGTTTTAACAAAACAACAGCAACAAACGATAATAAAAATTATAATAAATAATAATAATAACAACAACAACACGGCCAAAATGAGGGAAAATATGCATGCTTTTTTAAAATTAAATTAGTAGGTAGAATCCTTAATTTTTTAAATCTATATTTTTAAAATTAGCTTTGTTATTAGTGGCTAGCATCTTTTCACATGTAAAAACAGTAGTTTGCATCTTTTTATTTTTAAAGTCAGCTGGACATTATTTATGTATATGTTTAGGTGAGGAACTGAGATTTATTCCTGTTCAAATGTGTAAAAGTTTATTCTTTGTAAAAATAAGTAAAGCAGGTTATTTTGATTCAAACAGAAACTATTATTTCTATCTTTTACCTCATTAATTTTGTGCATGTTTTACATATAAACGTTCAAACAAACAAAAGTATAAACTCTAAAATGTTACAACATGTTTAATATGTGCTGTTTATCACTATGTGCTGGACCTAAAGTCAGGGTAAGAGACGTGTGTGTGTTTAGCTTGCGTGTGTGTGTTTAGCTTGCGTGTGTGTGTTTAGCTTGCGTGTGTGTTTAGCTTGCGTGTGTGTTTAGCTTGCGTGTGTGTGTTTAGCTTGCGTGTGTGTGTTTAGCTTGCGTGTGTGTGTTTAGCTTGCGTGTGTGTGTTTATGAGTGTTTTAAGAGACATGAGCGCTGCGTGAACGCGATGTTAACGAGCCCATAACAACTGATTACGTCTCACAGAATGAAGAGAGATTTCATCAGGCTTGCGTTTTCATTTGGACAGGGGACATGCTGTGAATATGTCACGCCCAGGACCTAGCATTCATTTAACTCCCTACACACACACACACACACACACACACACACACACACCATTCAATAAGGAGATTTAATTGAACTCAGAGAGAGAGAGAGAGAGAGAGAGAGTGAGTGAGTTATAGGTCTTTATTAAAGAGAGTTTAATATGAACACTTGGCTTCGGTGTAAGTGTGTGTGTGTGTGTGTCTGTGTGTGTGTGTGTGTTAGATTGAGCAGTTTGGTGATAAATCTGGAGGACAGAGTAATGTAATAATTAAACTCTAAAAATCATCTTCAGGGTTTCATTTCCAGTAAGTGCTATATACTGGGAGCACTGGGAGCACTGGGTGTGAGGAAGGAAAAAGCTCCTTCAGTTCATCACTCCTGCGCTAGTGTGAGTATGTGTGTCTGTGTGTCTGTGTGTGTGTGTTTAATACTTTACTCTATAAATTTATTTTAACACTGGTCCTTAAGGTCCAATTATTTATATTAAATATGCTTGATTTTTTTCATTTAAATAAAAATATATTAAATATAAATAAAATATAAAATACAATTTAAAGACATGCAGACAATATTATTTTTCTAAAATAGCATTATTTCACAAGTGTGCTGTCAAGTTAAACAGTTTATTTATTTATTTACTTATTTATTTACATTAATGATGCATTTTTTGTACATATTTAACCTTTTAATTCTGATTATTTACTCAATTTATTCTGTTGAAATTATTATTATTTTTTTAATTAATTCATGTAAAAAAAAAATCATTCCACATCTATGTATGGAAGCACCAATTCTTTAAATTAATTAAGTTAATTATAACTAATAACTATTATTATATTATAATGCATCGTAATTTAAATGCTCTCTATATTTTAAACCTAAATAAATAAATACACAATTATTAATTTGAATTAAATTATATATGAATAATAATAGTGAAATAAACAGTGTTAACGGTGCAGCAGTGAATTAGTGGTGTGTGAGAAATTTGCACGAGTTTGACCTTCAACTCCTGACACGGTCATGTGACTGATAATAAAGTCACATAATAATATAATAATAATAAAGTGATAATAAAAAAAATTATATGAATGAGATTTGCTTCTGTTAGATTTCACCTAAGAAACTGCAAGAGCGAGAGTGCGTCAGTTCTTGGTAAGAAGAAGAAAAGACTCGGCGCTATACAGGCTTCACAGTTCCACAATAAATAAATCAAAATAATACATATAAATAAACATGATACATATAAATAAATAAATAAATGCCATGTGGGGCGGGTACACGCCGCAGCAGGTAGACAGGGACGAGTTATTGGTGACTGTGAGGAGACGCTGAGAATTACACAACACACACACACACACACTGTGAAATACACATCACACACACTGTGAAATACACATCACACACACTGTGAAATACACATCACACACACTGTATTTGCTGCTACTTCTGCTGAAACTCACAATGATCACATCATTCAGTACTCCATTCGTCCATCCAACCAGCCATCCATCCATCATTTTGTCCAATCATCCATCCATCCATCCAACATTATATCCATCCATGCATCATTTTATCCATCCATCCATCCATCCATCCATCCATCCATCCATCCATCCAGTCCAAACTCCATCCACTGCTTCTCCATCCATCCATCCATCCATCCATCCATCTATCAATCCATTTATTTATTCCAAATCCAGTCCTTCACTTCAGATTACTTCAGTTAGATAATCAGGCATTTAAGCTTGATTTGCGATTAACTTGGCACATCCCTTTCGTCATCCCTCCATCCATCCACCCATTGATCCATCCATCTTAAATCACTTCTGTACAGTATATCCAGAGTCAGAATTGAGTTTATTGGTACTATTAGCACAATTGTTGCCGTCATGTCCTTTCCTCCTCCCTCACCCGTCCCTCACCCGTCCCTCCACCCCTCGTTCCCGTGCCCTACCTGAGCTCCATGACGCTGGTGACGTTGCCTGAAGGGAAGATGCGTCTGATGTAGTTAAAATCTCCAACGTAGATGCTGCCGTCCGACCCGCAGGCCAGAGTCACAGGAGCCAGCAGCTTGTTCCCATCAGCCTGGCCGTTACAGCTGGGACAGGAGATACTGCGCCTCCGCCCGTTACCCATAATGCTGCTGATCACCGGGGGCTGCTGGGAAATAAACACGTTTTCGCCGTTGCCCTTATACAGAATACCTAAAGAGAGAGAGAGAGAGAGAGAGAGAGAGAGAGAGAGAGTTAGTATACAATTTTAAAACCATCCATCCATCCATCCATCTATCCATCTCCACTGCATCAATTCCTTTCTCTACTTTTCTTTGATCAATTCTGTCTCTCTCCAGTCTCTAAGTTCTCAGTTCTTCTCTCAATAGATCCAACCCTGCCCTTCCTCTCTCCATCCCTCCACCTATCCTCCCCTCCACCCATGCCTTGCTTTGTTCTCCCACCATGCATAACTCCATCCATCCATCCATCCATCCTCAATCTTTCTTCCTACCACTACTTCATCCTTTTATCATCTCTCCATCCTGACATTAAATTATTTCTCTGCTCCTAAATAGTCTCTCTATACTGTATGGTATTTCTGTCCTTCTATAATAAACAGTACTGGTTTCTCAGAGATGTTAATTAACTTTGCAGTGGGAATCGATAAACACACACACACACACACACACACACACACACACACGTTTATGCAGTTCCTGTAAGAGCAGTAAAAGTGGGTCACGTTTCCTGTTCCTCTCAGCAGGACTCGGTAATGCTTGATGCAAATGAAATCACAGTGAGCTCGGTCACGGATTTAAGGAGCCAAATTCGACCCGAACGCAGGGATCGAGAGAAGAAGAAAGAGGAACGAGTCTGGAGATGTTAATGAGGAGCAACGCTTTAACACATTTCAATCATGAGGCTGTTCATTATCAGGTCTTCACCTCGTGCAAAAGACAAAAAACGGTGAATATTAAAAAAAAAAGTTATGGAGTAAATTGGATTCTTTCTTTCTATCTATCTATCTATCTATCTATCTATCTATCTATCTATCTATCTATCTTCACTTCATCTTCTCTTTCTTTATGTGTCTCTTGACCCATGGTAAATGCCCATGTGAGCCACTTTAACCCCAATGTGAACCTCCATACGGGAATTTACATCTTTACCCAGTAACAAAATATCTTCAGCTTTTCTTCATCACTCCGTCCATTTTAACTCCGTCCCTCCCCCGACCAATCCGACCCTGCCCTTACTTCACCTCTCTCTATCCATCCTTCATTCTATCCTCCTCTCCATCCGTCCCTTGCTTTATTCCCCCTCTGATTCCTTCCTCTCTCTCTGCACTCCATGAACTCCATCCATCCTTCCTCAATCTTTCCAACTATCCCGACCTCTAGCACCACTTTGTAGATTTTTTTTCTTCATCTAGCCGCAGTTCACACAGTGTATTACTGTTGTCAGGATTCTCCCTGAGGTGCTACGTGCCTCTGGACTTTTGTATTACAGGGGCATTTATTTTGACCTTGGTGCTCATGTTTGCTGTTTCTGTTCCTGTGTTGTGTTCAGACAGATAAAGAGAAAGAGAGATTTATTTTTCAATTTTTAAAACAAAACGTTTAACCATCTGTCTATCTATCCGTCTCCACTGCGTCGATTCCTTCCTCTAGTCCTTTATCAGTCACTCCTTTGATGTCTCTTATTAACCAATCTATCCTGGTTTTCCTCCATCCCTCTCTCCATCTCAAATTTTGTGGGTATTTGATTACAAAATTTGAACGTTAAAAAAAAAAATTATGGTAAAAAATGATCTGCCTGCAGTACCTTCACTGTCCACTAGTTGCTTTGCAAAACATTTTCTGACAATTACAATTTTTGATTTTATCACAACATAACGTTATTTTTTTTAATCCATTTATAAATACAGTTAACATTAACGTTAATGAACAGACGCAAAACAAACTTCCTGACGTATTTCTTACACAAACAGTCGGCCGCTCATCTTAAACTTAACAAAATAAGAAAATAATCACCTTCACCGATAAAGCGAAAAGAAAAGTCTAAACCGCTGATAGCTTTACAAAAGCATAATTTAGAAAGTGTTGACACTGGAGACTCCTTCCATAACCGCAATAAAGAAAGATGTAAGAATGAACCGTTACTATGGAAACAGTAGCATGTTAGCAAGTGTATTAATAATCTAATAATGAAAAGACTGTAATGTGCAGCTGCAGTACTTTTAGAGCTGCTCTTAGAGAAATCTCATCAATCAGGACCAATCAGGAGACATTCTGATGTTAATAAGCACTGACACTGGAGACTCCTTCCGTACATGAGACACAACCGTCCCCCTCTTACAGGATTATCTTACAGCTGGACGTGCAGGAATAGGAAATTATAAATCATTTAAAAATGATACTTATGTACAAGCTGATGTAATTGCTGAGCTTCAGGACGCTGATGAATTCAGTCCCAGCTACGCTATGAGGTCACTTGTCTCCTGACGGCTCCTCCAGGCTCACTTTGGTCTCGATAATTTTCACCACAAGACACAAACTGAAGCGAATCAGTAGCGTGACCGCGACTTTATTTCCTTTCTTTCTGATTATGTCTTCTTTCTCTCTCTCTCTCTTTCCTTCTGACAAATAAGTGAATCTTCAAACTGTACCAAGTTTAATCTCATACTGCCTGGAGCAAATTGTGTGCGTGTGAGTGTGTGTGTGTGTGTGTCTGTGTGTGTGTGTCTCACAAGAGGAAATGCCACCAGCTAGAGAAAGCAGGGTGAGTACTGTGTGTAACTCATCCCTTTTTAATTTCCTGACTGCAGCGTGTCCATGGAGGTGTGTGTGTCTGTCTGTGTGTGTGTGTGTGTGTGTCTGTCTTTAACACACTTCAACTCTTCAACACTACACTCAGCGCACTCCAATCTAGTCTATAACTTTATCTAAACTCTGAAGGAATCTCTGAAACATATACAGATCTTTTCAGCAGAATTATATAATAATATATAGTGCAGTAAGTAGGGCAGTGCACACACACACACACACACACACACACACACACACACAGACACACACACACACACACACACGCACACTCGAGATTAAACAGTTATTGGTACAGTCTGGACGTGAGGACTGAGTTTAATAACATTATTTTTTAAAAACACATTAGGAGGTTCAGCCTCAGTCGAAACCAACACTTTAACAGTAAAACCCAAAGAAATATCCATGCACTGTGTATCTGTGTGTGTGTGTGTGTGTGTGTGTGTGTGTGTGTGTGAGATGGAAGTCATGTACAGGGGCAGTACTAGAGTCACACTGCATTATGAGTGATATTACACAGCGAGCAGTGGACTTCCTCCAGTGAGATCACACAGGCCGGTGTACGTTTAAATGCATGTGATGTCATAAATGGTTCTCTAGTCTGACCAATCAGACGCTCTGATTTAAGACCCGCCCCCAACATGCTTTATTGGCACGATCATACAGTATATGTATTGCCAAAGCATTACAAGAAAATTCTCTCTCTCTCTTTGTCTGTCCCCTCTTCTCTGTGTCTCTCTCTTTATCTGTCCCCTCTTCTCTGTCTCTCTCTTTATCTGTCCCCTCTTCTCTGTCTCTCTCTCTCTGTCCCCTCTTCTCTGTGTCTCTCTCTTTATCTGTCCCCTCTTCTCTGCCTCTCTCTTTGTCTGTCCCCTCTTCTCTGTCTCTCTCTCTCTGTCCCCTCTTCTCTGTGTCTCTCTCTTTATCTGTCCCCTCTTCTCTGCCTCTCTCTTTGTCTGTCCCCTCTTCTCTGTCTCTCTCTCTCTGTCCCCTCTTCTCTGTGTCTCTCTCTTTATCTGTCCCCTCTTCTCT
>JAQMYJ010000039.1:5651801-5665270 GCA_030014305.1 Clarias laeviceps | reverse complement strand
CTGTCTATCTCTCTCTCTGTCCCCTCGGCTCTTTCTCTCTCTCTCTCTCTCTGTCCCCTCTTCTCTGTCTCTCTCTCTCTGTCCCCTCTTCTCTGTCTCTCTCTTTGTCTGTCCCCTCTTCTCTGTCTCTCTGTGTCTCTCTTTCTCTGTCTCTCTCTCTCTCTCTGTCCCTCTCTTTCTGTCTCACTCTCTCTATTTCTTTCTCTCTCACTTCTTTCTGTCTCCCTTTCTCTCTCTCTCTCTCACACACACACACTGCTTTTTATTACAGTACTTCACTATTTTCTCTTTTATTTCCCTTCTATTCATTGCTTTCTGCCGAAATCACACTGTTTATTTATTTTCTCTCCACTGTTACTACTCAATTTTTTCGCTCTCTATATTTCTCTCTCTCTCTCTCTCTCTCTCTCTCTCTCTCTCTCTCTCTCTCGCTCTACTTTCACTGCTTTTTATTTTTCTCCTTCTAGTTATTTCTTATCTGCTTATATAAAACTACTTATTTTTTTTTATATATTTATTTTTGGCTCTCATTCCTATTCCATTTCTTCTTTTTCTCCCTCTCTGTCTTTCTATCCCATTATTCTCTTTCTCCCTTCTTTTCAACCTGTGTTCTCTCTTTTCTTTCTTTACTCTTTCTTTATCATTTTCTTAGATTATTCCTTTAATCCCTTTACATATATATGCATGTTTAATGTGTTTTAATGCAAACACACACACACACACACACACACACACACAGCTATAGAATCCCTGCTCACGCTCTTCTATAAGCTGAGAGCGAAACGTATGTTCTGCGAACCTGTGAAAATCCACTGCTGTGTTAAAGGAAATCTGTTCTCGTTCTCAGGAGTTTGTGCCACTGAATCGCTCTGACGCCGAGGCGCTTTCACAACAAAACACACCGAAAAGCGGCGCTTCCTCCGCACACACAAAGCAATCTGTCAGGAACCAACATCCCACGCAGCAGCAAAACAGTAATTAAGACTAAAAAGGATAATCAGGATGTAATGCATCCGCTCTGGACTGGGGAAAGACGCTGCGCGAGAGTGACGTGGGACTGACAGGACGCCAGACGCCGGGGGTCTTTCATCAGAGCCCCCAAAAATCAAACACGGTGTGGAGAAAAACAAAAACAAAACAACGACAACAACAAAAAGTTTTGATCTTTACTTAACCCGAGAAAACGAGCATGAGCAAAAGATGGAGTGAAGCTGGAGGAGAGGAACGATCGCGAGCTCTTTATCACACGTCACGAGAAATATCAGGAAGGAGGGAAAATCGAACGAATAAAAACAACGCGTTTAAAGCTTACTGAGCAGGTGTGTGATAAACACACCGACGCTGATCAGATATCCGTCCGTCAAACACTTCGGCAGTGAGCGAGTGAGTCGACGTGTCTGATGTAACACCAGGGGGACGCCGTTCTACAGCTTTCATTCATTCAAGTAGTCTTCATGTCTAAAGTTATATTCTTATCCAGCGCTGGGAGATAAAAGACTCATTCATGTGCAGCATGATCAATCTTTTTTTATTTTACACCTTTTAAATCAATTTTATATATCAGATTATAAACATTATTTAGAATAAGTGTTTAGTTATTTTGGGGTGGGGATTGGGGCGGAGCTAACATTGGTACTTTTTCCTACATTTACATAAGTTAATTTAATTCCTTGCACTTAAAACAACAACACGTTTTAATGAGATCTGGCTTTTTTGTGGTAAAAAAAAAATGCTATATGATATAACTATGTTAGAATTTGTAAAATAATAAATACTAGCATTACAATTTCACAAAATTTTATAGTTTACATTAAAATAAGTATTCTAACAATATATTAGTTTTATAATTCAAGTCTCAATATTATTTATAATCAGTGTTTAGGTCCCTCTAATTATTTATACATATTTTTCATGTGATCTTTAATGTTATTTTTTGTTTTAAATAATCATAATGATAATAATAATATTATAAAAAATAATATATATAATAACAAATAATAATAATAATAATAATAAGGAAGTTGTACGAATTTTATCATTTTTTAAAATCATAAATAATACAATTTAAATAAACAGACAGCACTTTTAAATTAATATTTTTACAAACAAATTAAATCTTATTTATCATTATTATTACTACCTATTAAACTTATTAAAAGTCATTTTATTAATCATAGTCTAATCATGATTTTAATTTCTGTGTGTTTGGGGTAAGGGTCGTGGTTTGGGGTGGAGCTACTGTAGCAACGTCTGTCTTTAAATATACATTTTTCACATTACAGACTTTTTACATTTCATAAAGGTTTTTTAAAATAATACAATTAAAACATGACAGATTATTACACTATAAATAATACAATATATTACAACAAGCATGAAAACAATTTTTAAAATGAAGTTTATAAGTCACTGTTGAAACCTTAGTTAAAATCATAGATTATCAATAGATAGAGCATAAATAGCTGCGTAGTTAACTAGCTCAAAGTCTTTTTTCTTTTCTTTTTGTTCTCTATATAATAACATCAACTTATAATTTTTTCGAGTTGTGTTGCCTTCTCATAACTTTTTTTTTCCAAATTACAAATCCCACTTTTACTTCACGCTTCCTCCGACACGTTGGTTTCCATTCTCCTACATATGGTGATGCTAAGCTAGCTAGATAACTGATGTAAAATAATTAGCAAATCAGAACATTATCTAATAGTTACGGCTAGCTGGCTAACCCCATGTAGCATCGGTCAGAAAATATAACCAGGAAGTGAATTTCCAACATTGTTTAATTTTATAAAACAAACTGTGCTAATGTGGAGCTCTAATCGTCTATGCTAACGCATGCAATAGCTGCAAGCAGGGTAAGAAATTCAAGAAGGAAAAATCTTTTCTGTTCCCTATGATGTAATAACATTTTTCTCACTAATTTGTTAGTGAGTTAGAATACGAAATCTTGCATCTCTTTCACATACACACACACACAGACACAGACACGTAAAGTCATCATCTGAGGGAGACTTTGAAGTCTTCACTTTGTGGTGGGAAAGTCTCTCGAAGACGGGTGCCATTTTTTTTAAGCAACGGAAAGGGAGTTGCTTTGAAAGCAGGGAGGATAGATAGACGGGCGTTTCTTCAAAGCGGAACTTCAAAGCGCGACCGCACGCTGTGAGCTCTAAATTATTCACGTCGCGCAACATGGTGGAATCCGGGCGAGTTAATTACGGGCCGAGATCAATGCGGCCATCTCGGAGCGCGGGGTTCCTCAACGTCGCCATAAATCTCAATAACAAATCCCAGCGCTCGCCATCGATTAGCCCATCGAACGACAGATCAGCCGGATGACTGAGGGATGGAGGGATGGACTGAGAGAGAGCTCGAGAGACAGACAGAGAGACGGAGAGACGGAGGGAGGAAGGATTTGGAGCTTGTCTTAGTCCGCGCTAACAAAGACGGATTCACAGCAGGAAGCTTGCTGAGATAGCGGAATGAGCAATCAGAGCAAAAACATGACCTTCACTTCAATCCAAGGCTTTTCAAGGAGTCCACACACACACACACACACACACACACACACACACACACACACAAACTATATGGATGTATATTCCCCCCTCAAGGAATTTTCAAATGTGTTTTTACACCCCAGCACACCAGAAGCTGTTGATAGGACAGCGGCTCGGACAGTCGCGCAGGTTCACCGTTAATACACGTGTTCTGATACGTTATGGTTTTTATAGCAACAGCTCATTCCCTGGTATGTTTAAGGGTTTAAGGTGGTATACATAGATTTTCTTAACGTAAAGAGACAGTTATGATTGGACGGAGTCTCCAGTGTCAGTCAGATATAAAGCTGGAACTTTTTTAAAAAATGAAATCCGCAAAGACGTGATAATTCATCTGTCCTGAAGCAGAAGCAAACAAACCAACGTAACCAGTCTGCTCTGAAACTGGAGACTCCTTTCCACTGATGTCCTCAATAAAAAAATAAAATAAAATAAAAAATAAAAAAAAACACCTCTTCTAAATCCGTTTCCGTGACGCGTCTGGCGTACACGTCCCTGTGGACGAGGCGTAACCATAGCAACCATAACGTTTCAGAATCACCGCGCTAATATAAACTGCTTATACGAAACTAATCACAGTGGCACGACCAGTCCGACTGTAAATCGACCATAGCTAAAAAAGTTGCGTTTTTTACCGGCTTGTTTGTTTAAGCTCCGCCCCTTTATCGCTGCTTTACGGGAGGAAAACATTCCTACGACTAATCAGTGTTTTTGTTCTACTTAAAGAGAAATGTAAACGTTCCTTCAGCAGTTTTCCCCCGTGTATGTGTGTGTGTGTGTGCGCAGATCTGATTATGAATGAGTGGAGTGTATTTTTGTGTGCGTGTGTGTGTGTTTTTCGTGAGCATGAGATGATGTATGGCTTCTTTCACGCCTCACATCAGTTCCATCAGATTATTGTGGCGAATTATAAAGAGCTCCTTAGGTGAGTGTGTGGATTTCACTGATACGCTGTCATAAATCTTACACCAGTGTGTGTGTGTGTGTGTGTGTAGCGGTCATTGAATATTATACCAAAATCAATGTAATTTAATCTCCCACTGTCTCTGCTGAGTTTTATATCATAAATATTTCATGTGGACGATTACTCTCTCTCTCTCTCTCTCTCTCTCTCTCTCGCTCTGTCCCTCACCAGGAGGAGGCGACAGTCTTTTCTTTTTCTTTCTCTCAATCTCTCTGCCCCTGTCTCACACTCCTCTGCCTTTCTCCTCCTCTATCTTTCTTTTATTGACTTTACTTTACACAAAACTCTCTCTCTCTCTCTGTGGGCAGTGAACGTGAAGTGGTTGTGCTCTGACCGGAGCTGATAAGAGGAGATGAAAGAAAGCAGAAGGTAAGTGAAAGTGTGTGTGTGTGTGTGTGTGTGAGGGAGAAGATACAGTGCAGGTGGGACCTAAAGGCAGCGATGATTTATATCAGAGAGCGTTACACACTCCACCCTGCCTCTATGAGATCTGAGAAAATGCATGATCTCATACACACACACACACACACACACACACACACACAGGCGTCTACTGTGTGACAGAGATAAATAAATGTGTGTGTTTGTAATGGGAGAGGAGGAGTGTGTGAGGTCAGTGTGAGTCTGGTTTCGTCTCTCTCCCTCAGACAGAGACAGAGAGACAGAGCATGTCCTTTCTAATTCCTTGTCTTCTTATACGCTCATCTGCATAATAATTTGCATAAGAATCAGATGGGTAGAAGCGACATTAATTAGTTCACCGGTGCACACTGTCACTAAGTGTGTGTTTGTGTGGTGTAAACGATGGAGATGAGTGTGTGCGCGTCTATTATCTGTCACTCATCCACTCTTAGTCTATACCTCACCTGTATTTGTTTGTTTTATCCATTTATTATTGTATTTAATATTAAGGAACATCTGTGAAAGAAGTTAATTCCTATTTTCACTTGTGTTAGAGCACTTTCCACACCTCTCCATTTTTTTCTCTCCCTTTAAGTTAATAAAACAAACAACAATAGTAATAAGAATGCAGTGTCATGTTACTAAGGAAGAACAAAAGACGAAAAAAATCATCCGCTCTGAAGACGTCATAAATCATCTCTGATTGTAACAGACCACTGACACTGGAGACTCCGCCACACTGTACATAGGCGTGTAAACCTCGAAGAATATATTATAAAGAATAATAAAGAATATTTTAATTTGACATTTAATGATGCAACTGTGATTTCTGATACAATACCAAAAGATACGCGATACATTATACAATACCAACTGATACGATATACTATACGGTACTGAATGATTATTTAAAAAAAAAAAATTTTGTTCTGAACGATGCTTAATGATAAATGATATAATACCAAATGATATGTGATACAAAACATTTCTTCATTTCATTTTTGTGAAGCTGCTTTGAGACAATGACCATTGTTAAAAGCGCTATATAAATAAAATTGAATTGAATTGGATTGAAAAACAAAACCAGGTGATATATACAGTACTGAACACTACAGAATACTGAATGATGAACGATGCCATACTCAATCATTTCTATCGTACTGCAAATTATTGAGTATCGCATCGTTCATCATTCAGTAAATGATAAATGATACAATAAAAGTGATATGTGATACAATGTTGTTGTTGTTCTTTCGGTTGGTCACGTCAATGGGTCGCCACCGCAGATCATCTGATCCGCAAACACACCTTGGCACAGGTTTGCACATGATGCCCTTTCCATTCTATCCGGGCTTAGGACCGGTACTAAGGATCTATCCAGTGGCTGAGTTTGGGAATTGGATGGGAATCGAACCTGTACAGCAAGTAACTAAGCCACCAATACTCAAATAATACTTGATATAATATAATATAATATAATATAATATAATATAATATAATATAATATAATATAATATAATAACTATTATAAATTATATACAATATTAAATGATATACAATACCAAATTTTATATGATATTAAATTATATACGAAACCAAAAGACTTTCGATACTAAACAATATATGATACCAAATTATATAAGATATTAAATGATAAATTATATTAAATCATATCCAATACTAAATGATGTACGATACCAAACAATATACTGTATGATCCGATTTTAAATTATATACGATGCGATACTAAACAATATAAGATATGATACCAAATATATAAACAAACAATATATGATACGATATGTTAAAATACCATACACAATAAGACACACAATCATATGCCAGATGATATAAGACACAATATATGACACGGTTTTAAACCATAAACGATAGGATACAAACTGATGAACTATCCAATACGATATTAAATGATATAAGATCTAACATTATTAAATGATGGACAATCTAATACCAAACAATGTACGAAACATTTTTAGACGATATATGACGTGATGCTACGATAAATACGATACCACATGAGACGATTTATCCTCAGGACTTCACGTTTAATATGGAAATCAGAGTTGGAGGGAAATCAGCTTGCTGACATTATTTAAACATCAGTTTAATGATATTAACTCTTTTTACACACCACTTTCCCGTCTTTTTTCAACATTATTCAACTCATGCTCATTGCCTTGTAAATCCACACACTGATCCAGAATGTATGAATGGAACCTGATCCACGATCCCAAAAACTCTCTTTATAAACCCTGGAACCTCAGACCTGTCAGAATCACAGCCGTGCAGGTCGACAGCTCGCTTTACTCAGTTTGACCTCTGTTTGTTTATCGATTATCTGTCTCTCCTGTCCTACTCCACTCCTGTCTGTTTCGCTCGTCTATCATTTTCTGAATCGCCAGACTTTGTTGTTGTTTTTTTTATCCTGAACCTCCTCCTGTCTCCTGTCCAGTCCGTCTGTCTGCCATCAGGACTGTTTTTAGGTCCATGTTTATGTCTTTTGGTTTTCTACATCTTGGAAAAAAAAGCCTGGCTGAAATCCTGACGTGCTGCTAATGTCTGGGACGTTATATATATATATATATATATATATATATAAGTTGTGCAGTGTCTTTTTAAATAACTCACAAACTTTAAAGGGGGGAAAAAAACAAGCTTGTCATCAGATTCTGGCAGACGTGTGGTCATCCTCGCTCTGGGTTTTTACGATGAAATGAGATTATTGTTTTTAGAGATAAAGGGAGCTCAGCAATATGAAGGGAAGAAACAATTTAAACTGTGAAAACTGCTGTGTGAGTCCCTCGCGTACGTTTACAAGAAAAAAAAAAAGGCAGGAAAAGCTTTCAGTCATCCCGAGGTAGTAATTATCCAGATATCATACGGCAACTTTTACACCTCGGACTAAGAGGGAAAACTTTAAAGCTCACTTTCTGCAACGTTAGAAAGACATATTGCAAGGTTCAAGTCTACAGAAGGAGGAGGAGATGGAGAACAAGAGAAAGAAGAAAAATTTTACACCAAAAACAAAAAATGACCCTGGGAAAAATAAATCACCGGCAGGTTCACAACAGCTTTAGATTAAGTCTTCTTCAAAATTCCATAGTGTGAAACTACAACACGGCTGAGAAAAAGATCAAATATGAAGCTATGCTTTTAATAAGATGTCATTTTTTTTTTTTACAGTTTAGATAATAAGATTGTAAAAGCCTTTATTACACTTTATTTACATTTTTAGCTAATTTTTTTAAATTTATCTCAGTAATTTAGTCTGATTGAAATATAGTTCTGTTTAGTTAGTTCTGTCACACTTCGGCGAAAAACAAAATATTGAAGAATGAGGTCAAAATAGAAAAGATGTGAATTTATCGAGTTCACGCTACTTCCTAGCCACATCCGTGTCTCAATGTGTCTATCAGTCACATTATCACTAATTTCCTGTCACACACATGACCACATGCTCAACGAGATCAAACAAAGTTATTACTACATCCGATCGGATCGCACTGTGCTCTTAACGCGAGCTTATCACGCGCCTTCTATGTTGTGATTGCGTCCGGTGGGTCGGTATAATTGATGCGACATGCGCGGTGCTTTTCATCAGGAGGTCATGGTGTGTGGAATTGGATCCAGTATTTATATTTAATTCTCTAGACGTGCTGATAACGAATGTGGTTGTCACCGGAAGAAAGTAATATCAACTTCTACAGCGTGGCATGGACCTACCGCGGTCATAGCACGAGCCTGAAGAGGGCGCTGTTCGAACTCGTAGCAACTCAGTCAGAACACCATGCGATCTTTCCCATCGCGGTACATCAGTGAGGTCCGTAAGAAGTGTAAGTTACATCGTTCACAGGTTAAAGCTTCGTTACTTCGTCCTTATTAAGTTTGTTTCTGTGTCTGGCTTCGACACAACAGCATCTCCATATCAGGTGAGACAACACCACGTCCTTACCAGTTTCTATTGCTGTTGTTGCACAAGTTCTTACTCCGTTCAGCAGAATTTCTACAGATGTAGGAGGAACGTGGCTCAGTGTGATATATAGTGTACAGTGCTCAGTATATATATATATATATATATACATAAAAAAACACTTCTTCATGCTCGGCTGTGAACACACATCTGAGTCTCGCTCTCCTGAGAGCCTATATTTAGGGCAGTGATGGGGAATAGAGAAAGGTTTAGAAGAAGAGTAGAAGAAGGTGTCTAAAGGTCATAGGTCAGAAACGGTGTCACGGGTTGGCGAGATGAAAGCGGCGCTGAATTCTTCTGGGATCGAAAAAAGAGGACGAGGAAAGAGCTTGGGAGCTGAAGCGGCTAAAGCGGTGAAGAAAACGCAATAAACCTGCTGGCCTTTTACACACACGCGCACACACACACACATATACACATATACACACGTCACAGTCATGCTGACTATGTTCTGTATTTAATATACAAGTGTGTGCAAGAAAAAAGTTGCACTTTGTTCTTCTTACACTACAACATTACGTATATAAACATATTTTTTATATCGATCTGGTGATTCAGATTCAGACACTGGAGACTCCGTCCATAAATTCAACATAAAGCCTCCTTAGTATTTCTTGTGTCCTTGTGAACGAGCTGTTACTACAGAAAGGAAAGTTCACTCTCAAAGCTGCTGTAAAAGAAAATTCATCAACATCAATCACAGAACAGTAACTCGGCGGCTTGTGTCCGTACCGTTCTGGACGTCCAGCACGTGGTGTTTGTCCAGCGTCCAACCGCCCATGTTAGAGGCGTCGAGTTCGTAACCCTGAAGGACGGCCGTCCTCTTCTCCCACAGGATCAGGTCCAGACATGACTCGTACTCGAACCCCACAGACACTAAACACACGGAAGGAAGATGTTCAGGGATTTGATGAAACATTTCAAAATAAAAAATTTTAACCAGAATGAATTCACAAAACAATCCAGAGTTATACATGATTTTAGCAGGTGTGTGTGTGTGTGTTTTTTTATTTTATTTTTACCAACTATATGTCAATTTTTTAAAATAATACTTATGACTTGTGAACCTCTCAAACCACGCTTTTGTGAAAATTGCTTGTGTTGCTTAAAAAATGACGATGACCCAAAACACACACACACACACACACACACACACACACACACACACACACACACACACACAGACCACCTGTGCAACAACAAGCTGTTTGATGTGATAACCTGGTCATTCAGTACTTTCAGGTCGTCAGCTGACCTTATTTTATTGCCACATGACGGTCACATGACCTTTTTCCATCGTTCCAAAGTCCAATCTTTATACTTTCTAACAAATTGAAGGCTTTTTTCCAGATGCGTCTCACTAACAAGTGTTTTTCTAATGAACACACAGCTGTTTCGTTCCACTCCTGTAAGTTCTCATCACACTGTGTGTGTGTGTGTGTGTGTGTGTAAATGCTCTTACTTTCCCTATTAAACATCCTGTAGCTCTGATTTCTACTCTCCATTTTATTACAGTGTGACTTGAGCAAAGCTTTTAGATGATCTCCCATCATGCTCACCCAGGATGTTGTCCTGACCACATTTCTTCTGAGAAGTTGAGGGTTCAGCTCAATGCACCCAGGGTTTAATCATGTCTTGTGCAGTTCTTATCCCAATTCCAGTCATTTTAAATCTCATTAGATGTTTGCGGCAGACGGTGTATGAACCTGATGGAGTCTCAATCAAAAACATAACGCTTATGAAAGAAGGAAGAAGTCTGGCGATGCGCATGAGAGGAGGACAACCAGACCGAGGTAGAACACCAGACCGACGGAGACGAGTGTCTGATGAAATACGAGCCACGACTGAGGACCATGTCATAAATCAGAGCGAAGCTAAATGTAGGCTTCATCCGGAGTTCCTGTCATGTGTTGTCTCACACACACACACACACACACACTATTGCGAATGTTTTTTTTTTGGCGAATGGAGGACATGGTGAATAAGACGTGGGACAGAAGCAAACCTTAAACCTTGAACGTTAAAGAAGACGTGTGCAGCCAGATGAATCTGTGTTAATTATCATAACTATGTGCTAAAGGTTTATACGATTATGATACAGTGCTGTATTTTACTGTTTTATTGCATTTTGAATTGCAATTCATGATATTTATTTCCCTAAGCAGCTCTCCGTTCCAGATTTCAGAGAAACAGGTATAAGTGCTGACTTTGTCTCCCTCAATTATAAATTATTGTCTGCAGCACAATAATTATTGCAGCACGTCTGAGTGTTTATGGAGTTTATAAATCTGTATATTTTTGTCCGGTGTTAACATCACGGTTTACTAAAAGCAGCAATTAAAGTCTTTAAATGTAGCTCTGACTAAAGACTGTGACTGTTGCGACTCACACACTGACCGTGGGACGTTTATTTTGGGGCGGATGGGTGTGTTGTGGGGAAGAAACTTCACTTTCCAGGACAAATAATAAACGTTTTGCTGCAGCACAGGACGTGTTCAGAGATTTGGACACGGAGTCGTGAGAAGAGTGAGACAAACTGTGAGACAAACTTGAGTTAAACTGTAACATGCTGTACATGTGGCACGCTCGACCACGCCCACCTGGTTAATCTCTCCTTCTACCTCTTCATACTGTAGTATTATTATTATTATTATTATTATTATTATGAGAGTAGATGTTATAGCCAGTTTTTGACAAAATGTATTTCATGCATGTATACTGTACTGTACCTAAGTGTCTACAATGAATAAATGAGCAAACAAACAAATAAATGGTGGGGGTGCCAATCCATGGCTGGACACGCACACACACTCACACACTCACACACTCACACACACTAGGAGCACTGATTAGTCTAATCTGCATGTTTATGGACTGTGGGAAGAAAAAACGAAGAAAACCCACCAAGCACATTGAAACATGTAAACTCCAGGTGTGTGTGTGGTGGAAATCGAACCCAGACCCTGAAGGTGCAAAGTGACAGTGATACCCAGTAAGACACTGTGCTGACTCTATTTTTTATTTATCCTTAAAGTTCAGATCTGATATTTTTAAAGAATATCCTTAATTGATAGTTAGACAGACAGACAGAGAGACAGATAGTCGGACATACGTACTGTACATACAGGAAGACTGACAGACACTGTAGACGGTCAGAAACTGACAGACAGGGGGAAAGTATGTCCATCTATCTGTCTGTCAAACAGTTACAGAGACAGACAGACAGACAGACAGCAAGACAGACAGATAGATAGAAAATGTAGACAGAGATACTGACAGACATATAGACAGACAGATAGATGGACAGACAGACAGACAGGCACTGTAGACAGACCGACAGAAAGACAGACAAATAAATAGATAGATAGATAATGTAGATAAAGTAATATTGACGTATAGATAGACAGATAGAAGGACACAAAGACAGATACAGACAGACAGATAACCATACACTGACAGACAGATACTAGAGGCAGACAGATACATAAGCACAGACAGACAGACAGACAGACAGACAGACAGATAGATAGATAGATAGATAGATGTTTTCATATTATAATGTTTGTTATTATTTGACCTTCAGTTTATTTAAATGTATTTACATATTTGTCCACTTAATTCAATAATTTTTTTTAAAAATAACTTTCCTTTTCTGTCTCTTATTTTTCTAGCTTGTAAAATGAGTTTGTTCATCAGTAACATGATGCTGATAATGTATTTAACTGTTTCAAAGGTTCAGGTGGTACAGTAGTACAGTAGTGTAGAGTGTGTGTGTGTGTGTGTGTGTGTGTGTGTGTTATGTGTTCGTGTCCTCAGGGCTGCACTGGATCAGGAACATGGTGCTTTGACAGAATCGAGAGAGTTCTGTCTGAGCTGGAGCGGTGGAACTGTGCCAGAAGTGATCCGTCCTAATCAGTCACCACTCCGGCGTTCCATCATCTCTGGCACAAAGCCACAAACACGTGACCTTTCCAGCACGGGGGGACGTGGACAGGACGTGGACATTTCTTGCAGTTATGCTGCATCTGCTAATCATACACATGCTCTAAATCTCTGTCAGCAGGAACAAATTCCCTCTCACACACACACACACACACACACACACACACACACACACACACCAGAATGGGAAGATAAGGAGACTGATTTGCATGCTGGATGTTAGGAGTAAGCACTTCGCCTCTGTAAGGTCTCCTCACGTCACATTTATTTAATTATCCCCCGAGCGTAGAGGACGACACCGGGCGGGAAACACTGAGCGGCTGTTTATCACCGTGACAACGCTGATCAGATTAAAAAAGGCTGAGCGATGCTGAAGTGAAGGATGTGCTCTCACTTCACCTGGCTCTCAAACTCCATCGCTAATCTGTACAAAGTCCATCCTGATTACACGACCTGAGCGTCATTCATTCATCTATCACTGAACACTTCTGAACAGACTGTGTGTGTGTGTGTGTGTGTGTGTGTGTGGGTGTGTGTGTGTGGGTGTGTGTGTGTGGGTGTGTGTGTGTGGGTGTGTGTGTGTGTGATGTGAAGCTTAAATGCATCTTAAAAAACT
>JAQMYJ010000039.1:5633454-5645743 GCA_030014305.1 Clarias laeviceps | reverse complement strand
ATCCACAATAAACTACAATAATCCACAATAAACTACACCAATCCACAAAAAACTACACCAATCCACAATAAACTACAATAATCCACAATAAACTACACCACCAGACTATGTAACACTAAAGTAAACTACATCATGCTGGGCTGGAGTTTGTCATACACAGTAAACTACACTATACTGTACTAAAGTCTAGCACACTAGACTACACTACACCAAATACAACAAACCACACCATGCTAGATTTTGCCAAACTACAGTATGGCAAACTACACTAAACTACACCATCCTACCTACACATGGTAAATTTTCCTCACCATTTTCTTCTTCCCGGGTTCTCAGGGTTCTCAGGAACTATGTTCTATCACACTCCTGGTAGAAATTTAGATTTGTGGTTCGAGGCGAACCCTCGGGCACAAACACCCGGGTTCAGGCTGTGAGGTGTGTCAGGTGTGTACGGTGTATGTACCAGTCACTCACCTGTGTCTCAGGAATGATCGGTCCATTCTCAGGTGCAGATCTGAAGAAGGTAGAAAGAGGCGTGGTCACGATGAGTGGGCTGGGCCTGACGAACCCGCTTAGGTCACAGCTGGGGATGTCATTCTGCTCTTTCTTCAGCACCAGTGTGTCCATCACGTAAAACACGTTCCATGGCACCCACACGGTACGCTGCTGCGGCAGGAAGGGAGCGCGCTCAAAACTCAGAGTCAGAGACGCGCCGCCATTGGCCAGGATGTCGAACCTGACACGCAGAGAGAGAAGATGATTGGCTGAGGGGTAAAAACCTGCGTCGACATTTACGACCACGAAGAGATCAGGAGCTGGTCAAAAAAAAGTAAATATATACACAAACGTGTATAATAATGAAATAAAAAAAGTAAACAAAAAAAGAGAATGAAAGATAAAATATAAGAAAGAAAAAAAAACAGAGAAACAAAAGAAGGAATAAAGTGAAACAATGCATACAAAAATAAATTATACAAAATAAGATGATAGGGAAGAAGAAAAAGAAAGGAAGAAAAGAACAAAGTGTCAAAGAAAGAGGAAACAGATAAACCTAAAACAATAAATAAACAAACAGAAGTAATAGAAAAATGTTAAAAATATGTTTGATAAGATATGGAGGTAAATAAGAGTTCTTAACAAAGAAGCAAACCTGGATAAAGAAAAACAAATAAATGAATAAAGAGACAATAAGAGAAAATAAGAAAGACATGACGTGCTTGAATAAAAAAGGAAAAAGAAGGGATAAACAATAAATAATTAAGAATATAGAAAGCAAGAAAGCAAACAGCCGTGAAATGAACCAAAGTTTCCTCACAAACACCATAATCAATAATTAATGACTTCATTACTATATATACATTTTTTAAAAGCCAAAGAAAACCTTATTACCTTGGAAGCTTATAATCAAACACACACACACACACACACACACACACACACACACACACACACACACTGTGCTTAACCAGAGATAAGAGATAAAAGACGAGTGTGAAGGTCTTAAATTCTTTCAGTAAAATATCCGGACTCGTTTCTCACGCTCCTCCTCAGCGCTGAGCTCCAGAAACTAAAAATATGCTCCAGGTTTAAATGATCAGTTCCGGAGGTTTGTAGAGGTTGGATTTTTTTCCCCCCCAAAGCTTAATGAAAATTTGAGGAAAACATTTGTCAGCGTGCGAGCTGCAGCCGGAGGAGACAGACCGGACGAGGTCTAATTTCCACATCAGACAGCGGATGAGCCGAGGTGAGGACGACGCTGAAGAACCCCTAAAGGTCGGATTCGAACCATTAAAAATAATTAAATATTCAAATAATAAATTGTTGAATGTGTTTTTAACGCATGAGAAATTTCTAAAAATGGCTCGGGAACGTCTGGACACCTTTCTCCTCGTTAACCATGCATGGGGGCTATAAATATTCATAAATATGCTAATCAGGGCACGTACCTGCAGGTAATTAAAGTGAACTCGAATTAAAACTAGAAATGATTTTTTTTTTATTAACTGAAATAAGATAAAACATAAAACTAAGAATTTATTCTATCATACAATCAAACAAAACAAACAGATATCAATAAAATTAATTTACAGTATTTTATACTACTCATTTAAATAAAGATGTAAACAGCAATCTTTAAAATGTTGTGTGTACTTAAAAACACACAACAACTTTACCTCTGACCATTACAAAGTGCTGGCACTGGAGACTCCTTCCATAACTTCTTATAAAACAAACATCTCTTTACATGATCTGTCGAATCATGTTAAATGATCTGTTACTATGGAAACAAGATCTTTACTGTATTATGGCTTCCTCTATAGAATCAGCACAGTGGGAGACTTTAATTCCAACCTTCTCAACCACTGACCCCCAGCTACCCCAGGGATCCAGCACCCTATCAGCCCTTCCGTACCCCATCTCCATTTCCCCCTCCATATGTTGCTCTTCCTTTGCTCTCAAACCTCTCAAAAGTCCTCTCCTCCTTCTTCTTGGCGGTCAGATGTAAAAGAATGAAAGAGCAGCTCAGAGAAACTGGAGCGATCCTAATCTCCTCTCATAATGCTTTCTCCTGTCCAAGTTCTCATCCCATGTGACAGCTACTAATACCTCCTCCAACAAAGGAGATCCAGGAGCTCTTATGCAGGATCATCATAATCTCCACAACATCTTTACTTCAGTTCCAAACCCACCACCTCCTCCTCCCTTCACTATCCAGCCTGATGAGAAGATTAGAAGTCCTTCACTCCTACCTCTATTAATATACAACGTGTTCAGAATTCCCCTCCTGTTTCCTTGTTACATTCTTCTCCTCTATCAACAGGAGATCCTGGAGATTATTATCATCCTGTAATCCTTGCACCTGCTTCCTGAATTCCATCCCTCCCACAATACGTTAAATCATCTCACCAGACCTCGCCACCATTCATTGTCTACAGAAACACACTATGGATGTTTCAGACATCAAACACTGTTTTTGTATCACCTGAGAGATCTGCTTGCAGATGCATTGGTGCTCCACATGAATCATTATGCGCCTCTATACCTGCATCTTTCGAAGATGTCATATTCTCACAGGAGTTTTCCTACCACTGATATGCCAATGACACTCAGCTCCTCTTTTCCCTATTTCATTAGATGCCTCAACATTTTGAGGTCTTGTGGACAAATCCCAGATCTCACCATTGATCATGATCATGGACAGCCAACTGTCCTACTGTGTCATATTGCTAAACTTAATAGCTCATGCAGGTCTTTGCATCATCAGACCATTTCTGTCCACCTCCTCAGTTATGTCTATGCTCCACCCACTGTTTCCAACCTCCACATGTGTCCATGCTCCACCCTCTGTACCTCAGATGTGTCCATGCTCCACCGGCTGTTGCCAACCTCCTCAGATGTGTCCATGCTCCACCCACTGTCTTCAACCACCTCAGGTGTTTCCACCTCCACCTTCTAACCTGTTTTCAACCTCCTAACCTGTTTTCAACCTCTGGTGCTTCCGTAATCCATCCACTATATTCAATCTCCTCAGTTGCTTCCACCTCCACCCACTGTTTTCTCAGATGGTTCCAGCAGCCCATGGGTTTCCTCTAGATTTAAAACATTAATGCTTGTCTACAAAAACAAAATGCACTAATGGTACAGAGGATACTACTTTTTGGGACACCACTAAAGAGTCTGCATGTCATCTGACATGACCATCACTGGTGCCTCTTTTTCATTAGGATGTGGGGTCAGAGAGCAGATTCTTGCCCATTAAACTTCCCCAGTGGCAACCCTGGCAGCTTGGCAGTGCTGTAGCTTTTGATCTTTAAACCAGAACCTCAACTGTTTGACTGTTTACTGCTAAACTGTTATCCGTACAGGGATTCAACCCACAACCTTGGCATTATTAGCACCATCTAACCAACTGAGCTAACCAGCCTAACAAATTCTGGTCCATCCTCACTCAACTAGTCCCACTACCTCCCAGGGTACAAGGAAGACCTCCATCAAGACTTGTCTCAGTCCTGTCTCTCAGGTGATGGAATGACCGTCTATCATACGTTCTAAAGCCCTCCCTCTTCACTCAGCACTTCAAAACATCTTGTAGTTTTTCGTACTGTAATTGAGGCTACAACATTGTGAGGAAGTCTGCCAAACTCCGTAAAAGGTAAACGTAAAAAAAAAACCTTAAGATTAGCATGTAGCTGTGCAGCTAATTACTCGCTAATGAACAGCACTCTGAGAAGATGAAGTGAACAGGAAACTCAGATAGGAGTGAATTTTAATAACGAAGCAACCGGAGAAAGACAGGGAAACAAATGATGAAATGAAGACAGATGTCGGTGACTCCACACACACACACACACACACACACACACATACACACACATACACACACATACACACACACACTTTCCTGTTATTCTGGACTGGTTTTTAGTTGATGAGCTCCTGCAGTGGATGCTGAGTGGGATAATTCTCTCTCTCTCTCTCTCTCTACCTATAGGTCTCTTTCTCTCCTGTATTCTGCAATCTGGGTCTCATCCTCCTCTCCCTCGACATTATCCTCTCTATTACACACCTCTCACATCCTCACTCTCTTCATCATTTTCTTTCTGTCTTTCTTTCTTATCCATCAAGTCGCTCTTTTCTTTGTATTCTCTCCATCTTTCATCATTATTCTTTTTCTCTGTCTTTCTCTCTGATATTCTTTGTCTTTCTCTCTCTCTTACTTCCTGTTTGGTTGTCTGAATTTGTCTGGCTTTCTCTCCGTCTCTGATCTCCTATCTTTCTTCTTTCTTTCTTTTTTTTTTTTTTACCTGTCCATCTTTCTTTCTTTTATTCCTAATCATCTTGCCCTCTCTCTCTCTCTCTCTCTCTCTTTTTCTCTCTCTGCACATGCGCAAAATGTGAGGGAGAATGTTTGGTGTCCTGACATGTTTTGAAAGACTATCCATTTTTTTATTCCACTTTTTTTATTAGTAACTATTCTAAGTGAAAGGTAAAAGTTTAGAGTGAGAGAGAGAGAGAGGGACCGGTGGGGAGACGCTGTCTCTCTGGCATGGCATCAGGTGTGTGCTGGAGGTGGAGGAGGTGCTGCTAGCACAAATGAACTGGAGCTGGAACTCTTCAGGAAGTTCCTCAGCCCCATGTGAAATATCCCGCTCGGGTGCAAGAGCACTAACGTGAGAAACGTCTAGTCTTTCAGACTTCAGTGATTTTAAATAAACAGGTAGAGACACGTAATATAAACTTTAAGTGTAAAGAGGGAGACAACAGGGTCTTTGCCAGCACTGAGGTTTCAAATGCGGTGATGTCGGATATAAAAGGCTGAGCTGTGCAGCTGTGATCTGTGTAGGCGGGGCTACAACTGCGTGGGGACAGCCAGTGGGAGAACACCGACCCGGGAAGGCGGAGCCTGCAGTGGGCCATACCGACCCCCGGAGCGGCGACACACCCGAGGCAGAGTGAAGGAGAGTGAAGGAGCAGGGTGCAGCACAGCACACACACACACACACACACACACACACACACACACACAGAGATGCTGTAGAAGTAATTTTATTAAAAATATAAATAAATAAACAGTATAAATATGTAAATAACACCAAATTTCAAATATGTAAATAAGATCATTATTGTTTTCTTAATAAAGTGCATTTAACATCTCAGAATCTCTCTCTGATTTCATCTGATCGTCTCTCTGTCTCTCATTTTCTCTTTCACTCTTCATTATTTTTCCCTCTTTCACAATCCTTATGGTTGTCTCTCTTGTCCTACTGTATTATTTTATCTTTAACATTAATATAATTTAATTAAACTCTCTGTCTCTCTCTCTCACGCTCGTGTGTGTTAAAACTGAGTAAATGTTAAACAGAGTCAGCAAGCCACCATTAGCATGAGATGATCTTGAAACACACACACACACACACACACACACACATCTGCATACATAAACAGCAGGCTCTCAGCGTGAACAGAGACATCTATAATGTGTTACATGACATTGTGACATTTACTCCATTATTCAGGACTGGAGAGAACACACACAGTATAAATGTTGCGTATATATATATATATATATATATATATATATGTGTGTGTGTCTCTAATTTCATCTTTACCTCTCAGACTCTTTGTCTTTCTTTAACATTTGGTGTGTGTGTGTGTGTGTGTGTGTGTATGTCTGTGTCTGTGTGTGTGTGTGTGTGTGTATATAAGGTAAACAGTGTGTAAAGTGTGACAGCAGATGTAACTCAGAGCTCGTTTACTTTGTGAGCGCTCATAAAACAAAAGCACTGGAGTATCAGAGCGTTAAACTCCCTAATCCTGCTTCTCTCTCTCTCACACACACACACACACACACACACACACTCTCTCTCCCTGTTTCTGTCTCTCTCTCTCTCTCACACACACTCTCCCTCTTTCTCTCTCCTTGTTTTCCTCCCTGTCTCCGTCCCCCTCTCTCTCCCTGTCTCTATTTCTGTCTCGCTCCCCTGCCTCTCTTTCTAGATTCAAGATTTAAAGGTGCTTTATTGGCATGAAAAATATTTACATTCGTTTTGCCAAAGCTTAGAAATAAGTCACAAGAAAATAACAGAAGTAGATACTAAAAAAACAAACAAACAAAAACAGAACAGCATAGAAAGAGAAATGATAAATAAATGTATATAAAATTGCACTGTGACACTTTTTTTCCCTCTCATTCTCTCTCTTTGTTCGTATTTTGGATTTTCCTTCTTGCATTTCTTTCTTTCTTTCTCCCTCTCAAGATTTAAGAGTCAGGATTTAGAGGTGCTTTATTGGCACGACAAATATTTACATTCGTATTGCCGAAGCTCTTTGTCTGTGTCTCTATATCTCTGATTATCTGTCTGTCTTTCATTTGCAGTGTCTTTCTGTCTCTGTCTCTCTCATTTTCAGTCTCTCAACCTCTTTCTGTCTTTCTCTCACTTTATATCTGTCTCTCTTTTTTCTCATTCTGTCCATCGCTCCCCCCTCACTCTCATTCTCTCTCACATTAAAGTTAACAAGTGTAATAAAATGTTTTTAATAATAACAACACTAATGATAAATGAAATAACACACACACACACACACACACACCTACGCACTGGAGGTGTTTGCGGTGAAAATGTAAATAATAATAATAAAAAAAAACTGTGTGCATTTCGTGTGCGTGTGTGCGTGTGTGTGTGTGCGCGTGTGTGTGTGTGATGCGTCAGATAAATATTTACTGTTTAATAATAACAGTCACACACTGTGACAGAATCTGTATCCAGGATATAGAGTTTAATCTAACATCAGGAGTGTGTCATTTATCAACTCTCTCTCACGCACCACGCACACACACACACACACACACACACACACACACTTCTATTTGAACAACGTGATTAAATTGCACAGAAGCAGCAGTAACGACCCCAAATCACCCCTTTAAAGGGAAAAGCCATTTGCCATATATGGTGATTTGAGGTCGTTTCTTTATGTAAATGAGGGTGTTTGTGCAGGAGTAGAGAAATTTATCATTTTTTTTATGTGTGAGATTTATCAGCGTCCTGTGTGTGCAGCTGTGTGTACACGTGCGATAAACACAGACATTTCAGTGCTCTCATGCTCTAAAATTCTAACATTCAAGCAGTTTCAAAGTTCTAACGTCCTTAAGTTTCAAAACTTCAAAACTGTAGTGTTTAAAGGTTTTGAGGTTAAAGTGTTTAAAAGTTCAAAGTTTTTTTGATGTTCTACTGTTCTAACGTTTTTAAATTTCAAAATCTAGTGTTCTAAACATTTTGTTGTGTTAAAGTTTTAATTTCCTTAAGGTTCTCAAGTACTAACACTACAAATGACAAAAAATTGTTGAGAACATGAGAAACTTGTCAAATGTTCCAAAATTCTAGAGCTTTAATGTTCTTATCTTTAAATGGTCTAACAATGAAAAGTTGTAATTCTAATGTTCTAACATTTAAAATGTGAATTCTAATAATCAAAATTTCTAAACTTATAAGGTTTCAATGTTTTCAGGCTATAAACTTTCTCTAGTTCCTTTGAAGTTCTAATGCTTTCAAGTTTTAACCTTAAAAGTTCTAATCATTTTAGGTTGTAAAATGTTAAAGTCCTAATATTTTCAGGTTCTAAACTTTTATTAAAGTTCTAATATTTTCAGGTTCCCTATGTTTAAAGATTTAAAATTTTCAGGTTCTAAACTTAAAATTTAAATATTTTTAGATTCTAAATTTTAATTTAAATATTTTTAGGTTCTAAACTTGAATTGAAGTTCTAATGTTTTCAAGTTCTAAACTTTAAAGTTATAATGTTTTAAAGTTTTAAATTTTAATGGTTTATTATGTTAAATTTCTAATGTTTCAAAATTAAGTTGGTTTAAAGTAAAATTCAAAAGTCCTCAAGTTAAAAATCTAAGGGTTTAATGTTTTATAAAATAATTTGAAAGTTGTTTTGAAAGACACTGTTACTGACTGTATTTGTCTGGTTTTGTTCTGTGTTTGTTTCTCATTGCTGCTTTTTTATTATTTCTCAAGTGACAAAACCATTCTCTCAACACTTATTATAATTTTTTTACAGAGCCAGAGAAATCCAGTATGTAACACATCATTGGTGTAAATCAACTATTACTTACTTTAATTTTCTCCACAACAGAAAAATATTTATTTTATATTTTTTATACTATATTCCCAGCTTGGCCCCTACACAACAAGCTTAATGGGTGTGGCCTGTTCTTAACGAGGTGGCCACCTCTCTGTTGCTACGGTAACAAAGCGATAATGCTGGAGATTTTAGCATTTTCAAGGCTAGAGTTTTAAAGTAAGTGTACTGAGGATTTCCAAACACACACACACACACACACACACCTCTTGTTGAAAGGGTTGTCCCCTGTGATGACATGTGTGCCCTCTGGCCCAAGCAGGAAGCTGATTCGCTGGTAGAAGGACTGAGCCGCCTGCTGCGAAGAAGCTGATTGGCCGTGACTGATGATGTCGGCAGGGTCGGGGGAGCCGCGGCAGAACGACTGAGACACACATGTGGTCTGGAGACAACAATCCGGGTCCATGCAGTCCGCTAGGCCATCTACACTCACGCACACACACACAGAACAGAAAAGTATAAAAGCTATGTACAATGCATTGTAGAGACCTTTTCACGTGTGACATCTTAATACATCACTTAGTGTGATAGAGAGATAGAGATAGAGAGAGAGAGAGAGAGAGAGAGAGAGAGTTCTTAACATTAAAATTCTGCTCATATTTTGCTCCATTTCTGTTTATTTTTTGGAAAATCTTCGTATTATTTATTAATGTCTTTTTCAAAAATGCTTGAAGAACATAAAAAATATATTTTATTTATGTATTATGTTTTATGTAATAATATTTATTATAAAGAATGAATGCTGGTACATTTTTTGTTATTAAACCTTGAGCCAAGTTTGCTTTTTCACTTTTTTTTTCAGCTGTAAAAAGAAAATAAAAGAAACAAAAACATTCTGTCCCTGGCCTGTATCTCCAGGATCTCGGGACCCCAGTGTGTAAGCACAGAGGAGCGAGAACAGAAAGCCTTCGGGTGCAAGAGTACTGTAGCGCCTTAGCGAGTAGTGAGTCTCATTTTATTTGAGACGTGACCCGGGGGGAGACGGCATTAAGTGGGACAGACTTAACCAGCGCAGTCTGACTTATTCTTTCTCTGAGTGTGTTTCTGTTGTGCCTTTTTCTTTCTTTCTCTCTCTCTCTCTCTCTCTCTCTCTCTTTCATAAACACACACACACACACACACACAGACACGGAGCAAACAGCTGCTTAATGCTTTTTGTGGCCCTGAGATGTGCCGCCCTGCAGGTAGGAGCGTAAACCTCCGCCATCCGTCACACTTAGTTTATAAAAAGCCCTGCGCACATATGGAGCCTCGCCGCTGGGGAATTGTAAAATAAAACACACACACTCTCTCTCTCTCTCTCTCACACACACACACAGACGTTAACCCTGATCTGTAGGAAACTAATTCTTTTCTCCCCCCCGGGTCGTGTCCCGATCCCACAGACCGAGTGTCTAACTGTTTGTTTTGCTTCGTCAGTCATCGGCTCCGTCCCGAATCATCAAACCCCCTGTGTGTGTGTGTGTCCTGGCCGCGCTTTTACATCTTTACCCCATCCAAAATCAACAGTAAACTCTTTCTGTGAGTGTGTTTATGTGATATGGAGCGGGCGCCCCGGCAGATGTGCGCACACTTCTTAGGGATGCGCGGTGTTTATGATGACATTCCTGGATGGATGTGGATTTTTTTGCACTCGCTGAAAGCGGGGACGTGAGATGGAGCATCCAAAGACATCCGAGCTCTAATTAAGGATTAACGACAGGCTAACATCCAATCACAACGCGAAACAATGCCCCCCCTTCCCTCGCCCCCTCCCTCAGGTCCGAGTCCAAGATGCAGAGTATAAACTGTCACTCTGGCGCTAAAACAGGAAGGAAGGCTGCTTAATAGGGAGCCTATAGGCCCTGGAGAGTGAGAATAAGACACGAGCCCAGATCAGAGTTTAATCCTGATCCAGGGGTGCAAGCCAACCTCAGCCCCGAGCAACACACACTTGTTTTTTGTTCTCTGAACACAGAATTATGGGCACACACACACACACACTTTAGTTTTTTTTTTTTTTTACGTCTTTCATGGCAGCGACTTTCCTGAATGTCTGTTGGACTGCGAGGCATGGCGTCTCTCCCAGAACGAGTGTATTGAAGGATAAAGAGAGAAAAAGAGAAGTCAGATGGACAAGGAAAGAAAAGTCTATAGGAAGTTGTTTTAGGCAGTGAAGAAAGAAGAAGAGGAAAAAAAGAAACAGAGATACACCACAGAGAATACAAACAAAGACAGACTGAAAGAGAAAGTGAAGAGAGAGAAAGAGAGAGGAAGCGACGTGAGACATACAGAAAGAAAGGACGAATTTGAGTCGAGGACAAAAAGAGCGGGAAGACAGAGAAAATAAGAAGGTAACAGTAACAAATGGATGAACAGACAGACAGACTCTGAAAGGAAGTCACTTAGACAGATGGAGAGATAGAAAGAATAAAAATACTGCAAAGACATAATCAAAAGAGAAATGCCAGGAGAGTAAAAACAGATGGATGGAATACGGTCAAGTACAGAAAGATAAGGAGGAAAAGGTAATGTAATGAAGGAGGGTGAGAGAGAGAAAGCGTCAAAGAGACAAAATATATAAAGACTGTTGATTAGAAAGAAGGAGAGAGGGAAAGGAGATAAAAGAGCAAGATAGAAGAAGAAAAAGTACTATAGAGAAAGAAAGAGAGCAAAAACAAAAAGATGTGCAAAAAAGGAAGGAAGGAAGGAAGAGGAACAGAAAGAAAGAGAAAGAAAAAGTAAAAATGAGAAGCAAGAGACAAAAGAGAGAGTGGGGATGAGAGGAAGAATGACAGCGAGAACAACGGATGTGGAGAATAAGAGGAGAGAAAAAGAGAAAAAAGACAAAGTAAGAGATTCTATACTGCAATGAATAGAAGACTAGAAAGAAACAAAAGGAGCATCAGAAGTGTATCAAGGCTGAGAGAGAGAGAGAGAGAGAGAGTACAAGAAAGAGTTAGAGAGAATAAGAGAGAATTAATAGTGTAAAGAATATTGTTTAATGAAGGATGGAGGGACCGAGAAAGAAAGAGAGCAAGAAAATCAGAAAGACAGAACACTGTAATAAAGAGTGTAATGAAGGATGGAAAGAGTTGGAGTACACTTTTTATACACCATCATACACACTGTTGGAGTGTATGATGGTGTTTAAGAACATGGGAGTGTATGATGGTGTTTAAGCATGTTGGAGTGTATGATGGTGTTTAAGAACGTTGGAGTGTATGATGGTGCTTAAGCATGTTGGAGTGTATGATGGTGTTTAAGCATGTTGGAGTGTATGATGGTGTTTAAGAACATGGGAGTGTATGATGGTGTTTAAGCATGTTGCAGTGTATGATGGTGTTTAAGAACGTTGCAGTGTATGATGGTGTTTAAGAACGTTGGAGTGTATGATGGTGTTTAAGCATGTTGGAGTGTATGATGGTGTTTAAGAATGTTGGAGTGTATGATGGTGTTTAAGAACGTTGGAGTGTATGATGGTGTTTAAGAACATGGGAGTGTATGATGGTGTTTGAGAACGTTGGAGTGTATGATGGTGTTTGAGAACGTTGGCGTGTATGATGGTGTTTGAGAACATTGGAGTGTATGATGGTGTTTGAGAACATTGGAGTGTATGATGGTGTTTGAGAACATTGGAGTGTATGATGGTGTTTGAGAA
>JAQMYJ010000039.1:5588284-5602358 GCA_030014305.1 Clarias laeviceps | reverse complement strand
AGAAACATCTCACCATTAACTGTTCAAAGGAGATTAATGCATTTTTTGGATGCCTTCAGCATTCCTTTACAATGTAGGAAGAAATAAAAATCAGGAACGATCATGGAATTAGAAAGTGACCCCAAACTTTTGAACGGTAGTGTATTTTGAATGATTTTTATGATTCACTAGTGAATCACTTAAAAAAAAAACTTAAATAACACAAACTTAAAGAACAACAGAGATAAGACAACTGAGTAACTGTCCTGCAAAAAGGGATAATTAACATCACATTATTAAACAACATTATTAAACAACATTATTGTGATGAATATCAGCACGACTGTGGACGTCCAATCAGATTGTTCGGTTGGAACTAACTGTTGTATACTTTATAATATTTTACAATGTTTTATAATTAGCTTTTCTCCAAGCAAGGTTAATAATACTTACTATTAGCTCTGCCCACTTTTGCCAACTGCTTTAACTTTAAAGACTTTGTTCTTCCGCCATATTAGAAGGCACACAAACCACTAAGCATTACACGTGCTTTATTTTAGCTCTGTGATGTGCGTGTGTGTGTCTTACCTGAGTGTGTGAAGGCGGCAGTCCCTTGCGTCCATACACTCCGACGAGTGCGCCCCTCTGCAGTGAGATGTTGAACTTGAGTGACTGTGGCTGATCTATGAAGAGCTGAGAACGCCAGAACATTCCAGCAGGAACATCCTGCACCGCCCGTCTCCCCACATCAACCTCACCTGTGTCTATGGTGTTGTTCTCCTGAACGTACACGCCCCCTTTACCTGCACATACAGAGAAAGAGAGAGAGACAGAGAGAGAGAGAGAGACAGGATTTATTTAGTTAACAATTCCAATAGCAATGACACATAAAATCACATGAACAGGATCTTTTTGTATCTTGTTCTTTTTAAATGTTTATCATTTAAATATTAATTTTGTATGTTATGTGATTTAGAAAGTCATGTTTATTATTATTGTTTCTATTATTTAATTGTTTTCTTTTTTTTTTTTTTACATTATTTGGTTAGGTGTTTTTTCTTTTTTTTTTTTCAAATTTTCAATTAATGTTTTAATTATGTTTTAATTATTTGTAATTTATTTTAATTGTTATTGATTTATTAGTTTCAATTTATTTTAATGCTTATTATATTATTTTTGTTTTTAATTTTAGTACTGTTTTAGTTTTTTTAGTACTTTGTTTTTCACTTTTAACAAATTTTTTTTTATCATTTATATTTTTTTAAACTTTTTTTAAAACTTTTTAAAATGTAGTTTTTAATACAACGTGGTAAATACTGTATACATGTAGTCTGTAGGGTGTGACTGTAGTTTGTGACTAGTGTGTTGTTAGTGTGTAACTAATATATAGTGTATAATGTATAGTGTATGACTAATTTGTAGTGTATGGTTAATGTACATTGTATATTATATAGTGTATGACTAATGTATAGTGTATATTGTATAGTGTATGACTGATGTATAGTGTATATTGTATGGTTAATGTACAGTGTATATTATATACTGTAGTGTATGACTAATGTATAGTGTATATTGTATAGTGTATGAGTGATGTATAGTGTATATTGTATGGTTAATGTACAGTGTATATTATATAGTGTATGAGTGATGTATAGTGTATATTGTTTGGCTAATGTAAGGTGTATATTGTATAGTGTTTGACTAATGTATATTGTATAGTGTACGACTAATGTACAGTTTATATTGTATAAGAGTATTACTATAATTTATAGTGTATAGTGTAAAATGTATGATTATAATGTTAAATATAAATTGTATAGTATATGTTATATGACTATATATGTACAGTGTATAGTGCAAGACAGTTGTGTACAGTTGGCTGACACTAACATATAATGCAACGTTTATGAGTGTAATGTATAATGTATGACTGTGATGTGTATAGTGTGATTTAGGACCCAAATACTTTTCTGTCTTGATGTCTTTGTATGAGTTTAAAATGGATTTATGAATCACGATAACAGAACATCATAAAAATAAAATAGTATATCAGATTACTCAGGCTGTATGTAATCATTCACACATGTCCTCTTGACTCAATTTTTGGACCAGGCTCTGTGTTTGTGTGTGTGTGTGTGTGTTAGAGAGATGTCTAGCTTGCTAGCTTACTAGCTTGTTAAATAAACAGCATCTCTCAGCCCAGGACTCATAACTCTCCCACACAACAGAAAATAAAAGCTGTGACTTAACACTTAGCGGCAGGTCATGCAAGGTTTTGTGGATTATATTGGATGGAGTTAATGCAGACACACACCCACACTTCCTGCTAAATGTGTACCCCAGCCCCGTGGTTTGACCCAGAGCAAGCTTCAGAGAGAAACGCCTGGCTCTCCAGTGTGTAATTTTTCAGAGGCGTTTTTGGAAACTGCACACAGTGCGTGATTACACATGGACACTCGGGTCCAAAAAAATCTGAGTCCACTACTGAGAATTGTTTTCATTATATGATTTATTTAACTTTTTTCCTTAGTTGCTCAGTATTATTCAAGAGGCCTTTATTTAAACCAGAGACAAATCCAATCCTCTATGAATCTTCTCTCACGCACTAAATTGCTTGTGTTTTTTTTTTTTTTTTTGTTATTTGTTTTTTATTTCCTTTATTTAAACCCTAGTATTAATTATCGCTTTTGCTTAACAACTAACGCCTGATATGGTCTCCATTATGCGTTTTGTCTTGCTTGTTGCTCTCAGCCAATAAGGCGTATTGTCTTGTTCGAGAATTATCAGTGAATTACTTTTCAATACGTGATGAAATAATATAACAGTTCTTGGTAGTTGGACTCAGACTTTCGGTCCCTCTGTCTCTGTTTATTGCATTATGGGAGACAGACGAGTCTGAGCTCATACACTCGCTAATGGAAACCAGCTGGCATTAATACACCATTAATTATTCCATAAAGCGCTTAGCAGGCTAACGCTAAACCGTCCTGTTGTGGCAGCGCTCTGTCCCACTGACTTAGACCGTGTCTTAAAATTTTATAGCAACTTCGCTCTAACATTTATTTTAGAATAAACCTCCAATCCATCTTATTTATGCTGATCTCAGCGATGAGCAATATAAACAACTCAGAGGGAAATGGAGCATCGAAACCACTTCCCATGTGCTTCCTATTCAATGCTGGAAGGAAAACACATAATACACTCATCATTCAAGCGGGCGCAATTGAGAGAATGCTGTTTCTAGGAAACCAGGAAACATGGTCTGTGAGAATGAGAGAGCTAATATCTGTGGTTAACAGCTTAGCTAGCTGCTACCTGGAAATATAACCACAGATAAAGTGGAAACAAGACAAAATTACCAGTAATATCAAGCTTTACCTCAGATGTGTGGGGAAAATTATTAACAAAATAATAAGTACACATGGAAATGACTGTTTAACAACCCAACAAATGGTTCCTAATCATTTATACAGACAAAGTAAAGGCTCCATGATGATAGAAGCAAGACAGAACATTTCGCAATAGTAACATTTACTTCAGTTATGCTGGTAAATTACTAATAAAATACGCAGTAAACTGAACTTTCACTACATGGGAAAAAAATATAATATTCATTTATAATATTAATATTAATATATTAATATATTAATATATTATATTAATATACAGTTGAGGCTGTAAAGTGTGTAGATGTAAGTGTGTCTATTGCAAATTGTTCCTAACATTCACTAACAAAGATTGTCACTGAACGTTAGGGGCTATTTGCACTACACACACTCACATCAAAAAAATCATTTTTTCTTAACGGCAAAGTCTGTACATAAGACACAGCTATTCAACAAACAAATGCATGTGCATTTAAATATATCAGTTTTCTTTTAATTTTAGAAGCGTTAAAATATAAGCTTGCCAGATGACACTGTTCATATTCAGCTGCTTTGATCCCTCAATTGAATAATACTTTTTGATTGAATTTTTTAATCTATCTATCTATGTGGCACACGTCTGCTAATATATCATAAAAACAAAATGTATACACGTGGTGGCCATGGAAACGAGACGGTAGCATGGAAAGTTACTAACAAAATAATCAGTACGCTTAAAAATGAGTTTTTCAATAGCTAGAACATGGTCACTTATCTGTAAGCAGGCAATTAATGGCTCAGCGATGTAAAAAAAAATGAACAAAATTATTGTGCATATCAATATTTACTTCAGATTTCTTTGCTAAATGCTAACAAATAAAAAACTTTACCACAACTAACATGATTGTTTAGTTAATCGGCACATAGGCTAGAAATCAAGCCCTGACAAAGCAAAAGCACATTGATACACAACAGAACAGGAACATTTACACCTGGTGTGTTGGTAACGTTAGCCTGCTAAGAAAAGAATTGATGTTGACAAAATTAAAATTACTAATCTAACTAGCGTGTAAATGAAAACACTGGGAATATCAAGCTTTATCTCATATGTGTTAATTACTTTAAAAAAAAAGACTAGATACCAATGAAAAACTCTACTTCTAGAAAAAAATCATTTTTCTTAATTAGCACCTAGCTGTCAGGTGTTTTACATAAAGTAAAGTAAGTACACAGTAATAGTGAAAGCAAAATAGAACTGATGGAAACATGAACAATTGAACATTTACTTCAGGTGTGTTGGCAACGTATTAGGAAGAAAATGAATATAAGCTTACAGTAATTACACAACAGTTCATTCTGACTGAGTGATCTGATTGGACAAGAAGCATTCATGACTGCTGATAGGAGAGGGTAACAGCATTGGGACAGTTAACTATATGTATCACTCTGCGTCCCAGGATGTGTTCTACGATCATTAATAACACTTATTGTTGGTCGCAGCATGGGAGAAAGTAGGTCTGGTCCTCAGTACTGAGGAGAGAGCAGGCGCCGGCCAAAATCACTTCTGGGTTGTTCTTTTATTTAAAAAGCCTACTAGCTCCTAACACAAGCCTGAAACGCTCTCTAACCCCTGATTAAGGGAACGACTTGGTGTGTGGGCCAAGAGATTATACACTTTATATAGCACACTAGCTTTCTATTTAACGCTTTTCGGGATTAAACCCTCCAACCTGAGCTGAGATTTTTCATAGGGTTTTAATGTCATTTCTGTTGTACAGTAAATACAACTTCACCTTGGCCATAATAAAAGTGGCATAAGTGGAAATATAAAGTAAATCTCTGACATTTCTCAGGAATGTCCATCAGAACAGCATGACCTCGAGTGTGATATTGCTGTACGGTACATGTTAAGTATTTTATTATGGCCAAGGTGAAGTTTACTTTTACTGTACAACAGAAATTACATTAAAACCCTATGAAAAAAATGTTTTAATAACTAGATACCAAGAAAAAACACTTTACACTTAGAATGATGGTTAAGCGAGCTAGCTAGGGTCTCAGATGTGGCAGGAAATGTCAAAGAAAAGAATCCTTATGAGAAAAATTACATTAAAATTACACTTAGCATCAATTTTATTCCAAGTGGCCTGAGCTTTTCCTTCAGTTACTGTGTTAGTGACCCGCGCATAGTGAGAGAAGGATTGTGTTTTGCTAGCTAGCTTAGGGGAAGTTTATGCCTCTAGCTATGCTAGCTCTCGCTCGCCATTATTCGTTACTCGCACGTGAGCTAAAACTGTACAGAAGTGTGTCTTGAGACACACTGAGTGTAGACAGGAGCTCGTGTGGAGTGTGAGAATGTAGAGAAACACACCATCTGTGAAGGTCTGATCAGCAGCAGGGTATCGCTCAGGGAGAGAAAAAGAGCGAGGGATAAAAAAAAAAAACGAGTGCCAGGAAGATGCGCAGTGGGAAAACGAGGACAAGAAGCAGATTGGCATTTGGGAGTTTCAGAGGTTCACTGGCCACTTCAACAGTGTGTGTGTGTGTGTGTGTGTAGTTGAAGTAAGATCTACAGATTGCTTCTTTTCTCTCCTGTTCTCTTTTCTTTCTGAGTCCTTTTCCTTTTTTCCTTCTTTTTCCTTTTTTCTCACTACAGTACATTTCTTTCTTTCTCTCTCTCTTTCTTGCGCTCTCGTTTTTTTTTTGTCCTTCCTGACTAATTTTTTTCCTTGCATTATTCATCTTTCTAAATTCAGGTCTGTTTTTGTCTCTCCTTTTTTCTCTTAATCTTTCTCTTTATCCTTCCTTTAATTCCTCTTTATCTCTCCTCCCTATCCATTCCTTTTATTCCTCTCTTGTCTTTAATTTCCTCTTTTCTCAGCTTTCTTTCTTGTCTCCTCAATATCCTTTCTTGTTCCACACCTTTTCCTCTCCATACCTTCACTATCTTTCCTTTATCACTTTTTATTCTTTTTCTTTCATCCTCTCTCTCTCTTTTCCTCTTCTTACCCTCATTTTCTGTCATTGCTTCTCTTCTTAATCTTTCCACGCCCTTCTTGACTCTTTAAGTATTTGACTCGCGTTTATCTTCCATCATTCTGTGTTTGAACCAGTTCAACAACGCAGTTTCACTTTACTGTGTGTGTTTTTGCGAGTGAGAATACGAGAGCAAGAGAAAGAGAGAGAGAGAGCGAGAGACTGTATGACATCAGGAGAGAATAATGGAGAGTCGCACTTACAGAGACGTAATTCAGCACTCGGCACTTTTAGCGAAACCGCCGCTAAAGAAGGCGAGGAGTGTGTTTAAATATTAACACCATCGATTCAAGAGGAGTAAGGGATGAGAGATTGGGAGAGATGGATAGATAGAGAGAGAGAGGACACATAAAGTGAATGAGAAGTTTTCTCGTTCACACCCTCTCGCTAACGACGCCACAGCGTGAGGCTAAATGCTAGGCAAACACCCGGCCTAAAGTGACAGATAGCCACATTACCAACACAAACATCTCTCCGTCTCCCTTTCCCTCTCTCTCTGTCTCTTACTCATTCCACCTTTCCCTCTTTACTCATTCTGCCTCTCCACACCTCCTAAACTTCCTATAACCCTCCTGTCTCTCTGCTTCATCTCACTATCTGCTGCCTTCCTTCACTCCATCATTCTGCCTCTCAGTTTCCTCTCCAACCTTAATCGTTTTCTCTCTCTCTCTCCCTCCCTCTCTCCTACCATTAAACATGAAAAAAATTCACATACTGCTGGACTTGAAGGGAAAAAAAAGATTCTCATCAATGAATGTTGCTTCCAGCTTCGCTTTTTAGTGGATGGCTAGAAAGCTATTACATTAAACAAATGAGGCCCAGGCGACTCAAGCAGCATCCGGGGAAGGGGGAAATATTTTTGTCAGCGTTTCACGTGAAGAAACTACTAACCACCGTGCTTACTGCAGATCTGGAAGGCTTTGCGAGCACTGTTTCCCTCATGGCATGCTGATATTAGACATATGAAAGTAGAACAGATATGTTTTTATTTTATTTCAGTACTCAATGCTTAATTATTTATTCACTCATTCATTTATTCGTTCATCCATCCATCCATCCATCCATTCACCCAAACATCCCTCCCAGGGTCTTAATTTTTAAAAAACAGTCCACAAATTAGACTTGAAGATTTTGCTGACAAACATTTAATTTCTACCTGTTACTCAAATGTTACAAATGTCCAAATAGAGCAGAAGAGGGAAAATCAGCATCGCATTTAAACTGCATGAGGAATGGTCAAATTTACACTCTTATACACATATCCACAGACATCTACAGATATTTACACACATCTAAAGACATCTACAGGCATCTTCACATATCTACACACACCAGAAGACATTTACAGATATTGACACACATTGTGCTTATCATTGTGCCGAGGAAGCCCTTGCGATCAGCTACTGAACAGCAGTTTTGGCACATTCTTATTTATTAGCATCGGTATCAGGTTCCCTTGTAGACCTAGTGTTCAGAGCACTCACCATCATGGCTCAGGTTCAATTCACACTCAGGGAAGTGACCCAAGCTTACCTGTTCCTTTAGTGCCAAAAGGAAGAAGAAGAAGAAGAAGAAAAATATATATTGTATGCAGTAAAAGCAGTATGTGTTTTAATTGAAAAATACACTGATCAGCCACAACCCCAATACCACCACCAGGTGAAATTAATAACATTGATTATCAATTATATACATTTTAATCTGGTGACAGGATCATGGGCATCCAAAGCTCACCCATGCCCACAGGGACAAAAGGCTGGCCTGTCTAGTCCAATCCTACAAAAAAACTAAGGAAGCACTCTTGCTGTCCACGTTAGGAATTCACCAGAACACCTAGTGCATCACAACTATGCATGGGGCCCAGCAGCCAAAGATTGTTGACCCAGCCTCCAAACTCCCCAGATCCCGATCCAATCAAGCACCCATGGGATGCACTGGACAAACAAGTCTTATCCACAGAAGCCCCATCCCCCAACCAACACGACCCAAAGGATCCGCTGCCAGCATTCTAGTACCAGACACCACAGCACACCCCCAGAGGCCCTGTGGAGCCATGCCTTTACAGGCCAGAGCTGCCCCTATAGCATGAGGGTAACCTAAACAAAACTGGGCATAATGTTTGGTTTTGTAATATTAGGGCTGATCAGTGTATAATAGATGTTGTTTTGAGGGTCTATTTGGAAGCATGTGTTGAATGTCCAACTTTTGAAAAAAAAACTAATACCAACGATATTCCACTGTGCATACATTTCCAGTAGTAACACTGCCACAATGTTGTGACGACCTGGATTTCCCAGTCCAGCATGTCCCAAATTCCAGAAAGGAATTTATAGTTACTGAGTAGGATTATTCTTCACTTCATAATAAATAACACTGAAACGCTGCACTTTAGAATAACTTGGTTCTCTTCTTACTTACATTCAATACATGTATTTATTTATTTATTTATTTTTACAGTTTATAGTGTGTTGTTCACTGTAACGTTTCTAATCCCATGATAACCGTGTGTAATTATTAGCAAAGCAGGCACACAGGATGAAATACCCATAATGCACTTGTGATCCACTTATGATTGGCGTCTGTTTGCAGCAATATGCTTAAAAGTTCTTTTTGACAGTAATTTTATGTTTACTGTAATTTGTCAGTAGGTGTAGTTTTAGGATTTTTAATTTCACTCAGCATTATAAATAAAATAGAAGAAGAAAGAATAACTAAACATCAAACAAACAGTTTAATTTCTGTTTTTAATAGACATAATTTAGCATTTTTACATTTTTATAGCTTGGCCTTGAGTTAAAAATGTTTTTAACATTATGATGATGTGTTTAAAGGTGACCTTTAATCGTAACTGACCTTTCCTTCCTTGTGAGCTCATGTCTCTGGTCAAACTTGTCATAATTCAATATTTTAAATGTCAAATAAATTATTGATTTATCATGTTTTTTTATGTATACATGCAATCCTTCTTAAAACCTTTTCTGCAAAGAAATGCTAAGATGCTCACAAGTCAGTATAATTCCTAGAGATAAAATCTAAAGCCCTTCTGAGAAAAACTGATATTTCACTGAGAAATTTGTGACACTATGGAATAAAAAATGTGTCTGAGTTCCTGAGTCTCTCTCTCTCTCTCTGTATCAGGGCCGAGGTCTGCACGGTCCGTATAAAAATAGTGAATTAGTGAGTCTGTGTACAATTTCAGACCCAACACATTTTTCACTGCATATCTCGCCTCATTTTCACCCGTTCTTTTCACCCTTTCTCCTTCTATTTCTCTTCATATGTCTCTCTTTTCCGTCAAGACATTAGTATGACGGTGATGCGATTTCTCATCATGTGCCTCACTGCTCCTCCAGTGTGCTGGGTGTCTGAGGGAACATTAGTGTGACTTTATGTCTTTGCGAAACTCCATCATGCTGCTTGCTTGTGCGTGTGTGTGTGTATGTGTGTGCTTTAATGGTTTTAAAAGTTAGGGACATTCAGATCAAACATCCAAACAACACTAGAGCATTATGAGTACACAGAAGTGCACGTTCTCAAAACTCTGATTTCTGTCTCTTTACTGATCGTACCAATCTAAGGTGAAAATAATTAAAAAAAATTAAAAAACAGACCTTAATCAAAGCTTATATTTTGGTGAGCCAGCCAGGAGTTTTAAACATTTTCATTCAAAAACATTATTATACCAACATCTGAAAAAGTTTTTATATCCACAGTCTATTGAGGTTTTGAATAAACAAAATGAAGGATAAAAGCTGTACAAAAAAAAAATCTAATCCATGGTCAAATAGGAAATACAATCAGTAAAAAGGTGCAACTGTAAAGGACTAAAATTATTAAAATTACTAAAATTAATCCAAGCTGCAGATTTGGTTTATTTTTTTACTTCTAGCATACTGCTCAACAATTTGGTAGAGCACTAAATAGTTCTCAAAAAATATTGATATGTTTTATCATAAAGTGACATCTCAACCATTTGGAAGATTTCTATTCTGTGTTCTGTTAAAAAAAATCATTGATTGAGCATTGCGAAAAGAAAAGAAAACATCCATTTATTTTTGCTTTGTGAGGACGTTAAAGGGTTAAGACAGAAAAACTCTTATTGATCAAATGATACCCAATGGAGAGGCATGCTATATTTTTTAGACTCAAAACACAAAATCTGATATTGATCAAAATCTATCCAGCCAGGAATTACAAGAGAGAGGAGGGGGGGAGAGAGAGAGAAAGAGAGAGAGAGAGAGAGAAAGAGAACTGACTGTGCAGAGAAAGATGAATAACTTCAAAAAACACACACATGCACACACAATGAAGACACTACATTAATACACTACTGTACATACATAGCACAGATAATGGATCTCTCTCTCTCTCTCTGTGTGCCTTAATAATGATGGATGGATGTGCGGTTGAAGGCCGTTATGATGAGACTGCTTACCGTAACATTTTAGCACTTAGCCTGACCGCTATCCACACAGCTGTCCTGATATATTACTGCACTTGACACTCTGTGTGTGTGTGTGTGTGTGTGTGTGTGTGTGTGGTGTGTGTTTACCATGCTCAGCTGAAAGTGTGGTGACTCCGTTAGATGTCGTGCCATCCGGTTTGACCTGTCCATTCTCAAAAGCTAAATTCTCTGTCTCCTGCAGCTGCCAGTTCAGTCCGAAGAGATGCATCGCTGAGAGAGAGAAAGTGAGAGAGACAGGGGTCAGAATGTTCCATCCATGTCAGGCTTCCTGACAAGATTTTTTAATTGTGCAACATTTAATTAACAGATTTGCAGCCTGGGATCCGTAATGATGGCTTCTGAGTCAGCGCAGTTCCCGGGAAAAACTTCTGAGAAAATTATCAAGCAAAACTAAATGAGGAAAAGTAAAACTAAACTACACAAAACAAGCACTTAAACACTCTCTTAAAATAAGCTTACAATCAGTCTTATTATTTTAGTATTTAAATATTATAATAAACATTTACACATTTTATACACACATGATAAAAACTAGGCAATTATATACAGTATATAAAGATAAAATTATATAGTACTGTGTAAAAGTCTTACACACCGTTTTTTTGTACAACCTTTGTTATACAGTACATGTTAATTTTATGACTTCATTATTAAGTCAGTACCAATATATATATAAATATATAAATGTTTAAATCATACAGGAAAATAATTATTATTGTTATAAAATTACAATCACGCCTTGCAAATTCTGTGTAATTTATATATTTGTACATATTTTTGTTTTAATATTTTTTTTTACTATAGTTATAAAAAAATTACTATAGTAATTTATATATTTGTATATTCCATCCTAAGTTTTTACATTTTTATTTGTATTTATTCTTTATTGGAAATTCGATGTTTAGTTTAATCTTTTAGTGCATTTTTTCATTTATTGTAGTAAAATCCTTATATTCTATTCTGTTTCTATTTTAGGTCATGAACAGGCGTACAGTATAAGCATCTCACTGCATATCATACTGTATATGGATGTGTTTGTGACAAAACACACCTTTTCTGTAGGCCAGACAAGGCCAGAAAAGGAAGCAGCATAACAGAAATAACAGAAAGAAAACATCTGGGTTGTGCTGCATGAAAAAGAGGGATGTGCGACAAAGTCATTCTGCAGGATGTTCAGTAAAACTAAGCAGCTAATTTCCTTATAAAACTGCAAAAATTGTACCTGAAACTATATTTTAAGCAAAAGGTCATCACACCTATTACTGTTACATTAATTATGTATATATTATTATATATATTTTAATTTTTAAGACATCTTCGCTCCACAGCAGTTATTTGCACAGTACTGTATATAAAATAGGTTTCTGTTTTAAGTGTTGCTTTCTTGTTCTATTTGCATTTTCTTTCTTGATAGATAGATAAATAAATGTATAAATAAATGCTTCAGATTAGCTTAAAGACAATTTACACTTTAAAACCTGAGATAATCTGATATTTGATTGACTGTAATGTTACATTAGATGAGACTAGCTGTATGCGGGGGTTACAGCGGGGTGCGGCAGACGGGAGCCTAAATCCCAGAGTATCGGTGCAGTGGGGAAACTGATTCGCCTCGAAATAACTCAGGTGAACGCGCAGCTTTTTTCCACTGTGAATTTAGAGACGCGTGCGCTTGCGAAGCTTTTTGTGATGCGCTTTTTCACTCGTGTGACTTTTGATAGTAATATATCACGCTCTGAATTGTTAGGCGTGATGTGTTGAGCTGGTGCGAACGTGAAGGGAAGCCAGACTGCAGCCAGACTGCAACACGAACACTTACTGTAACAGTCTGCTTAACGTTAGTGTGAACCAAAAATCATAGAGCATAGCGCCCAGGAATTTTCAGTATGAACTGCAGATTATTTATTTATGTACTTATTTATTTATTTATTTGTTGAAGGTGCAGGAACGCCATTCTGGACTGTACCGGCCCACTTTAACCCCTGGCTGTAAGATATTTCCACTTGCTAAGATGTGATGTTTGTGCCGTGTGACACGAGCAGCACTGGGGAAACTGCAGATATGTTTCTAAAATATCATTTATTCATTTTGAAAACTCAAAAACTTCAAATTTATTGAACTTCCAAGATGTGTAAATGAAATAAGCGACAAAATGCTTTAAATGCTCAAAATACCATTAAATGCTTTCTGGGATTGTAAAGGTACGAAATACATAAAAGCAGATATAATAGTGTAATATAATAATAAGTATAATAATATAATTATATAATAAGTGGACTTATTATATAATACATGTAATACAGTAAGTACATTTGAATCAGCATGTAATCATTGTTTAAATATCCATCCATTAAAATATACATTTTAAAATAAAAAATGTTTACAAAATAATAAATTTTTATTTCCACAGATTTATTTCACTGCTATATTATTCTTGTAATATAGCAGTTTTTGGTCATTTTTTCTCCCAAAAAGACCAAAATTATTTGTTCATTTGTCACTACGAATAAAACAAAAGAGCTCATATTTGTGCTGCTGGTCTTTAAATTGAATAAACAGAAATACAGTATAAATAAGATGTCCGTGAATGTTCTCCCGCGATCATGTGCCGTCTACGACTTCGCTTCGTCTTTGATCATTATTTAAAAAATGCCTCGTCGGTCAGAGTGTGTCATAAATTTTTTTTTTTTTAAATGGTTTGATGAATTACGGTACAAACTAAAACATAATTCAGTTTAAACATTTGCAGTGGCCCCATTGTTTTGATGTCGTGTGTGTGTGTGTGTGTGTGTGTGTGTGTGTGTGTGTGAGTGAGCGCTCGCGTGTTTATGTAGTCAGTGAAGTCTAATAAAGTGGATGTCGCACTTTTCCCTGTCCGTGTGTCTTTGGAACATTAAACATCATGAATATCTAACATCTCCTCTTTGTGTGTGTGTGTGTGTGTGTGTGTGTGTGTGCGTGTGTGTGTGTGCTCTCAGTCAATAATCAGGCCCTGTCCTGACGACCTGCGGGCTCCTGTGTGAGGACTGTAACTGCATTAGCTGCGGCGCTGAACGCTGCAATAAGAGCAGTTCTTGGTAGTGGGTGTTTAGCCCCGCCCCCTTCTTCATGTGGTTTACAGTAGCGGAATCCCATGATGCCTCAGCAAATAAAATCACACTAACACACACATAGTCAATAAAGACCAGCAAATGAAGTTAAACGCACACCACCATCCCTCCTTCCATCC
>JAQMYJ010000039.1:5568139-5588249 GCA_030014305.1 Clarias laeviceps | reverse complement strand
ACAAACATGAAGACACATGCAACCACACATTCTCTCTCTCTCTCTCTCTCTCACTCACACACTTGAAGGCAGCCAGACAGCGCCATGAAACTAATTTAGTGCGCCGCTAGCAAGCATCACGTTGCAAAACGCGACAACATGGGCGTCTGTACGGCTCCAAAACTCTATTGATTCTACAGAGGGAGAGAGAGAGAGAGATGAAAGGAGGGAGTTTGAGTGAAAGAGAGCAAGATAGTGTGTGAGAGAGAGAGTGAGACAGTGTGTTGTATGTGTGAGTGTGTGAGAGAGGGTGAGAGTGTATGTGTGAGAAAGATGGTGTGTGTGTATATGTAAGAGAGTATTATATTATTATTATTATTATTATTATTATTATTACTGTTATTATTATTAATATTATCATTATAATGTATATATATATATATGTGTGTATATGTTTCCTTTTTTAATGTTCACGAGAGTCACTTTATCTTTGACTTTAACTAATGTCTGTACTCTTTTGTTTTTTATACATTTATTTATTATAACTTTTTCTATACTATTCTGTTGTTGTTTTTTTCTACTATGCACTTCTGCTGTTTCTTCTGAAACTTGAATCTCAAATCTTGAAAGAGAGAGAGTGTATGTGAAAGTGTGTGTGTGTGTAAGAGAGTGTATGAGAGACTGTGCGAGTGTGTGAGGTGGATTTGGATAAGTGTGATGAGGGCAGGTGATCAGGACAATATCTTGCCAGGAATCAGCAGAATTCAGTATGATGAGAACATTTGTGCGATCAGTTTTTATCACTCTTTTGTTTGTCACATTGTCTCATGTCAGCGTGTGGGTTAGTTAACCTCGCTGGTGAACTGATTAGGAGTTTGTGAGCGAAGTAGTCTACACTACTCTTAACTCTGACTGAAACTCATAAAGGTCTGGAGTGTTGGTCCTGAGGTCCTGCGGCTCAGACAGAATCTACAGTGCTGTAACTTACAATAAAAAAAGGAAAGCAGCTTGTATGGTTCATACAGTTACTTTTGTTTTGCGTATTGTCTACATATCTTCACACACAGCAGAAATCAAGACTCCGAATCAGACCAGGTGATGTTTCTCAAATCTCCTATTGTCCGGTCTCGGTGAGCCCATGTGAACTGCAGCCTCAGTTTCTTCTTCATAGCTGACAGAAGTGGCAGCCGGGTGTGTGATCTTCTGCTGCTGCGGCCCATCTGCTTCAAGGTTCGACGTGTTGTGTGTTCAGCATACACTCGGTTGTGTAGTGAGATGTGGTTGGAGTTACTGTTGCCTTTCTATCAGCTCGACCCAGTCTGGCTGATCTCCTCCTACCTCTGGCATCAACAAGGCATTTTCATCCAGAGAACTGATATCACAGGATGTTTTCTATATTTTTCAGTCCATACGCTGCAAACCCTAGCGTTGCCTGTCTGGCACACACAACCATGCCATGCTCAAATCATGTTTCCCCTATTCTGGTTCTCGGGTTGGACTTCAGCAGAGATAGGGAGAGAGAGAGAGATTTGTGTATAAATGATCCAATTTTCTTCTTCCTTCCTTTCATTTTTTCCGTCCTTCCTTTCTTTCTTCCCTCACTCACTCCACCTTTCATTTAATCACCGCTTACTCTTCCCATAATGGATTTAAATTCTGAACCTTACTTTGTTCCTCATCATGTTTACAGGCTTTTCTTCAGGAGATGCCGCGCGTGTGTGTGTGCGTGTGTGTGTGTGTGTGTGTGTGTGTGTGTATAATAACAGGCTGTGCTTCACTCACTGCCTCTAATAAACCTAATTCAGACCTGCCAACTTGGCGTGCACACACACACACACACACACACACACACACACACACACACACACACACACACGCACAAGTCAGTGGTGTGTGTGGACACAGTATGTGATTACACTCGGTGCACTGGGTGTCATTGGACTCCTCATTACGCTGCACAGAATACAACCGAAAAAAAGGAAAAAAATTAAGGAGTGGAGGAAAGAACAAAGAAAAAAAAAAGTGAAGAAGGAGAGAGAAAAACAAAGAGGGGTATAAAGAATGAGCAAGCAGAAAAGAGAGAATGAAATGGAAAAAAAGGAGAAAAATGAGAAGGACAAAAGAGGCCGAAAAGTGTTAAGATAACAGACAAAATATAAAGTGCAAAGTGATGGTAGACTGGAGAAAAGGAATGGAAAGAAGAGAGGGACAGAAAGAAAAAAGCGACAAGGGGAGTGAAAGGTAAACGAAGAAAGTAGGTGAGAGAAAGAGGAAAAGGAAATTCAGCACAAAAGTAGAGGAAGAAGAACGATAGAACATGGAAGAGTGGGCAATGAATAGAAATCAGGGAAAGATAAAGAGAAATAAAATGAAGAAAAGAAGAACGTGGACGAGAGATGGTAAGAATAAAAAGAAAGAGGAAAAAAGAAAAGTGAACTACATAGAAGAAAGATTTGATAAAAGAAATTAGGAAACAGAACAAAGAACAAAGAGAAGAGAAGAAGATTGAGGGTAAGAGAGAAAGGAAAAAAGACTGAGTGATCAAAAAGAAAAGAGAAACAAAAAATATAGAAAGCCAGAGGAAAAGAGAGACAGAAAAATAAAAGAAGACAGAGAGGAATGTTAAAAGGAAAATAAGTGATAAAGGAAAGAAAAGAGAAGAAACAAAAGAGAGAGAGAGAGATTAGCTTAGGATGTTCAAACAGGTTTCCTTCCCTCTTTCTCACATACACACCTCTTCCTCATTCCTTCACCTCCCTGACCCCCCCTCTATCTCTCTCTTTCTTCCTCTCCATCTCTCTCCTACACTCTCTCACTCTCTCTCCATCTGTCTCATTAAATTAGCTTCCCGCTGCGTTAGCCCTATAGCCGAGCTCCTGCTACTCAGCACTCTAACCTGACCCAAAGCAGGAGGTTATGGGTAACAGGCGGCATCGATACGTCCATCACGGAGATGGCAAACCCCCTGCTGAGCAGATCGAGCCCCACACACACGTTATCACGCAACAAAAAAAAACCTAAACGAAAACAGAGGAGAAGTTCCTTTCGTCTGTTCCTCGCTCCGGCACTAATGAAGTGCGGTATTGACTGTTCCCGCTACGCTCAATTAGCTGCACAAATATCTCCGAGTTCTGAGGCGCACGCAGAAGAAGAACGAAACAGGAACACAAACACAAACATGGCTGACAAACTTGTGACAGAGCGCAGAAGGAAAGCGCTGAGATCAAAGAAACACTCCATGCTATGCTAATTGCACTCGTTAGCACCATAGATAATACATCTCCTGCTCCAGCGTGCCTTCCTCCATATGCTAAGCCGAGTGATTAGCCTCCTGTTAGCATACGTCAAAGACGTGTTCGGATTGAAGTTACGTGTTTCACATAAGGCTAAAAGGAGCAATTAGCACCCAGTTAGCATTTATCAAAAGCTCTGATTTATACATTATAAATTCTGTGATAGCATCTGTAATGCTAACAGAAGCGATTAGCATCGAGTTAGCATTTATCAAAGACTCCCTACGGGATCTACACATTACACATGCTGTGATATAACATATGTAATGCTAACTCGCACAATTAGCATTAGCATTCATCAAAGACTAGCTTGGGATCTATACATTAATAAATTCTGTGACAGAGCATATGTAATGCTAACAGGAGGGATTAGCATCGAGTTAGCATTCATCACAGACTTCCTTGAGATCTACGCATTATAAATTCTGTACTATAGCATATATGATGCTAACTGGAGTGATTAGCATCGAGTTAGCATTTATCAAAGACTAGATCAGGATATACATTCTAAATTCAGTTATATAGTATATGTAATGCTAACAGAAGCTATTAGCATCAAGGTAGCATTTATCAAGTATATAATACACATTATCAGACGTACTATACATATCTTTAACTGTAAAAATAGCTTAGCAAACTGATGACGACATGCACGCTATTAAAGTTGATATACAACTATTCATTGTGCTTATCAGCATCAGCATTAATAGAGCTAACATGCCTTAAGTTTCTGCTTTCTATTTTTTCATTTATTTTTTCGTTTATCACACTCATGTATAATGCATTCATGTTTGCTAAACATTATAGCGCTAATGCATGTATTCATGGTATATGTTTATGGGAACCATGCTAGCTTATCCTTCCATCTCGGTTTTGTGCTAAACATGCATTTATTCAGCACTTAATCTGCTCTATGCTAACTAGAAGGTAAAAATACTCACGTTTGCACTAAAGGCTCAGACGGTGTTATGTCGACATGCGTTTTGCTGGATCGGGGGTAAAATTATGCTGGTGGGGTTAATTTTTTAAGAGCTTCGTGTGTCCCGCAGGCCTGTTCGGGATTTTGCTGACAGAAGTGATTAGCATACATACTGCTAAGAGGAGCCACGGCAGGGGTGCAGATGAGACATTGTTCGGTTTAATTCCACATATGTGACATACAGTACTTCTACTCTTATAGAAAAAACTGTACTTTTGTGCCCTACATTGTAAACCGAGACTCATCACTTTTCAACGGATGATCACACAAAAGTATGTTGATTTTCTAAAAATAAGCATTCACTGTGTCACTCACACCATACCGTGACCTGAGCTCCACGCCAACGTGGAATGGACAGGAACACAACAGTTTCACCAATCCTAGTTTACAGACATGACTGGCAGTATGAAAGTGCTGATTGATTAGTGATTAATTGGGTGGCAATGGTAACAGCTAGCTAAACTACTTAAGTAATGAAAGGCGCTAACGATGCTGCCCAACATTCATTTAATTAATGTCGAATCTTGTTTCTATCAATCTCTACTAGCCTTGTGCATTCATATAATCAACAGTATCAACTTTAACTGTGTTTAAAATACTGTTTATTAGTAACTCCGTCAGATAGATATCCAGAAAAGTACTTGTAGCACAGACTTAGTACTTATATTTAAGTTAAAAAAATAACTATGGTACTACTAATTAAACATTATTCAGTTATTTTTCATTTGTACCTTACAGCACAGTAAAAAAAAAAATTCTTGCATATTCCAGTTAGGAAGCTAAGGTCAGTGCGTACGGTCATAAAGCACCCCTGGAGCAGATAGGGTTAAAGGCCTTGCTCAAGGGATCAACAGTACTACAGGAGTTGTGGTGAAATACATATAATGGATTCGATTTCGAAAAATTAGAATATTGTGCAAAAGTTCATTTATTTCAGTAATGCAACTTAAAATATAATATATGAGACTTATTACATGTAAAGCAAATACTTGGTTTGGGCTCCTTTTGCAGCAATTACTGCCTCAATGCAGTGTGACATGGAAGCCATCAGCCTTTGGCACTGCTGAAGTGTTATGGAAGACCAGGATGCTTCAAGCTTCGACCTTCAGCTCTTCTGCGTTGTTCGGTCTCATGTCTCTCATCTTTCTCTTGGCAGTGTCCCATAGATTCTCTTTGGGGTTCAGGTGAGGCAAGTTTGTTGGCCAATCAAGCACAGTAATCCCACGGTCATTGAACCAGGTTTTGGTGCATTTGACCGTGTGGGCAGGTGCCAAGTCCTGCTGGAAAATTAAGTCAGCATTCCCATAAAGATCGTCTGCGGAAGGAAGCATGAAGTGCTCCAAAATCTCCTGGTAGATGGCTGTGTTGACCCTGGACTTAATGAAGCACAGTGGACCAACACCAGCAGATGACATGGCTCCCAAAAATCAACACAGGCTGTGGAAACTTCACACTGGACTTCAAGCATCTTGCAGTGTGTGCCTCTCCAATCTTCCTCCAGACTTTGGGTCCTTTATTTCCCAATGAGATGCAAAAGTTGAGCAACAGACCAGTGCTTTTGTTCTTGAGCCCAGGTAAGACGCTTCTGACGCCGTTTGTTGTTCAGGAGCGGCTTGACAAGAGGAATATGATATTTGAAGCCCATGTCCAGGATCCGTCTGTGTGTGGTGGCTCTTGATGCACTGACTCCAGCCTCAGTCCACTCCTTGTGAAAGTCCCCAACACTTTTGAATAATTTTAAAAGCTTGCGTTATGTTTTTGCGCAATTATTTGTTTGGCGTAACACAGTGCGCTTCCGGATGCAAGCGGCCAGTAAACACTGACGAAGAAGAAGCGCTTACATCACCCACAAAGTGAGATGCAAGACGCAAACAGTTAGCTGTGTATTGATTTGATGGAGCGTTCTGTTGGGGCTGTAAAATGGAAGGGAGCGATAAAAATATCAGCGAGCCAAGAGAAGAAGAAACCAGCAAGAGAAAACGGTAGAAACTGTCAGTAAAGGCTTATGTTATGCCTGAGCTGTAGATTTTGAAACTTTTAGTTCTGAAAGTTAAGTTGCACAACTTAGTGTTTTTGTATAATTATTTATTTTAATGTGTGCCTTAGTTTTTTGATACTTAGTCATTTGAAATACCTTTTTTTTTAGTTTTTGCATCTGAGAAAAGGCTTTAAAATAAGAAGGTATGGCACTGTAATGCACTTAATTCTTCAGTCAGCTTTAAGTTATACCTTGTATTGTGAATAATGACAATGTTTATTTTTAATAAAATGCTGTATGCATTTAAAAAAATAAAAGTTGATTCTTCTAAAAAGAAAACCAATTAATCTTTGTTTCTCTTACATATTTTACATTGCTGTCTAATTAAGCAAAAGTAAAGTTTATACGATTACTCGATTAATTGATTACATTTTTGGTAGAATACTCCATTACTAAAATATTCAATAGCTACAGCCCTATGTCATACCTTTACACTGTCCACTTAAATGACTATAAAAACTCAATTTACATTCAGGGGAGTGAACATATCTGAGGAAAAATTTTATATTCACAATAAATTTGTACCATTTTCAAAACATCACTGAACCTTTATACACAGTGCTAATTCTAGACTTAACAAGCCTTTTCTTAATAAGTTACCAGAACTACTGATTAAAATGTTATTAACATAAAATTTGTCTTATTTTCATCAACTCTGGGCGTTTACATTGTCTTAACAATTACTTGCTAGCTATTCAAACTATAACATAATTATTTGTAAAAAATAAAAATATATTTTTTGTTGTTAAAAAGAACATCACAACCTGTAGAGGACTTCACAGATATACGCTAAGCTGCAATTTACCAAACCTTTGTAGGAAAAATGTTTACATATTTGACAATTTTGGCCCATTTTCAAAGTCACAGTGCTTTCACAGATTTAACATTCTAACTGCAGCTGTATAAAGTACTTTATCATAAAAAAAAGAAAAAACACCTATTGAAAACATTGATATTATCTATGAATTTGTCTTATTTTTAACATTGCTTTACCTCTACACTGACTGTAATTTTTTTTTTTAAATCAGCTATGTGCTAATTAGAATATTCATAATTTTAGCCACATCAAGTGTCTTCCGATTAATTCTATATTTTTTTATTTATTAGTAAATCTGAGGAAAGTGATAACATTCCTGACAGGAATATTGAATCAGGATTTCAATATTGGAAAATCTTTAAATGGGATTTTACCAAGACATCCGAGAAAAATGTGGCCTTTTTTGATGAGTCCGTCTTGTCTTTAATTTTAATTGTAATGGCAAGCATTTTTATAGTAATTTACAATCATATCTGAGTAAAATGTTGGCATTTCAGATGTTGTCTAATTTTCTAGGTAGTGCTAACAAGCTAATGCATGCTGTCCATGTTAACCTAGTTGCCTAGCAACAGTGCTTTCATTTAACAATGAACTCGACATTGTACTGTATACTATATGTTGAAAACTTTTTTGTGCATTTATTATCTGGCACAATAATCCCTTCCAACATTTCTGGCATAGTTAGCATAGTTAGCATGCTATTTTGTTTTTTGTTGTTGTTGTTTTTTTCCCCCCTGAAGCTAATACTTATCACGAACGATGATGTAAATATGAAACCTGTTCTGAGAAAGTGACAGATGGAGATACAATCTTTCCTCGCACTGTTGGCAGTTTGCTGTTAGCACCAAGCTAACTACAGATTGCAGTCGGAGAGTGGAGAGAAATTAGACACATCTAGATGACGGTAAGCTCCCGCTCAAAGACGAGCGAGCAGAAAAACCAGACAGGACCCTACGGCCTGGAAAAAAAAAAGATCAAACAAACAACAACACAACAAAAAAGAAGATTGACAGAAATAAAAGAAAATAAGATGGATGGAAAGAGAGGGGAAGACAGTCTTTAGGCAAGGTGGAGGGTAAATAAACCATGTGTCACAACGCTAAAAATATCATCCGGTGTGTGTGTCATGAATAAGTAATACTCCATGGGAATCAGTCAGGATTTGTTAGATTCTCAATGACATCATCTTAATATGACTAAGAAGCTGCGCATCTGTGTCACACGTAGGCGACTAATTAACCGCTAGCTGAAAGATAAAGTGTGTGCCCCCACACAGCGCACCCTTTTGTAGTTGGTATAGCCCTGGTAATACACAGCACCAACTTAGAACAGGAAGTAAGGCACCATTTTAGATATAAAGAGAGAAGGGGAGCAGAGCATGCTGGGATACACAAACTTTCTTTTAGAAATCAATTCCTCTAGCATCAGAGGAAATCAGCATGCTGTAAGCATGCTAATTTCTTAGCTTCACTATGGTTATACCACTGTAATTTTTGTAATTTATGAATGTAAAAAAACATGAGATAAATTAGTATACAATAAAGCTGACCTGAGATCAGTGAATATACTCTGTGACTGATATGAGATCAGTTAATACACTGTAAAGCTGACCTGAGATCAGTACATATATATTTTGAAAATATATGTATTTAAATGTTTTTAAATTCAATTAGTATAATTTAATGAGACACATATATAAATATTTATTTATACAGTTTTAGTTTCAGGATTTATAAGGCACTTATTATTGATTAACGTCACCGTGATATTTTGTCAATGTGAATTCATGCCATTAAATGCTAAATGCTCCATCCTTTTTTTTTCAGCTTTTCACAGCTTTTCTTTTATTTATTTTTTTTATTTTTATTTTTTTTATAAAGATTTGGTATCATCACCAGCCTGTCCCCCTTGATCCAAGCTAAGCGTTTCAGATTTGACTCCTTTTGCTTTACTGGAATGTTCTGATAAATTACTGCCAATGTTCATCTCTGAACAGACCCGCATCATTCTGCTGTAGCAGCAAAGCTTCAAACTATTTACACAGGGAGCAAACAGCTCATATAAAAGCTTGACTCGAGCAATAAAACTAAGTGGACAGACTGGATCTGTGTGTGTTTGTGTGTGTGTTTACTTCTCCTGAATGTGATCATATGAAACAAAAAAAAAAGAAGACTAATAATAATAATAATAATAATAAGAGATGAGAGTTACTAGAGATTCTAGTTTCGTTTCTGGTTGAAGATACTGTTTTAGACCTATTTTATATAATACAGCTGATCTTAAATCAGCTGTTTACTCCTCAAACCTGTCTATAACATAAAACACACTTTACACCCGGGCGCTAGGATCAGTTAATAAACTCTAAGGGTAACCTGAATCTAAAGCTGACTTGAGATCAGTTAATATACTGTATAACTGACCTGAGAGGATCCTCTGTAACTGACCTAAGATCAGTTGATATACTCAAAACCTGACCTGAGATCAGTTAAATACACTGCAAACCTGACTTGAGATAAGTTTTTGTTAAACATAAAATACATGCTAAAGCCGACCTGAGATCTGTAAACATATTATGACATCATTAACATTAACCCAATTTGATTTATTTATTTACTTATTCAGTCGTGTTTGTTGTGTCCTCTTTTCCTCCTCGTCTTTCTTTCGTTTTCTGCCATTAGCACATCTGCGGTGAAAGTTTCCCTTAATCTGGATTTTTTCCTTTAAAGGCTAAATGTGTTTCACTTCAATGAGTGTACTTTAATGAGACGCTTCTAAAGAAAGCCATCTTGCGTGCGTGTTTTGTAGGAGACGATGATGTTTATTCCCCACCGTGCGGCGAGATGATTAGCCGTCCATATATTTCCATAATTTGGCTCTCGCGCTCAGGGACCCCCGCCGCGTGACTCTAAACTCGTCTTTATGTTAGTAATGATGAGGGGTTTGGCCGGAGAAACCCCACTGAGACTCGAGCTTCAAATATTCATCAGTGCCATCGGGCTGGGTGCGAACGACTAATAAACAACCAATCATGCACTTGGAGGAAGTGAGAAAGATGTGTGAGAGGGAGGGAGGGAGAGAGATGGAGTGAAAGTCATTATCTGAGAACCATCATGAAAGGAAAAACTTTAGGGAAAGCAAACTACTCTTTCATTTCTCTCTCTCTTTTTCTTGTCTGTTTCTTTTTCCTTTTCCCTGATCTGTCTGTCAGATCACACAACCTCGTAACACAACCTTGACTAAGCAGAACCAACACAAAGCAAGCAGTTGCACCAAACCAATAGCATGGATGCGGTTGCCACGGCGATGAGAGGCTTGGTTACCGTGACGACCCTGTAACTCGGACCGGAATTTGAGGCAAGGCACGAGTCGGAGAGAGAGACATTTATAACCAAGGCGTGTGTGCATATGTGTGTTTGAAATTTTTGGCTAAATTTGTTAATATAATAAAAAATGTACTATATATGTAAAGATTTTTTTTTTAATATGATGTTCATGTCAGTATTATTTGGATGGACAAAAAAATATTTGCAAATGTCTAATTTTTAACAGACTGCAAAAAAATGGATGATATTCATTTTTAATAAATATATATATTTTTTTTATTATTTATGCTACTTAACTAATGCTAACATCTTTTTAAACATTTAAATCATATTCCTTTTCTGGAGTAAGTGATAGGTTACTTATTATCAAGCTAACTAGTAATTATGCTGTTTTACTAACCAGCATGCTAAAGCTAATATTTAATTTCATGCAGCTGGTCATTAGTCAGCTGTTTAGCTAAAACTCTGCATCTTACTAAATTAACTATTGAATGACTAGCAGAGAATAAGTCAATATTTTAATCCTGGGATGATAGAAACATGTGCTACTACGACCAAACAGACCGCTTCAGTGGAGCAGTGGTCTACTACGGAGGTTAAGTCCAACAAGTGGGAAATGGTTAGCAGTGTGTTTTGAAGACGGTGGAGTCTGTGTTCTGAGGTTCAGTCGCATCCCTCGCTGTCGATGAACGAGTGCGGCTTTGCACTGGAACAAAGGGAGGCAGAGAGTCTGGCACATGAGCACCTTCTGTGTGTGTGTGTGTGTGTGTGTGCAGCACAGTCCCAAAGCCTGAGTCCAAGACATTTTGTGGTTAACAGTAAGTCCTGGAGACAGCGGACGAGGTTTTTAGCGCAAGAATCTTCCTCTAACACGTTTTCAGGGTTTTAATTCCCATCACTGACTGGTTTTAAGAGCTCGGCTGGACATGTGGCTTCATGCTGGAAAGGAGCGGAGGCAGAAAGTCTGGCAGCGGCTCTGATTGAGAGCATTACATACTAATGACATTAGTGTGTGTTCTGTAGGGTCCGAAAGTCTGAATCCACTGCTGAGGTGAGATCCAAAACTAATTGTTTTGTCAAATAAGTGGACTTCTGGACCCTATTGATTGGGCTAATGTGGTTTGAGAGCCAGCTACAGAAGCTGTGATTAGCACATGGAGCTCAGTAGATCATTTTGCTCATTTCAACAACTAGAGTACTCGAATTTCCCAAGAAAGCGGGTGAGGTTAGATATCACATAGTCTTTGGAGGTTTGACAAAAGTTAATAGCATCAGATTAGCCAATTAGCTGTGTTGAGCATCACATGATCATCTAACATCTCTAGTGTGATGTTACTTGAATCTGGTTCGGGTCTTCCTTGGTGAGGCTCTGTATTGAAATGTGAAGGGTGACAGGGAGGTTCTGTACACTGACTTAAACCACATTTTAACCAGTTAAACCACACTATTAATGAGTTAAACCACACTATTAACCAGTCAGACCACATCATTATGCAGTTGGACCCCACCTGTAACCAGTAAGAACATAATTCTACACCCATTGGTGCCCAAATGTTTTCTTTTGAAACGCTACTGTCAGTGTAATTGAACCACAGTTTCCAAAAGTCCCGCCCCTAAAATGCTCCTCTATCTCCCACCCACAATGCCACTGACAAATGACAGACACGTCTGAAGTCACCCATTATTAACAAGCATTGATTTATCGCCTGATTGCTCACAACCCAGATAGACCCCAGATATCCGAATAAATGTTCTCCTAAATAAAGCGGTTTCGACTCACAGACGCAGTAGCAGAGGATGATGGAGAGAAGGACGGACACGGCGACCGCGCTGAGAGCCGTGCACCTCCACGAGCAGTACTTAGACGATTTCTTGAACTTGAAGGCGCTGCGGGACAGCGTGTTACGAGGCAGGGGCCGCGTGGGGGGCGAGTACACCGCCCCCGTAGCCATGGTGTAGCCCGGAGTGGCCGTGCTGAACAGAGGGGTCGTTCCTGTGCCTGTCTTAAAGAGGAAGTGCCTGAGATAGAGACAGAGGGAAAAGGAAGAGAGACAGAAAGATACATTATCATCATCATCAACAATAACAACTATAACAACAAGATTCCAATATTGTTAACGATCAGTTACTAGATTTGACGGAATAGCTTTAAACAAACATGCTCATGTGATTGGCAATGACTATAAACTGCTAGCACGTATAAACTTTTCGGCAAATTTTTAGCTTGTGTCGCTGTGACAAACACTGTCAGCGTGAGCAAAGCTCACATTTCTATTTTACATTTTAATGCTAGCATGCTAGCAGTTGTTAGCCAAACTAGTGATGTTCTTTTCTCTTAAACACCCATGCATGGTTAGTAAAACATATCCTAGCATGCACCTTGATCAAATATGCTACAGGTAATAATTCTGTTGTATTGCACAACAGCACTGCTAAGTCAAGCTACACTTTAACAGTTTTGACACTGCTACAGTAGCATTACAAGTGTTAGCATGTCTTCTAGCACATGCTCTGTCATTAATATAGTCACATAAGTAGTTACAAAGGTGGAGGAAGTTTAGAGAAATGTTAGATTCACATGACGGAATGTATTTTAAGTTTAAAAAATATATATTTTTGCAATGTTTTTGTTTATTAAAAGAAGAAATCGATTATTTACGTCTCGCACGCAGTGACGTGGATATGTGGATATGTGGATGTATATCAGTATGTTAACAAGCTTTCCACTTGATCAGCTGCTGTAAATGTTGTTTTTTTTATATATATAAACTGCACTAACTAGAGGCATCTGCATTTGGGGAATTACCCGGTTCGACCAATCCAATTCATTACCCTGCATTTTCCTATTAGCTCAGGCACCCTGGTGAGAGGTTTAGTGCTACACACACACACACACACACACACACACACACACACACACATACACACAAAGTTATAAAGCTTCCACTATTATAAAACCCCTGCTGGCTAATGATTCATGTGTGAATGATTCAGTGTTCACTTTAGAGTCGTTAAAGAAATTATAACTAACTTCACAATAATTAAACATAGGTTGTTGTTTTCCCCTCAAAAGTCCATGAGTCATGTACAGTACGTTGTGTCTACAGCTTGGTGTTTCTCAAACCAAACCAGAGAATAAAAGTTCTTTCCTTTTAGTGAATCAGTGTTTCAGAGTCACTGAATCTTTCCAGTCATAAAGGCAATGTATGAATCAGTGAATTGTTTTGGTCATGGCAACCGCTGTTCCTCTGTCACTGATCAGTTTGGTGTTTGAGCCACTGATAAATTTTGGTCATGAGTGAGGTTTGTTGTTATATTGTACAAAGAATCAGTTTTGAAGTCAGTGGATCGTTTTGGTCATGACCAAGATTCATTATTTTCTTTTAGAGTGAAAAATCATCACTCTTTTATCATCTCAGTCATGACCCACTGTAGATTCACTTTTACACAGTGAATATGTTTAGACGTCAGTGAATCATTTTGGTCAAGACCAAAATAAATTATTTTCTTGAGCAGTGAATCAGTTTTGGAGACAGTGAATCATTTTGGTCAAGACCAAGATTGATTTTTTTTTTTTAAAGAATTAATACATTTTTGAGTCACTGAATCACTTCAGTCATGACTAGGATGAGCTTTTATCCTCCACAGGGAATCAGAGTCAGTGAATCATTTCGGCCGTGACTGAGACTGGCTGTTTTCTTATTCAGTCACAGTTTACTAAATCGGTGAGTTCAATGAGTCGATTTCAGGTTTCTTAGTCCAGAGCTTTTCAGTTCATGCAAAAATATTTTTTTTCTTAATATGAACTTGCTTTTCTTAAAGGACAGAATCGTAGAGGAAATTTGTCAAGAGTTTGGTACAACTCATCACATCACTGGTAATGGTGAACACCTTGTTTAGTGCTGTTGTGAAAATAAAAGAAAAAGAAAAAAACTTTCATACATTTAGTTGCACTAATCAACTAAATAAACTAAATTAGCCATGCACTCTAATAGATATTAAATGCATGGCTAAATCTCACCCTGTGCAATAAACTACTAAATAGTACATTCTAATAGATATGAGTGTTTCTTGTATTTATAATATAACTATTTATCATGTTATCCTTACAATAACTACCCTAATGCACTTGTGAAAGAATAGTGTGAATGAATAGTGTGAAAGAATAGTGTGTATTTAACTGATTAAAATTTTTTTTTGCAAAGTTACAAAAAAGATGCACATTTGTACACCATGTACAGGCAGTTAAATATACTGTTCCTATGATGTCATAGGTGTGTTACCACAATCTAACTGAGTAAAAATATCTACTTTAAAGGACAGATAATGATAAAGAACCGGTTTGCACTGTTCAGCTCTGCTCTTTACTGAAACCCGCCATATTGGATTGGACCATTATAACACTGCGAATTCATCACATCCATAATAAACGAAATAACACTAATGTTATACACACACAGCTTGCATGTGTGTGTGTGTTTGTGTCTTCCAGGGATACAGAAACTAGACAAACAGATGATTCTAGCTCCGATATCAACTAACACAGAGCATTAAATCCAATTAGAGAGCTGTGTTTCTGTGAGCTTCCAGCTTTTTAATGAAAAGACGGTGTGCGTGTGTGTGTGTGTGTATTGAGACAACAGTTGTCGCTGTCTCCGTGCAGCACAGAAACGATCAATCTCCCCAATAAGAGCCACGACTTCACCGTCGCCACGCTGCAGTAATAATAAGGTGAAAATTGAGTGGAGGTTTGCTCTGCATTACAATTAAACCCAGAGTCCAATTAGGAAATTAAATACTGCTTAATTCATTCAGAAGTGTTACGAATCAATTTATACACAAGCTGATTTCCATGACATCTATAGAAAATTATAAACTGCATTTCACCTTTGTTTGTTTATGTTGTGTGGCATTTCATCACTGTAACATTTAATGTTACATTTCATGTAGTTTAGAATCACTCTTCAGCTGATTCAGCTCTGTGTCATTCCCCCTGTTCAGTTCAGAGCTGACCTTTTTGTTCTATTCAGAACTGTTCTTTCATTTATGTAATTTTATTTACATTTTGGTTAAATTCTGCATCACTCTTTTTGTTCACTTTGAGTTCAGAATTGTTCGTTAAGACCAGAACCAGAACCAGCGGTTCTTTTTGTTCAATTCAGATCTGTTCCTTTTATTCACTTCTGAGTCATTAGTTCTGATTTGTTATTTTCGTTAGGTTGAGTCACTCCAACCTAAGTCAGTTCCGAGTCATTCAGTTCCGAGTCATTCTTTTTGTCCAGTTCTAAATCATTATTTTTGTCAAGTTCTGAATAATTTTTTCTATTTAGTTCTGAATATTTTTTTCTATTTAGTTCTGAATCAATTCTTTTTGTTCCGTTCTTAGTCATTCTTTTTGTCCACTTGTGAGTCATTCTCTCCATTTAGTCCTAAATTATTCTGTTTGTCCACTTCTGAGTCATTCTTTTCATTTAGTCCTAAATTATTCATTTTGTCCACTTCTGAGTCAATCTCTCCATTTAGTCCTAAATTATTCTGTTTGTCCACTTGTGAGTCAATCCTTCCACTTAGGTCTAAATCATTCTTTTTGTCCAAATCTGAAATTTTTTTTCTATTTAGTTCTGAATCGTTTTTTTTTGTTCAGTTCTTAGTCATTCTTTCTGTCCACTTGTGAGTCATTCTCTCCATTTAGTCCTAAATTATTCTTTTTGTCCAGTTCTGAGTCGTTGTTTTTGTCCAGTTCTGAATTATCCCTTTTGTCCAGTTCTGAGTCGTTCTTTTCATCCAGTTCTGAATCATTCTTTTTGCTCAGCTCTGAATTATTTCTATTGTCCAGTTCTGAGTTGTTCTTTCTATACAGTTCTGAAGTATTCCTTTTGTTCAGGTGTGAGTAACTCTTTGTTCTCAGTTATAAATTATTAATATGGTTTAGTTCTGAGTCGTTCTTTCTGTTCAGTTGTAAATCATTCAGTTACGAGTCATTTCTATCTTTCAGTTACTTAACTTCAATACAGAGTATTTTTTTCCTGCTTGTTTCTTTGGTCATTTCATGACTGCAAAGAGCAAAATGTCCAATTCACAGCTTAGATACCCTACTGTTGCATCGAACACAGGTTCGCTCCCCAGCTCCACTAGGTTGCCACGGTTGGGCCCTTGAGCAAGGCCCTTAACCCTCTCTGCTCCAGGGGCGCTGTATCATGGCTGACCCTGCGTCTGACCCCAGTTACGCTGGGACATGCGAAGAAGGATTTTCACTGTGCTGGAATGTATATGTGACAAATAAAGGCTTAACTTACTTAACTTATACTGGTTAATAAATCAAAACACATGAGTTTTAATGGCTTCAGTTTCAGCTAATCATGTTAGCAATGCTGATATTGTCATAATACTAGCAGCTAGCATTACGGTGCTAGTCACAAGCTTTCTAAAACTTGTTTTTTAAAACCACCTTTAAAAAAAAATTATATTTTTATATTATTTATTTTTTTTACAAAATAAAGTAACAGTGTCAATAGGATGTTCAGACAATTAATCATGAGGTAAAGATAACAGCTAATCAAGTTTAGCTGTTGTTAGCTGATTAGTTTCTGTGGCTTTACATAAAAAAAAAACAACACTTCCTTAAAAATAATTTTTGAGTAAAAACATACAAAAAACTCCAAACAAAATAAAACAAACAAACAGGACATGGATTTAGTTAGCACAGTTCTTATTCTACTGATTAGTACTACTACGTCATGCTAATCATGCCAACATGGTTAATAATGAATGCTGTCATAATCATGCTGCTAGATTGTGTTAGCGTTTATGGATAGAAGAACAGATAGAAGATATTCTGACTAAATAATATTTTTATGCTCATTAGCTTTAGGGAAATTACATGATAAGTAAATGAATGTTTATTAATTAGCATGACACTGCTAGCATCAGTTAGCAGTTGAGAGTGAAAATGAGCTGTGGTGTTCTGTAAGTGTGGAGTGTAAGAAATGTTGGGATATTTTTACTTAAAAACTGTGGGTTCTTTATGCACAATGTTCTAGTAGGGGCAGGTTTTTGGGAATATTTATTTATTTACTTATTTATTTACTTATTGATTGATTGATGAGTTTGGTCTCAGTTTATCAGCGGTCACATACCCGTCTCCATAGCCGCCCTCTTGGCTCACGGGATTCAACGCATCCATCTCTATCAGGCTCTCATGGCCGTTTTGGAGAACTGCTTGCTTTGTTAATTTTCTACATGAGGGAGATGGAGATACGAGAGACAAACAATTAGGAGAAGATGTGAGATAGTCACGCTCGCTCTCATTACGAGCCACTGAGACTCGCGAGGGAGGGAGAGAGTTCAGATCAGCTCTCAGGCAGGCAGGGAGAGGGGAGGACTACACACACACACACACATATACACACATACACACACACACACACACACACACACACATGTACGGATCACACTCTCCTGTATTTCCATGTGGGGTGTATATAATGGCTTACATTTTAACATCACTTTGTGTTATGTTGTGTGTGTGTGTGTGTGTGTGTGTGTGTGAGACATACACCCCTGTGCTGTTCTGATTGGTCAGAATGTGTGGATTAATTCTCCATAACAGCTAATCTAACAGTAGCACAGGTTTGTACAATATCAATGCGCTCGTTTCAACCCGTCCTCGTTTTCACAGCAACAGGGACGTGTACATGACAACATGAGCTCCACATGTAATGAGAGTCCCATGAGAATGCGTGTGTGTGTGTGTGTGTGTGTGTGTCTGAGTTATGGAAGGAGTCTCAAGTGTCAGGGGTACAGCTGAAATTTTACGCTTTAAGGGGACTCTTTCTTTCTTTCTTTCTTTCTTTCACTTTTATTTTCTTTCTTTATCTTTCTTTTTCCACTTCTATTTCCTGCCTTTCTTTTTTCCCTCTTTCTATTTCCCATTTTCTTTCTTTCTCTTTTTTTCTTTCACATCTATTTTCCATCTTTTTTGCATTTTTTCTTTCTTCTCCCATATTTCTTCCTTTTTTTTTACATCTATTTCCTATTTTCTTCATATTTTCCATTTAAATTTTTTCTTTCATTCATATATTCCATTTTTCTTTCTTTCTTTCTTTCTTTCTTTCACTTTAAGCTCCTGTCTTTTTTACTTTCTTTCACATCTATTTTCATCTCTTATGCCATTTTTCTTTCTTTCTTTTCTTTATTCTTTCATTTGTTTCTGGTGTTGCACATGAATAAATCATGAACTACACTGCTGTGGCATCAGAGGAATAAAGCAGAAGGTGCAGTTACATGCTGCACCCCAGCCCTGATCCTCTGGATGATGACCCCCGCATGGTGATAAAATGCCGAAGCCGCCTTCTTGTCTTACTCACTCACATCAGCCTGATAATTTCAGACATTGATGAATAATTATAACATGAACCTAAAATCTGATTAATAATCCCTGAGAAACACTAAAAACCCGCAGCCTCCAGTTCCACACACTGCACCCAGCCTTCCTCATCAGATTTATATTGGTATTCAGACCACATCACAACACCCCCCCCCCACCACCCCTCCCCCTGAGCCCTAACAGAGAAATCAAACTCTAATTGATCCTTCAATAATTACGCTGCGCTTTTAAGAACCTATTTTACATGAGCTCACAGAAACGACGATGATTAACGAGAATTAAATTCTGCTCGCTCTCTGATGCCTTTTATAGACTGGCTGTACCTGCACACTTCAGGAGGCTCGCTTGGGCCCTCAAAGCACCTGATTTTATCGCAGGGTTTAATAAAGTGAAATGTGAAAGCGTTCCAGACGGCGAAAATTAAACACCATTGTTGAGGTTTTAAAGGAGACATTCGGTGCGAAGATTTTAACACTCGATGCCTCCTGTACCTGAGAGACAAACCTGAACAGATGAAGATCAAACATTTGGTGTGTGTGTGCCTGTGTTCAGACTGTGAAATTTGTACAAAAAGTTCTTAACGTCTAACCTTACCAGGCTAGTCTGAGTCTGAGGTCATAGAAGAATTAGATCTATTATGTTGAAACTTAGCTAATCTTAGCTACCATGGATTACACTGCCCTTTGTATTGATCAGCAAATAGCACTCAGGAAACTGCTGAGGGAGTTCTCAGAGGTCGACTGAAAATACTGTGCAGATACGTTTGGCTCCTTTTCCATTCACTAACATGGAAATAGGCTAAAAACTGCACTGCCACAGCAAGCCACTAGAGGGGCTCAGAGACATAGTAGCTTCACAGCTACTAGCCCTGCATTACAATGTTTCACTCATCTACATACAGTCGCTACACAGCATGTGTACACTGTCACTACACAACATGTGTACGTGTGTACATATCTCTGCAAAGTCACTACCCAACATCTGTATAGTTACTATCCAACACCTTTACGCAGTTACTACACAACATCTGTACAGTCACTACACAACATCCGAACAGTTCTTACATCTGTACACAGTCACTACACAACATCTGTACACATTCACTACATGTATCTACACGGTCACTACACAACATCTGCAGTCATTCACTACAAATCTCTGCATAGTCACTACCCAACATCTGTATAGTTACTATCCTACACCTTTACACAGTTACAGTACTACACAACATCTGTACAGTCACTACACAACATCCGAACAGTTCTTACATCTGTACACAGTCACTACACAACATC
>JAQMYJ010000039.1:5536643-5554661 GCA_030014305.1 Clarias laeviceps | reverse complement strand
AGATCGCTGACTGCAATCCGCTGGTCCACCAGAGAACCTGCTGCTGATGGAAGTAAACACACACACACACACACACACACACCACACAGGCTGCTCCATTCACAGGATTTCAGGATTATCTCAGTGCTACAGGACACACACTTGGTTCTCCTGTTCAGTTGTCTGGCTGAGTGACATTTTCATTCCCACCTGCTTCTGAAGGAATTGGGATTGATCCTGTGAGCTCCTGGAACAAGTCTGACCAAATCCTCAAACCTTCCTTCCTTCCTGCTCCCGAAGGAATTCACACTGATCTTACAAATCAAGCAGTCCCACCCTCTCCTGTATAGAGTTTGACCCATCCTGTCTGATCCTGGGACTAATCCCACCCACTCCTGCATATAATTAGGTCAATCCCCCAATTGCGCAAAAGGTTTGCAATCTCACCTGCTCCAATAGAAAGTCTAATTAAGTCTGCAGATCCCTGTAAGAATTCTGGCCAATCTTCCCTGTACTTGAAGGAATTCTAACCCATCCTGCCTATTCCTGGGGGAATTCTGCCAAATCCTACACAGTTTTGAAGAAAGTCTGACCTACTTACTACCAAAGGACTGGTGTTGAGCAGTTTTAACCATTCGAGGAATTCTGTCCAATCCTACAAACAGGATGTCTGACCAATCTCACCCATTCCCATATGAATTCTGAACAGTCCTGACCATTCCCATAAGAATTCTGACCAATCTTACCCATTCCCATAGGAATTCCGACCAATACTACCCAATCCTATAGGAATTCCGACCAATACTACCCATTACCATAGGAATTCTGACCAAACTTACCCATTCCTATAGGAATTCTGACCAATCTCACCCATTCGCATAGGAATTCTGACCAATCCTGCCCATTCGCATAGGAATTCTGACCAATCTCACCCATTCCCATAGGAATTCTGAACAATCTCACCCATTCCCATAGGAATTCTGACCAATACTACCCATTACCATATGAATTCTGACTAATCCCACCCATTCCCATAGGAATTCTGACCAATACTACCCATTCCTGTAAGAATTCTGACCAAACCTACCCATTCCTATAAGAATTCTGACCAAACCTACCCATTCCTATAAGAATTCTGACCAATCTCACCCATTCCCATAGGAATTCTAACCAATACTACCCATTACCATAGGAATTCTGACTAATCCCACCCATTCCCATAGGAATTCTGACCAATCCCACCATTTCTATAGGAATTTGGACCAATCCTACACATACCCAAAAGAATTGTGACTAACCCTATGCACTTCATTCAGCAGCAAGCTTGACCAATCCTACACAATTACAGAAATGCAACAAATCCATCATGTTCATTCCGACTGGAATTCCGACTAATCCCATTTGCACACGCAAATATCCTCTCAAACTTATTCGGCTCTTCTTCCCAAAATATTCCTCTTTTACAACCAAATCTTGAACCCGCTCTGGATGAAGTAGTCATCTTCATATAAACTCATTCATATCATGAATCATTCCCTGATCTGCCCCAGACACACACACACACCAACACACACACACACAGCTGTCAAACATCACACTTCTTCTCCGTGATGTCTTTGTTAATCCGTCTCAGTTTTGCCACCATATGTTTGTAACACAAGTTCCAGTCGGCCAGTTTGTCACGCCACTCTCTCCGTCTCTTACACACTCAAACACTCGCGGTCTCGCTTCCTGTCGTGTAAATAACCCCGATTTAAATCACCGTGACCCTCTCAGACACGACCTTTAACCTCTGCCCCTTCAGCCTCAGGGAAGAGACGGAACAAATCAGACTGACGGATGGAACAGATGCACGATTTATCAAGTGCGGTTTGAAACACGAGCGCTGTAGCGTTCCTGGTGTGGCCCGTTATATTTCTGTTTTATAACAATAGCATTTTAAGTTTCACTGCATTTAATATTACCTCTTTTTTTTTTTTTTTTATATGGCTGTGTTTCGCAGAAAGGGTTCATTTGCTCTTAAACTGTGAAATGTGCAGGATTTAATCACAGCTTTTACTCGTCCCATTAAATGAACACGATAAAAAAAGACAAGCTTCAAAAACATGAAAGCTAATATTGAAGGAACGTCAGCAGTTAGCATCCCTCTGCTTAGTATTTACGGCCAAAGTCATTACTCTCGGGGTCAAAAAAACGAGCCGAACGTCAGCTCTGTAGTGTAATAACCGTATTAAAAACGATTTTTCGTGTTCATTAGATAAATTGAGCCGAGTACAAATCATTTTTAGCGTCAATCCACTTTAAGTGGAAAAAATAAATTGTAAAAATTAATGAGTCGGTTTGACCTGAACATGGGTTAAGAGGCTCTTTCTGATTATGATTTTATAGGCAGGACTGGTTTACAGCCTCTCTCTCGTTCTGTGTCTGTGTGTCTGTGTGTGTGTGTGTGTGTGTGTGTGTGTGTGTGTGAGAGAAAGAGGTGGCGCTGGAGCAGCATCTGATAGCAGTTCAAAACAGTGATCAAGTCGCTTATCTACCACACCCTCTGTCTTATCTGATGTCCATGTGTGTGTGTGTCTGTGCATATGTGTGAGTGCACAGACACTTTTCAAGTGTTTCAATGTATGTGTGTGACTGCTTACATGTGTTTATGCGTCATGATAACCTATGTCTAAAAGTCACACTCGTCACTAACAAACTATTAGCTTTGATCTTTAAGTGCTTTTACACACACACACACACACACACACATATGCATGTACGCACATACAATCATGTACACATCATGGCTTGCATGCTTATAATAAAAATATGAATATCAATGCTGTGTGTATTAAAGACTGCATGATGCAAGATTATGTTTTAATTCTATTTTATTTGGTAACCTCATAAATATTGTATATTTTTAGCTTACATTTTTTAAAATATTTTTTATAATTTTAAATTTCATATTTTTACTACTTTATTAAATAAACTATTTTTTATTTAATTGTACTCTCAAGTGCAAATTTTTTCTAACAGAGAAATCCTTCTTTTAAGGTCATGGGCAGTTGTGTAAGCATTCCACTGCGTATCCTACTGTGTATGGCTGTGTATGTGACAAACAAAATGTGAATGTGAATTTGAGAAACATAACGGATTATTCTCACGTGTCTATGCACAGGGCTGCTCACGTGTCAACTTCAGACGTGTTTCAGTTTTTAATCCAGAGGTTTTTTTCCCCCTCGTTCTCAGTAGGGAGCTGTTGTGAGAATTTTATCTATTTCTAAAACAAGAAATCAATGTGTTTTTTCTTTCTTTCTTTCTTTCTTTTTTTTTGAGGATTATTTCCCCTTCCCGGGAGCTGTCACTGACGTGTCGAAATGCTAAACTGACATTTCAGAAGCAGCCGAGACAACGTTGGTGTTGAGGGTTTGACAGGAGTGTGTGTAAAGGAAAGGTTATTTATCAACAACACACTCGTGTGTCGTGTCTCAGTCTGCCCTCTGTCTCTCAGCCTCATCTGGACATTACACTCAGGGCTCCAGCCCGAGTACTCAGCCCTCAGTGTGCTGGGAACGGTACTCTCTGGTCAGATATCACTGTTCAGTACTCGGAATCAGTGTTTAGTACTCAGTACTTAGTGTTCAGTGTTCAGAGGTTTGTGTTTAGTGTTGAGAACTCAGTGTCCAGTGTTTAATCCACAGCTTTCAGTTCTTAGTGTTTAGTGATTAGTCCTCAATGTTCAGTATTCAGTGTTTAATGTTTAGTGTGCAGTATTCAGTTCTCAGTCCTCATTGTTTTTTAGTTTAGTCCTTAGTGTTCAGTCTGCAGTGTTTAATACTTTTAGCCTTCAGAACTCAGGAAACAGTTTTCAGTATTTAATTCTCTGTGTTCAGTACTTAGTGATTACTTTTCAAGTGTTTCAATTTGTAGGGTTCTGTCCTCATTTCTCAGTGTTCCGTTATTTGTGTCCAGTTCTCAGTGATCAGCAATCTGCCTTCAGTGTATAGTGTTTAGTCCTCAGTATTCAATGATCAGCCAAATCACCCCATGTGAATGAGGCATCACTATAGGAACTGTGATGTATTAGAAAGAACCCTGTAGTTGCAGCTGCACTACTGCCAGTGCCGCTGTTAGAGAAAACTAATCCACACTCTGGTGACTGGAGCCCTCGCTCGCAGCGCTGTGGGGTCGCAGTGTTTATGGATCTGCGCTGAGGTCTAAAAGGGTTAACCGATGTCACGAGGGACTTTCAGTGAGAGAATCTCTCTCTAACACAGTTTTTCAGGTCTTTAATTCCCATCATTCACTACAGTTAAGAGCTCAGCTCTGTGTGTGTGTGTGTGCGTGCGCGTGTGGCTTCGTACTGGAATGATCGGAGGCAGAAAGTCTGGCAGCGTCTCTGATTGATACAACAACATTACTGTAACTACAGCGGGGTCCAAAAGTCTGAGTCCACTACCAGGAACTGGTTTTTATTCCATCAGGTATCAAACACTAACACAATTTCACTCAGTTGATCCTTATTAGTGAAGATATCGATATCCTGTTCACGCAGAACTCACGACGCCGTGGATTATTTTTTTTTGACGCTAAGACATGCACAACGCACTGGTGCCTTTAAATGATTAGCGGGAAAAGTTGCAAGATTGCAAAATCAAGATCGCGGATGAAAGAATTTTAACTTTTAATTTCGTAGTAAATATGAACCACCAGACAACTGTACACTTACAATTTATTTATTCATTAATAGTTTAAATAATAGATAGAAATTATTCTGTTGTATAAAGTTTTTAGGTTACTTGACACTCATATCTGATGACCAATCTCTTTGAAGTTAGTGGTAGGTTGCTAGCTGATTAACATCTGTGGTGAATAATACGAACATCTGTTCTCTCCGAATCTTTCACGTGAGCTAGCTAGCTAGGTTTGACACATTGACATAAATGTTTTAAACATTTTAAAAATAAAAATAAAAATTTGCAAAAAAAAAATTTAATAAATCTTGCTCTATTGGCAGCTAATTTTGCTATTTTTTGTAATTTATTTCTTGAAAGAAGAAAAAAATTATCTGCAGAACAAGAAATTTTTTTCTTACATTTTTAGTAACATTTGACTAAAAATAATCTAGTTTAATGACTGACAATAATCTTATATTTTAGCAATAAAAGTATTTTAAGAAATTATAGATAGGTTTTGCTAGAGATATAATGTTTACAGTGTAATAATCCTTTCAGAAATCACATCCAGTTAGCGCATGATTGCTAGCTAAATAACAATATCTATCAGTAAATTCGATAAACATGTATAAAATTAATCTCAGAAATCCTGTTTAATTAACTCATGCTAGCTAGCTAGCACAAATTTTTGGGACAAAATTTTTTATGAATGTTCCTTGCAGAAAATCAGCTTTAGCATTAAATATGACTGAGGAATCCTCAGAAATTTTGTTGTGTCAGTCCATTCGAGCAACTTGGTTAGCTTAAGTAAAAAATATACAAATACATATACTGTCACATTAGTCCATGGTAACTAGCAAGTAAGTGTTGACCTGTCATGTTAGTTCCTATTAGATAGCTAGTACTGACGTTTGTGTAAATTTGTGATGATCATCTTAATAATTCTCTCAACAATTCCTGTCAGGTTACTTCATATTAGCCAGCTAGCTGATGTTAACAGTGCTGTTAATAAAACTCTATGATGAATATCTTGAAATCATGAATTCTCTCAGATATCCTGTCAGGTTAGCTCATAATAGCTAGCTGGATAGCAAAATCTGTGAAACTAGGTGTATAATAAATGCCAGTGGCTTGCAGTTTAAAAATATAAAGATAATATTGTTCATCTTTTCATTTCAGTACTGTATATTTAGGCGCATACTGTATGCCTCATCGTATTATAAAAATGTGTCTTAATTACAGAGGCCAAAAATAGATCTTAGTAGTGGACTCTGTAATTAAGACACACAAAAAAACAACAACCTATTAAAGTATGAAGTTATTAACCTTCTAATCCAGCAGACGCACACACACACACATACACACACACACACACACACACACACACACACACACAAACACATCACAGAATACCCCAGGATGAGCCCGCGTGGAGACTTACACACGGCCCAAACAGACTTTATTGACTTTCTGGGTAAATGAGACGCTAATTAAGAAACCCAAGCTGCTTGGTGGACTGGATGTTAATGATCCATTGATGCTTTCTGTAAACGAGCTCTGGCTCTTATCACCTCGCAAAGAGAGAAAAAAAAGAGAAAAAGTTTCTTGTGTTTGTGAAGGACGTGACGTGCAGGTACAAAAGCTCGATAGGATGCACTTTTGTTAAAGATCGCGACGTCATGCAATCAATTACTGTCAGCACGCTCAGCAAGCACAATAGACTCAAAAACAAAAGGAGGAAACGGAAGACAAGATTTATTCAAGTGATGTTTTGAAGATAAAAGAAGAAAAGAGCTCCTGAATCTTAAAGTGACGGTTATAAACAAATGGAGTCGATCAGGCGAGGAGTGCTTGGCGTCTGAAATTTGCTTCTTTAAAAAAAGGGAAAAAAAGAGTTTATCATGTTTAAAGTTGTACATAAACAAAAAAAATATATATGTATATATACACACAAAATATGATGAGGCATACAGTATGCGCCTAAATATACAGTACTGAAATGAAAAGATGAACAATATTATCTTGTTGTCATCAGTGAGTTTATTTCTCCTGAAAGAAACTAACATACACACTATTCGTGTGTTGATTTCCCATGGTATGCGTAATGTAAGTGTTCAAAGTGTGTGTGCACCGGCTTGCTGCAGCCAGTGTTCATATCGTTCACGCAGATTCTCAACCCGGATTCCCGGAACAAAGGTCGCTGCAGACTCCTGCAAAAGGAGACGCTTTGCTAGCGTTATGCAGGCACAGTTCTTGGCGGATCATCACAGTTAAACACACTCTCCTTTAACATTCTCCACAAGTAGGACTCAGGGGAATTGTTCTGCCTCCTTTTCAAAACTCGGTCCCCATTCACGACCACATCCGTATGAGAAAATAATAATACTCGAAAAAAATACTCAACTACGAATACTGTTTCCTCTGGTGACAGAACCCATTTCCAACAACAACTGCACAATACAACGTCCTTTTCACTACTGGGAACAAGTGCGTCTGGAGCTACAGTATGACCCGTCCACAGACGCATATGCGCGTCTGAGATGCGCGGGTTTCAGTACTGTATATTTTGGTGCATACCGTGTGTGTGTGTATATAAACAAATCATTATGCATTTTCAATATCCATCCATTTATACCTGTGTACACCCTGCATGAGGGGCCAATTTGGAAACACAACACAGCCTGTAGTGTCTTTGGACTTTTGGAGTAAATTAGAGGACTCATAGAAAACACAGTTGGCACAAAGACAACGTGCAAACTTCATGCACACAGACTAGAGTCGAGATTCAAACCTCAAACCCTGACAATGCTAACCACTAAGCCAACTGGAGTTTTGGTAATGTACACACTTTTTAAGTTTCCCTGTGAATGAAATGTTGCTATAGAAACGATAGCCTTTAAACCTGACCAATCACAACCCAGAATTCAACAGCACCTAATACATTTGAGTGATATACGATAACTGCACTGATATACAACAGCTGCCTTTACACATTAGGCCACACCTCCTACCTGGGTATGCCAGCAAGATTGCGCAACATATCTTAGAGTAAAGGAAGTTAAGTTTTTAATGTGTATGACATTGTTTTGTCCTGGTTTATAGAAACCACATCAGCCTGCTTATTTGAGACACTGAGACCATTATGCTAAAGTGGAGGCCATTACCGCTCATTGCTTGTTAGCGACATTAGCTTGTTGTCTCGGCTGATCGACTACATCTGGGGACGCTGTGTACGTTTGAGTTAAATACACACTTTAATCTTACATTAAATAGAGAGAGAGAGAAGGAGAGAGAGAGCTTGAGAGAGATAATACCGCTTGAACCATCCACTTCCAAAGCCCTCGACACACACATGCTTAAAAGATGACATCATACTTCCGAGAGAGAGAGATGCTGATAGGTCGTCCCTGACCTGGTCATGTGTGTAACACGTTAAAAGTGTTATGTCTTTTCTCAGTGTCATCAACATACACACCGATACCATGACATCATACCAGAGAGCGGGAATGAGAAAGAGAACATCACACCCATGCAAGTTATTTGATTTAAAATAAGACCTGGATAGTGAAATGGGTGGAAGATTAACAATTAGGAGACAACATTTTATTGGCTAAACAGGAGCTACTCTGTTAACGCTAATGCTAATACTAATGCAAACACTTTCCTCAGGAGAGCCACATGCTCCAAAATAAAGGGCTATAAGTAGTAAAATCAAACTACTCTGCATGGTAATAGATGTTCTCAACGCTAGAAATAAAAGTCGGTCTGTGAAAGCGTGCCGTTTTAAAGCAGAAATACAGCATCCTTGTTAGCATTAGTATAGAAAACAAAGTCGATTCTCCATTCCGATTGGTCAGGCAGTGTTGATTTTTTTAGAAGCACTTGCTCCTGCATATTGTGGTTACTATGGTAACAACTCATTGACAGGGATGCTTTGTACACTTTGTATGGTGGATACAACACTTAATCAAATTGTAAGCAAGCGTAACAAGTGTAAGCGTGGATATGATTATGATGTTATTTTCCAAAAGTTTTTTTTCTCCAGGTTCATTGATTCGAAGAAAGAGGAAAAGAGAGTGACAGATTAAATTAAAGCAACCCTATACCTTCACAGTGTTGGAGTGTCAGGAGGCGAAATCAGTCACTACAGCAGAGCTCAACCTGTGTGTGTGTTTGTGTGAGTGTGTGTGTGGTCAGAACATAGTGTCCTCTGATCAATGACCCATCCTAAATTGAAAATACTTCTTTTGTGAAGTGCCTGTGGATGACAGGTGTATGTGTATGTGTGTGTGTGTGTGTGTGTACATGCCATGTCGAGGTGACATCAACCAGAACAAAATGGAAAAAGAGAGAAAAAGTGTGCTGAGGGTGATTCAAGGTCCCTGCTGTTGTTATATATATGTTTTTTTTCTTTTCTTCCTAATAGGCAATTTAACAGCACATCCCTCCATCACCACACACACACTCACACAGAGTCCTCCATCATCCCTTAATCTCCCCCCTCCCTCTAACCACTAATGAATGAGAGGAGAGGGGGATAAAGAGGAGAAGAGATGGAGAGATCACAGCTGGACCCGTGTGTTATAACCAGCTGTGTAACAGACGCATCTCACGTCTCTCTCTTTCTGTATATCATACACACACAGAGAAATATTAAACAGTGTGTGTGTGTGTGTGTGTGTGTGTGCGTGTGTGTGAGAGAGAGAGAGAAATTTTTTGAGTATGGAAAAAAAAAAGAAAAAGGAAGAAATGAATGAATAAAAAAAAGAAATAAATCTAATTAGATAAAGAAGTTACAGAATAAGAAGGATAGATGCCATCATTACACCAGTCTGCACTCCATCAGGTGCACTTCCTCTTCAAACAGGAAGTTCATATCGTTATTTAATGTCGTTGGGTAGCTGCGATGAAAACCGAAGGATGAGAAAGAGAACGAAGGGATGGACAGAGTGGACGGAGGGGATACGTGTGGGTGAGTGTAGGTGAGCGGGACCTTCTGGCAGGACCCCTCGGCGGAGAGACGCCTCGGCCGCTGTGCTATTTGAGGAGGATAAATAGCAGCAGGTTATGACATTTATCTCTTCGCTTCTCTATGATCTTCTGAGGGACAGACTGCTTTTTAAATATTGACACGCCAAGGGCCAGTGATGTGATGAGATCTGTGGAATGTGAGGATGAAAGTGAGAGAGAGAGGTGAGAGAGAAAGAGAGAGAGAAAGAGGTGGATCAGCACATCACTATAATCGCTGACTTCTGTTTATTTTTATGGAAGGAGTCTCCAATGTCAGAGGGGAAGATGTAATGTTAAGCTTTATGACATCTTCCGGATAAGCATGCTGTTTTTGTCCTTGGTGATGACTCAAAGGAGATTTTGCAGACACTGGGCCAGATTTCACATTTGCATTCACTGTGTGTGTGTGTGTGTGTGCGTGTGTGTGTGTGTGTGTGTGTGTATGAGAGAGAGAGAGTAAGGTTTCACTTCTAAACTGAAAATAACAATTGTAATTAAATGAAACATTCATGTGGCTATTTCGATGACAGCTGTAACTCAGACCAAGTTAATCCATTTCAACAGCTGACACACACACACAGACACACATACACTCTCCCTCATGCACACACACACACACACACACACACACACACGAGCTGCACCGTGTTGCTACTCTAATATAGGGACGTTAATGATTAACCATTAAATATTTACTTTAACCAATAAAAACATCTATTAACCGATGATGCTTGTTTTGCATTATATTTTTCTGTATCTCATTCTTCTGTGTTAATCTGTACACCACAAACGGCCACATTTGCCATTCACACGATGTGCAATACTGAGTGTTGTATTTTAGCCGGACCATTTTGTAATGAGGATGGAGCGGTATTTTTTTTTATCAGACTTATTGATTAATATTTTTAAATAAAAAATTCTGTTTGTCGAAACTATTTGAGCTTCATTAATTTGCCGGGATTGTGCCACTAGTATTGTTTACATAAAAATTAAACAGAGAAATATTTGCATCTTGTTACCATTAATTAATCGATTGTTCACATGCTCAACTATACTGTAGGTAAAGTAATGCATACTGAATTCGCAGCTCTAGCCGGAAGTGAACGAGAAAAGAGCGCACGGAGCCCAAAGCAGTCAGGATTATAACAACTAAGAGGGAAAGAAGTTAGAGAGAAAAACAAGAAAAGAAAGAAGTATAATTACAGATATTCTGCGCATTATAGATTTCTCAATCTGCCAAACAGCAGCGTGAGGCAATTTACGATTTTCCTGAGACGCTGAGCGTTTTGTTCTGAACCGCAGGTTTATAAGGCGTGATAATTCAGAGTAATTGCGGCGCGTGTCGTGGAGATATTATTCTCCACTTTGATGAGTCCCCTGATATCAGCGAATAAAAGGGTGATTTAAAGTGCAGACTCATAGATGAGAGGCAATGAAGGAGGACGGGGAAATTGAATATGAGATTACGGCAATCTAACATGCGCGGTAAACAAGCTTGTTCCAACACACTAAATAAGGAGTGAAATCCGACGGCTTGTTGGTTTGACGCGCAGGATGTTTATCCAAAGTGAGAAATGCTTAAGGCCATCTCCGTCTCCACTCAGCTTTTTAATAATTTACAATAAAATCTTCTAATAGCGGACTTAAGCACTCTGATCATGTTGTCATTTTGTGCAGTAAAGAGGCGAAGAATACCTTATTTTTTTTTTATTTTTTTTTAACCATTGCATTTTTTTTGTGGCTGTAATGTTTTAAAAACAAAACAAAATAGAAAATTCTTCCTAACAGAAAGTGTAGAGGGGTTTGATTAGAGCTTTTCTCTCTCTTGTTTTAAATTATTTATTCCTTATTTATTTAAAAAAAACAATTACAGTATACTTAGCATCCATTCACATTATCTTGCTCTCAGGATGTAAATTACTTTTTAAGCTTAAACATTGAAAAAAAAGTTAAGTATTTATTGTATCTGAGGCATCTTGGAAAACCCTGTGGACACATTTAAGCTGGGGTTTGGGGTTTTGGGGTTTTGAACCAAAACTTGATGTCTTTAACATAAGAGAACACAGATGTATTTCATAAAAATGCTTGGACATGTTTTAAGGTAAATTTAAAGTTTTCTTTATTTAGGTGCAAAAAAACCGAGTACAGTATGTTACACTCTGATGTCAGACACCGTACGGCGTACGCGGTGCTCGCACTTACAAGCTAACACTACAGTTTCTCCTGTCCACATGTCCAAATATCTTTACCTGGGAAGGAATTTTTAAAAAGTCAGTTTTCACTGATCTTCAAAGGAGTTTACGTGGCAACGAAAGGCCAAAACACACAGCAAAAACACTCATTAAAATTTTTTATAAAATAAATGAAATACCTGACCTGAGGATCAGAGGTACCACAGTTGATTAAAAAGTTAAATTATTTTGAGTGAAAAAAAACTTTGTCTACTTCAGATTCTAAGAAGCAGCTATACCTCTATAAAAATAGAGTTTACCTCAGGTGATTAAAAAGCTAGTTTACCTCATGTGTTTTACCTCAGGTGATTAAAAATTAAGTGTAGCCCATGTAATTAAAAAGAGACTTTACCTTATGTAATTTTACCTCAGGTGATTAAAAAACAAATTTACCTCAGGTGATTTAAAATCGAGTTTACCTAGGGCAATTACAAAACGCGAGTTTCCTCAAGGTCATTAAAAAGAGAGTTTACCTAGGATGATTAAAAAGTGAGTTTACCTCAGGTCCTTGGAAGAGAATGTGTGTGTGTGTGTGTGTGTGTGTGTGCACTGTAATAAGTTGACATAACCTCTAACACAAGCACACATGGTTTCACGCTTCTCTTTTTAAAAAAATACGTTCTACAATTTCAGTAAAATTTTAAAACTTATTAGAGAAACGCAGCAGCCTTGAGCCCGTGACAGTGTTATTCTCTGAACACATCTCACACCTGACAAATATCGCCAATTAATGCAGTTCTTTTAAGTAAGGTATAATCGCAGTTTAAAGATTAGAGATGATTACACTTTAAGGTGCTGAAGTTTTTCTGTTTAATTGGAAGAAACCTGGAGATTTTGCTTAGTGCTCAAGTTTTAGCAGAAGACAAATGTGCACACGCAGGCACACACACACACGGGCACACACACACACAATTTTAATGAGGGAAGGTAAATCAATCAGCTTTATATGACATAACTCAGAGGTGCTGCTGCTTCCCTACTGCTACTGTTACTGAGCGTGTGTGTGTGTGTGTGTGTGTGTGTGTGGACAAATCCGGGATTAATTCCATGCAACTCTGCTGTAAGAAACAGCAAACGCATACACACTCACACACATACACACACAAACTTTCAGAATTGCATTTATGCCAATCATGCAACGTGTCACTAATAGCAACAACTTCACATAAGGAAAGTTACAGAAGGAACGCGATGTTACAAAATGTCACATTTTAAAAACCACACATTAGAAATGTCACCTTAAAATGTCATGTCAGAGGCGTCATGGTAGAAATCACACACTAAAATGTCAAGTTGAAAGCACCACGTTAGGAACCTTATGCTCTAAACTTGAGGCAGAAAGATTGGATTCACCGGGTAACATGAGGTGCATCTCTCTTCAGTACGTAATGATACACGTGTTGTTTGAAATCATGTCTAAAATGTGTACATATGTCAAAGTTCGCATTAGACAATGTTACAGAATAAAATTACAGATATTACAGTAGAAACTTCACAGTGAAAAGTTGTTAGAAATGTTACAATAAATACATCAAAGTATAAATAAGAGTATGGTACAAGATCAATGTTCTTGATTTTTAATAAATGTTGCATTACAATTGTTACAATTAGATTTTAGTGTAATAAATAAATGCTACTTTATGAATATAATGATGTTTTTTGCATTATTAATATTACTTGAATTTTTAATGTTTACCAGATGTTTAACATAATGTTACATTTTAAATGGTGTTAATTTTTTTTGTTATAAATGTTACATTTTACAAAAGTATCAAATTTGTTTTTAAATTAATGTTACTTTACATCAATTTTAAATGTTGTGTCATAAATGTTACATTTTGAATATTACAATTAGATTTTTAAAATAAATGTTATGTTATAAATGTTGCATAATGATTGTTGCATTATGAATGGTGGGTTATGAATGTAATTTTATGGAGGTTACATTATAAATGTTAGATTTTTAACATGAAAATCAAATGTTTAATGTAAGTATTGTTACTTTTACGAATGTTACATTTTAAATGCTATATTACAAAGGTCACAAAAGTTACATGTGGAACGTTTACCAGCTATAAAATGTTATGTTATAAACTTACTTTTTGAATGTTACAACTTGACTTTTTAAAGTAATTAATGTTGTTATACAGTAGATATTACATAATGATTGTTATATTATGAATGCTACCTCATGAATGTAAATTTATTAATACTACCAAATGAATCTTGAATTATAAATATTACATTAGAAATGATAGATTTTGAATATTACAATTTGCTTTTGATGTAAAAAAATGTTACATTATGAATGTCATGCAATAAATGTTGCAGTGATATTGTTAAATATTGCACACTATGTTCAGAATGTTACTTTGAGGAAACACATTACATACATGCTGTGCCATAAAATATTACATACTGTTTTTTATTTTATTTTAAATCTTGTGAAAACAAGCTACATCACTACTTTATGTTACATTAGAAATCTTAGGTTAAAAATATAATGTTATAAACCTATTTTTAATAGTTACAGGTATACTAAAAACGCCCCGTCTGGTCACGGTATTGTTATAGCTAAATCAATGTAAATAAAATTAAAATTAAAAGCTCTTGACCATCATCAATCATAAAAACACACACAGAATATTTAACCATCGGGAAAAAGTGCTTAAAAGAAGTGTTTGAAGTTATGATCAGCGCTTTAAGCACTAATGCTGTACACTGAAATGAACTTTAACCCTTCCTAACAGGCCAGCTGTAAGTGTGAGTGGATCTGTGTGCATGTGTGTGTGTGTGTGTGTGTGTCTGTCTGTGTTTAAAAGACAGAGACAGAGAGAGAGATGGCACACTTTTGTTTCAGAGTGTAGTGCAGTATGGATCACTGCTCACTCTAACTTGCTGTCCTTGAAGGAAAGATTTGTAGAGAAAGGATAAAAAAAGTATTTAAAAAAAAAAAAAGAGGTAAATGTGTGGAAGTTGCAGCAGTGTGTGAGTGTGTATGTGTGTGTGAGAGAGAGAGAGAGAGAGAGAGCGAGAGAGAGAGCAGGGCACCTCGTGCGGCCTGAGTAAATGTTACTGTAGTCCCCATGCTGTAAAATTGCTACTTTCATGCTCAGTGAGTTTGACAAAAGTGATCGAGGTGTATGTGTGTGTGACAGAGAGAAAGAGAGAGACAAGTGATAATCACTCTCAGCAGACGAGTCCCTGTCTCTCTATATTGTGTTATATTTTGTTTCCGTCCTCTAAATTGTTATTAAATAAAATCTAAAACTCACCTGATTTGTGGTATGTCTGTTCAAATCACTGAAAAACTTCACACTCACAAAGCAGTGAATTTATTAAAATGATTTTAAACAGCTTATTTTACTAATTACTTCTTTCGTTATAATATATATTTCCTTTTTTTCCTCCTTTTATAAATGACACTGATAGGTTATTAAAATTTTACTTTATGCTATATATAAATGCTGGAAACGTCCTTACTGCTGAGAAGTGGTGAGTGACCGGATATACAGTAAAAACAACAAATGTTTTAATTATTTTTATTCCACTTTCATGAACATGATGATAATTGAATCCATATTTATTTGTTTTCAGGCTTATATATTTATTTAGTTAGTCATTTACGTATGGATTAACTAATTAATTTGTCTTCCATTTTCTTCAACCATTTTATTTTTATATATAAGTAGGCTGGTGATGGGGTAAAAAAAACTTTCGAGCTACTGTACCTGTCTATCTATCGACACACATGCACACGCATGCACACACGCACACACACACACACACACGCGCGCACACACACGCGCACACACACACACAAGAACATTCAACAATAAAAGCATGTAACTTGCTTAAGCCGTGAACCAGTGAGAAACAGGTGCAGATGAGTGGTTAGAACAGATAAGAGGGGAAATGAGGTTGCTGCCGTTACACAGTTTTAAATTGTATCTTTACATTTCTTCATATATACTGTATATATTTCTTCAATTTATAGTATATCATTTAATTTCATTTCCTATAAAAAAATAAGGGAGGTGGGGGGAGGGGGGGGGGCGCAGGACTTTTGACCAGTACTCTTATAAAGTATTTATATAAAGTATATTGCACCACATATAATATTAGCCTTATATGTTATTTTTTACATATTATGCATCATAGAGCAAAAATGGGAAAAAAAAGAATTTGTATTCATGGTGCTACAGTATACAGTATGACAGCTGCATGTATATAAAAATTTAATTAATCTTAATTTTCTTTAATATTCCACAAAAATTTTACTGAATATGTGCATTTCTACGAATGACCTTTATGTCCTCTGAAATAGCAAAGTGGTGCTGGGTAAAACAAACAAACAAAAAAAAAAAAAACTATTTTAACACTGGGGTTTAATACATGGCAATAACCCAAATTAATGAACATGATGCAATTTGAATTAGTAACCTCCCTTTTATTTATTTATTTATTTATTTATTTCATTTTTTTTACTTTTCACATTTCATATTTTTTCTTGTACATACTGTATATTATATTATTAATTATTTTCCAGATGCAATGTGATGGTGGAACAACAACAACAACAACAACAATAATAATAATAATAATAATAATAATAATCATTTAACATTTTTTATTCAATCTTTTTAATCATTTTAATTTAGCTTGACTTACATGACTGTTATGTATAATAACCAGCTTTAGGAAAAAAAACTGTTAATGAAACAATGTGTTTTAGTTTTCTGGAGACTTAATGATAAATTAATGATTAATTAAAGTTTAATTAATGTTTAATTACAGACTGACTTTGTGATTAATTACACCATGCCATAATAATTAGGCTTCTAAAACTAAATGCTTTTTAGTGAACCACTCTAACAGACTAACTGGTGCATACAGACTTTAATGAAGAATGAAAATTAATTAATATAATTAATTAAATCTACTATTTTAAAAAAATATATTGTGTTTAAGACATTTTCACAATAGACAAGAGTTCTGCTTACAAAGTGCTGAAACACAAGGAGCAGCGCAAAGACCGCAAAACGCTTCTGAACTATTTATAGAAAAATTAGTTCATAGAAAAACAAATAGACAAGAAAGATAACAACTGAAACAAAAATGTATTTCAGTGATTAATTTAATATATTAATACATTAATTTATTCAATATCGCTGTTTTTAAACCACTATAGTGGATTCCAGTTTTAAGCTTAGACTTTCTATGGTTACAGTGAATAACTAACTAAATAACTAAATAACTAAATGAATAAATAAATAAATACAAATAATCACACTTTATTAAGATAATTTTTAAAAATAGCTTTATATATCTGCCTTTTCAGGACACGTAGGTTTATTCATAGTACCTGCTAATGTAGTTGTACTTAAGATTGTTGTTTGTTTGTTTGTCGTTAAAGCCTCAGACGCGTCACCGAGGTGCCGTGTTAGTCAGTAGCGACGCTCCTTTGCAGTCAAACAACACAGAATATTTTTACCTACTGTGGCCGTAACAGCACACACACACACACACACACACACACACACACACACACACACACACGCCGGGATCAGTTTACACACTTAACTTCATCCACATGCTCTGTGTGTATGTGTGTGTGTATGCGCATGCACACGCACACTGGTTCTCTTATAACTTTCATCTCTCTTTATGTTTCTTCCATTTTTTTCTTTCTGTCAGTTTTTATACACTTATGTGTGTGTACAAGTGTGTTTAACATGGTGTTGAGAGTGTGTGTACTGTGTGTGACCCACTCACTCTATTAAAGTCTGGATAATTCTCTCTCTCTCTCTCTTTTTAACTCTTTTTTTCTCTGCTTGCCTTTTCCCCTCATTATTTATTTTTCTCTACTCTTCAATCCATCCATCCATCCCTTCCTCTCTCTCTCTCTCTCTCTCTCTTTTGCTCTTGTGTCAGTGGTTATCTTATGCAGTGCTGGCGATCGCTCGGAACAGTGAGCTGTTACAGCTTCCCGATTGTTGATCAATAGTGCACACAGACACACACACACCTATATACATACCCACATACCCCCCTTCACACATATATATATATATATATATATATACACACACACACACACACACACACACACACACACACACACACACACACACACA
>JAQMYJ010000039.1:5405817-5418317 GCA_030014305.1 Clarias laeviceps | reverse complement strand
CCTTGAGCTATGAGGGAACCACGAAGAACATCACATGAACATCTCAATGCTCCTTGTCAAGAACCTGACAACACTTTACAAAGGTTCTTCAGAAAGAAACAAGAGAAGATTCAAAAATCCATGCGAGTCTTGCAACAAGACACATCGAGAAGACTTTACAAATCACTGTGTTTGTGTTTTAAATCTAATAATACTGATTACTGAATATTTTTGCAGATTAAATAACAATGATGAACGACAAAGCGCGGAAAACGTGAACATGCTTTGTGATTGTTGCGATATCTATGAGTCAGGGTCTATCAGAGACAGGGTCTTCCCCGGAGACATGAGACGACTGAGAGGCATTGGTGGGGGCGACTGCGAGGGCTGAGCGAGGCGACGTTGAGGCGATCATCAGTCCACCTCGGTCGGCGCTAGTTCTCGGACGTCAGCTCGGTGTATCAGAGCACTAACACATTCTTAATTCCCATCACTGATGTTAAAAGCCCAGATGCATAACTCTGAGTATGAGTGTGTGTGTGTGCGCGTGAGCGGGTGGGTGTGTGTGGCTTCATACTGGAATGATCGGAGGCAGAAAGTCTGGCAGCGTCTCTGATTGATACAACAACATTACTGTAACTACAGCGGGGTCCAAAAGTCTGAGTCCACTACCAGGAACTGGTTTTTATTATTTTATCAATCTCAGATCAAAAGACTGACTGACTGACTGACACTTGATTTAGTCTTTCTTCTGGATCAGGTAACCGAGTTCCCAGATCCGTACAAATTTCCCGACTCCGTCTTTATTGTTGTCACATCGATGTTAAACGACGTTTAATGTGTTCTTCTCATCACGAGATAATTTACGAGATTACTGCAGACTGATCCCGAAACAGCGTCTAATTTAAAACTAAATCTTGTTGCTGTTTATTAAGATTAGCAATTGTGTTAATTATTTTAGAAAATACTATGTGTTATATTGTTTTTTTTATTTTTATTTTTATATTTAACAACAGGGTGGTTTAAGTTGTTGTTTGTTTGTTTGTTTTTCACTTTACAAGTTCTCTTATACAACAGCAATTTTCCAACAATTAAAACATTATTGTATATAATAATGATGTCATATTAATTAAAAAATGTGTCATGGTTTTTAATCCAATTATAGTTACACTTTTGTTTATGAATTAAGTACATTTTTATTTTTAGTTTAATTATAAATGCTATAAATAAATGATTTTCATTTACCAGCCATTATTTTCTCTCTTATTAAAATTAAAAATACAAAGCACTCCTTGTTATTGTACAGAGAAACCACAAAATCTCCGGTACAGTTACAGCTTTACAGCGGGAAGCCATCGAGTCTCTGATCGGAATTCTAAACCCTGTTAGAAACTTACGGGACTGCGAATGTGGTCGGATGTTGTGTGAATAGATAAAATAGACAAATAAATTTCTCAATTTCTCAGTGTTATTTTATCAAAGTCATTCCAACTTTAAAATAAATGAATGAATAAATAAAATTTGTCCCGAAAGTAAATGTCATTGTAATGTTGTTACAACCAAATGACCATGTTTATTTAAGGTTAGGCTCGTGTTGTGCAGAATGTCCTAGAACAAATACATAATAATAATAATGTCCTAGAACAAATACATAATAATAATAATAATAATAATAATATTACTATTATTATTATTATTATTATTATAAAACACACTGTATCTGACCAATCAGACTCCAAAATTTAACAGCAAAGAGTTAAATAACCACAAAACTGTAGTTCGATACGATTTCAATTTTGGACATGTTCAATTCAATTTTATTTAATAACCTTAAAGTTTTAAACTGTCTGATTTCTCATAAGAAGCTGTATTTCTTACAGATTATAAAGTTTACGAAACTACTAAAAGTTCCAGTTTTAAAGGACTTTATCGGCATGAAAGTTAGCAAAAAAGATGACATTGTCGCCAACGCAATTACAAAAGATTGATTAAATTATAAACATCATCAATCTGAATTTATAAACATATATAAAAATTATAAACATACTAAATATAAAACAATAACATAGTAGGTAAACAATAAAAAAGCAAAAACAACAATAAAAAAAATCTATATTAACAACAACTACAGTATCTGATCCATGGTGATGTTAAATTGTAGTAGGTTTGGGTTGGGGATATTCATGTTGTGTCTCACTGTCTCTCAGGCTCTCACACTCTGACACATATTTTGCAGTCGGCCTTCTCCTAAATTTATTTAAAAAAATTTCACCACCTGTTAATTTGGGGACATTTGTGATTTGGTGTGTGATGATTTCAGTGAGGGTTTTCCTCAGATGTTGATATATTTTTGACAGCGGAGGAGGAAGTGCAGCTCCGTCTCGACCTCACCGCTCGTACACTGAGCACACACTCTCTGCTCTCTGGACACACACTTCTCCCGCTCAGAATCTATCTCTGCTTTATATCTCTGATGGTGAAGAGATTCACTCTGACATTTCATACTCAAACACCTAAATTAAACTGTGTTGTTTAAATGTCCTTGATTATTACTAAGACACACAGAAAATACTAATACACATTTTGTTATGTTCATCTGATGGTTAATCAGGTCTTCATGAATCAAGCAGTCAATTTAAAAAGTAACAAAGGAACCAAAAATGATTTTTAACAACGATGGCACAGCCTTAAGTGTTTTTATACAGCAGATGTGAGTGAGTTTCCTCTGAGCATAAAAAAGTCTAATTTTTATGAAATTTGTGTCGAATAACATTGTTTGGTTTAAACTGGACAAATTCATTAATAATACAGTATAATCGCTATAAAAGCTTTTGTAGGAAACCCAAACTGCTTCCACTTTGTGTCCTCGCTGGCAATAGTCTCGCTGTGCTCTCGCATTCTCAGTTTCGCTCTCACAAAATGCGAAAACGTCTCAACACGAACTCATTTGCACAAAATGAAGGCGGTTTGGATTTTCTGTAAAAGCTGTAAAATATTATTGAAAATAGTTTGAAATTGTTCTAATGTAACGCTTGTATATTACAGTAGTTTCACCCAAATTGTGTAAATCGATTTCGCATCGCGTAAAACATTTAATCACACAGTTCTACACAAAGCAACTTGAAAACAGCACAAATATGAGGATAAGAGCAAATTACTCACAGATGTCCTACAGTAGTTCCACAAAGACAATTACGTCTTTTAATTCATGCTCTCGGACACAATTTGCGGACATGTCTAGCTCTGTGAAAAAGAAATAAGTGTTTCTCAGACAAAGGCTGCCTAAAAAACGCAGACTACCTAGGGAGCTTTGTTCTAAATGAAGCCAGCAATTGTCTCAGCTTGTGCGCTGTGTTTTCTCGTCCCTGTGGTGTTCTGTGAACGACACACACTGTACAGAGTAATATGGATGGAGAGAGGGATGAAGTCGGGGTGAAGAAAGATCAGTGGACTTTCGGACATTTGGATGTGACCGCGACTGTGTGTTTTCTCTCTGGTGGAAACCGGTAGCGCTGTCTGATAATGAGAGTAATCACACAGCTTGATTTAACGTCTGAAGCTTGTTATCCGGTTTTGTCTCTGTTTTTCTCTCTCTCTCTCTCTCTCTCAGGCTGTGTGTGTGTGTGTGTGTGTGTTCACCGAGTGAGGAAGGATGGCACGTTTAACAAAGCATCTATTGATAAAACACCTTTCCAGCTCCGGCGTTCTCTCATCTCGTCTCCTATGACACAATAACGCCATTGTGTCCGTCTTAGCGTAAGTTATATCATGTAATAATAATAATAATAACAAATTTAATGCATACACTCTATATAGCGCCAAACACACCGACTTAACCCGTGTTAACCTCGTTTGAGGTTGGCGTCTGGAATAAACCATTTCTGAGCAATGGGGTAAAATTAGATATACCCCGATGTAGTTTTACACCAATTCACAGACCTCCAGGCTCCACCGCTGGTCATGTGACCCTAACGAGTTTACCTCGATGAAGAACTCGAAACTTCAACAGGTCACCTTGACTCCTTATTAGGAGAGAATTTAATAAGCCTGGATGACGAGAGGAAAGACGAGCACTAGCAGGAAACGAGAGAACAAAAGCGGGGAGATTCTCGCCGAAAACCGAGCGCCGTGGTGTGTGCAGTCTCCAGCTGTCCAGTGCTGAGAGAGACGCAACCGGCTTTCTAACGTGACAAACTTCTCGGCTTACTCTCCGTTTCTCTCTCGGATCCTCGCAGACTTGCACTCTGGCATCCTACCTACATCAAGAAAAGACAGCGTTTCAATTACACACACGCACTACACTCTATCAGACTGAAAAGACGGACACTGAAGCGGGAGCAGAGGAGAAGCCTCGGACCTCCGAACGCAGCCGGAACGTACAGATTTAGCGTTTATCATCAGACGGAGTCCAATTATCTCAGCACACCTGACTCAGGCATTTTTATAATTTATTTAATTATTTATTTACTTTATCAACAGCAAAGAATTATAGGTAAATCCTCCTTTAGGCATAACACACATATCCACCTCCAGAGCTTTTCAGATGAGCCACCGACAAAACCGTTCCAGAACTTCAGAACTTGTCTGGCACATTCAGCTACATTTCGATCACCTGAAATTTCTGCCAACCCAAGAACATATCAAGAAAACTAAGAAGCTTTAGATACATTTTAAACACCAGAACACCAAGAATGTGTTAAGAAACCCAGAAACTATTTGCACTTTCAGAACATTTAAGGCATCTGAGAAGTTTAAACATTTGAGCATGTTGTGTAATTACTGTGTATAGTGTTTTTGTACAGTGTTTTTTTTTTTGTTAGTCTGCACTCTGAGAGCTACAAACAGCCGGAACCAAATTCCTTGTGTGTGTCAACATACTTGGCAAATAAAACCCGATTCTAATTCTGAACTTGCCTGGGAATCCATAATTAAAAACAACACTTACAGTATCTGGAACTTTCCGCCACATTTAAAAAAATATATTTATCACCTTTCAAGAACCTAAAAACTTTCCACTATTAGAACCTTTAAGAACAATAAAAAGCCATTACTATAGGTACAGTTCCACTCTCAGAACCTTTCAGAAACACACAGATATGAAAATATTCAGAAGCCCAGAATCTTTAGACAAATTTCAACCACAAGAACATTCTTTAAATCCCACAAATTTGTCCAGGAACCCAGAAACTACAGCCACATGTTCACCTCTTAAAACATTTCAGGAAGCCATCACTTAAAACTTTCAAAATTTCCACCACTTGTCCAGGACATTCAAACACACCCAACCCAAAGAACCACAAACTTGACTAAACATATCTACAGTCCATGTCTAGAACCTTTGAAGATGTCTCGCAACTCAGGAACTTTAGGCATATTTGAACCCCAGGACCCTTTCAGGAACCCAAGAACCTATGGAGGAACTTTGAAAACTTGAAAAACAAAATAACTTTTTAGTAACTCAATACCATGTGTATAACTAGAAACTTTAGGAACATTTCCACCAACAAAACGTGTGTATGTGTGTGTGTGTGTGTGTAATAAACCCTAACACTAACCCTACATTGTTGCAGCTTTTGTACCATCCGTATGCCCTCAAGCCAAAAGTATATACGAAGATATATAAAGAGATCAAACACATGCACGCACACACACACAAGGTTGTCCCCAACTCTCTCTGGGTCAAGTGTAATAATCCATGCGAGAAAAAGCGAGGAAATCTTCCCCTCCCCTTGCGTCTGTTTACAAATGAGGGAATTATTTAAGAGCGTGATTTCGCTTCATGTATCCGCTGTTTTTAATGTTTGTATTTATGAGTTATAAAACTAAGCAGATGGCAACATTAGGCTAATGCAAAAATAATATCATATGTCATTTCGCTGTATACATCAGCTCCGGGGGAAAAAAACAAATAGACAAGGGAAAAAAAAATGGGGGGGGGGGGTGCGGGTGGAGTCACTACACGTTCTTCTTCTTCTTATAAAGTTCTCCTTGTGCCGTCTGTGGAAGAACGAAGAGACGCAGGCTGGAGCTTAATGTCTTTATCCATATCTGAAGGACGTAAAACCCGGCGGCTACCGTGACGTCCACCGTTATAAATGACTTCATGGAAATAAACAAATTGGAAAATGGCTTGTGTAAATATTTACTCCATACCTGGGGGGGTTATCTTCTAACTCGGTTTTGTGCAGCGTTAGCTAATATTTAATAGAGTGTAAGCTGTAGCTCGGCCACTTAGAAGAACCACGAGGCTTTAAGCTAACTTACACACAGATGGTGCAATCAGCGCACAATTCAGCTCACCAAGCACTCAGGGAAAAAAAAATACCTCGATAAGCAGAATCAGGTGTGAATTGTAAGAAAATAAATGTGTAGTCTTACAGCAGTGGTGCAATCCAGATACAGGAGCTTCATTTAGTATTCACATCAAACATCAGACTGGGGGAAGATGGTCGGTGGTGCCAGTTTGAGTGTTTATGTAAATCTCCTGGGGAAATCCAGTGAGAGGTTGTTCTAGGTTACAGAAGAATGGCCAAATCTGACACTGCTGAGAGAGCTGCATCGCCAGAACAGGAGACAAAGAATATATCTAGGGGTTTAAGGATACTTTCACCACTTTCTCCCATCAGAACATTTCAGGAACCCAAGAACCGGTCTAGGAAACTGTAACTTAAATCACAACTCCACCACATCTGGGAGCTTCAAGCACATTTGAAAAACAAAATCATATTTTAAAAAAAGGTTAGAACGTTAAGCACATTCCCACCATATACTGTAAGAACCTGCCTGAAACTCCTATCTAATGTTCCACTACCAGAACCTTTCAGAGATATATGAACTTCTCTAACACCCCAAAACCTTTAGCACCCTTAGAACCTTTCAAGAATCCAACAATGTAATTCAATAATCATAAACATTTTCTTGTTAAAAGAGATTACTGACCAGTGGCCAAATTTAAAACTATGGATGGAGCTGCAACACCAGAACTGGTGCCCAAGAACATATTGAGGAAACCAGAAGCTATAGATACATTTTGACTCTACAACTTTTTAAAGACATCCACATTTTCAGGATTTGAACCTGGGACCTTCTGAACCATGGTCAAATGTTAGCAACCTTAGAATCTTTCAAGAATTAAATAATTTAGTTATATAATCATAAATGTCTTGTTACAAGAGTTTATTGGACAATGGCCAAATTTAAGACTATGGATGGAGTTGCAAAACCAGAACAAGAGCTCAAGGAACCTTAGGTACATTTTCATCCTAGAGCTTTTTAAAGTCCATCCATATTTCCACCTCAAGAACATTTCAGGTGCAGAAGAACTGGTCTAGGAACATAAAACACATAAAACTAAAACACAGCTTCAGCAATAGTATGGGAACCTCAAGCACATTTGAAAACCTATCATTGTTTAACATTTTCACCACTGGAAATTTTTCAAAACAAAAACAATCCATAACTAAAAGTACAGCTCCACTTCCAGACACTTTCAAAAATACATGCACTAACTAACAACCTACAGAAGGTATATTTAAACCCCCCATAAAACTTTCAGGAGTTCAAACACTTTTGAACACATTTCCGCCAAAATAATTTCTTAAGGAATTAGTAATTAGAAGTAACCATAGTTACACATTTACAGCATTTGGGAGACTTACATTTTATCTCATTATACATCTGAACAGTTGAGGGTTAAGAGCTTTGCTCAAGGGCCCAACAGTGGCAACTTTGCAGTGTATGAGTTTGAACCTGCTACCTTACAATAAGTAGACTTTGACCACTGAGCTACACCTTCCCCAGTTATAGCACCAAAAGATTTAGGCACATTTTAACCACCAGAACCTTTTAAAAGCCCAAGAATTTGTCTGGGAACCCAGGAACTAAAGTCACATGTTCACTGCAAGACCATTTCAGGTACCCAAGAACTAGTCTAGGAACCTGTAATTGGTTCAATTGAAAACCTTCAACTTCCAAGAACCCAAGAACTTTATGCCCATTTTAAAACCTGAAACCATTTTACAACCTAAATCTTTGCATAAAAAAATAAAACATAAGTATAGGTACAAGAACCTTTACAAAATACATAATCTTGTGTACGAAGCCAGGAACTTCAGGCATAGAATCTTTCAGGAGCCAAAATATATTGGACTCTTCATTCACTAGAATCTGACAAGACGGCTGTAACTTTTCTGCTTATCGTGGTTGTAACCATTCAGCTGCCATCACTTTAAACCTTAAGACAGATAAGCAACAATAAACGAACAAGAACTATTATTATTATTATTATTATTAATTTTATTATAATAAATCAAATGTTAAAATAGTAAAAGATGAAAAATATAGACAGGTGGCAATAAATAAACATTAATGACAAAAGATTAAAGTAAAATTAAATGTTAATTTAATTACAAAAGCAAATTAAATGGGAAAATTTAGTTTTTTTGATTTCAAAACAGTAACTGAAGATGCACACCTGATATCTATGGGTAGACTGTTGTAACAAAGAGCTCAGAGAGCTAGGAGCGGAGTGTGGAGACATCGGGTCCATGAGGAGCTTCAAAAACTAATAAAATAAGCAGGGAGTCAGGGAAGTGAGGCTAAACCTGGAGCCATGTGATCCTTTATCTCGGTGCTGGTAAACAGCCTGGCTGCTCTGATTAGTTCGATTAGTTCTGAACTAATCGAAGGCGAGCTGGTCGTCACGGATTTGCTGGAAACTGACGTAAGTTTTAATATCCACGCGAATAACGAGCAGGACTACGTCATGAGCGAGACCTGGATACAAGAACATAATGGATTACAACGCTGTTCAGGACGGATATCCAACCACACTTCACGATAGTGCTCGTTAAACCAAAAAATTAAAAGTCTTTTGACATAAGCGTCATGATAAGGTGAGTGCTTACTGTATTTGGTGCAACCATGAGACCAAGTCCTGAGTACAAGTTACTGCAATAATCCAAGTGGTCTAATTGAAAATGACGGATAATAATTTATTAGGCATCTAATCAATACTACGGAAATAAGCGATAAACAGGAACAAAGAACAGGAGAAATACTGGAAGTGACAGAATCAATGAAGCGCTTGCTGGAACAATGCTGGGACGATCAAGAGATCAGCCTGTTCCCAGTGTACACTTCATTTCTGTAGACCTCAGCTCCGGACTCTACGCAGTTTCTGATTAAAAATAGTCATTAATAATAAATTGTATTCATGTAAGCATCTTCAGCACATCGCACAGCACATCGCATTATCTAATCAGCACACACACACACACATATACACACACACACATATATATATATATATATATATATATGCGCGCTTTGGTTACAATTTACACTGACGCAAGAACAGAATAAATGTACTGTAGAAAAACAACTCCGTAAAGGTTTATGTATAAATAATAAAATAAAAAATAAATCTACAGAAGTGAAATCTCGGTACGGGGTGTGAGCTTCCAGCCTCACTGCTTTCTGGGGTGTAGTTTTAGAAAGAGCTTCAGAGAGCCGGCGTGTCGAGGTGACTGTACCCTCTCCTGCATGTCGGATGTGACTGGAGTCTCTTCACGTCACTCTATTAAAACTATTCCAATCATTTTAAAATAATTGTATTATATACTATATATAAAGTTTACTTTAAAAGAACACTTATGTCTTTTATGACAATATACAGTATATATAGCATTTATTAAATAATGCTATTGCTGTTTTTTTTTTTGTTTCTTTTCAAATGAACTGAAATGTTTGTATGTACAGTATGTACTCCATTTTTTTCTTTCAATTATTTTATTGTAATTTTAAAGTTTACTTTAAACGCTAATTTGTGGGATGCATTATATTAACCAAATTAATATACACAATTATTGCATTTCTTATTGTTATTTTCTTTATGCTATTATTATATTACTATAAATTATTATATATTATGTTATTATTAGACTTGGTCAATTTAATTACATATTTTTTTCTGGAATTGCCTTGAGACAAGAGTGCGATAAACCTGTCTTTACCTCATCATGTCTATATTCTATACAAATAATCTAAAATAATAGCATTAAAATCTGTTAATAAATGTTACACTATGGAAAAAAATGCGTTCTATAAATGTAAATCTTTGGCAAGAAAATTCAAAGATCTTAAACTGAGAATTTGTTTTTATTTCATAATAATAATAATAATAATAATAATAGTAAATATTATTATTATTATTATTATTATTATTATTGCACATGAAACTATTTACATTGAAATAAATCTGAAGGTCACCTGGTGCACTACACAACTGGGATTTAAACATAACACACTCTCATCTCACTGGTAGAAAAACACACCCTGGCTGCGAGAGACATGGAAAGTTGTGATAAACGTCACGAGGAGCGAAAGAGTTTCTGTTTTCACTATCAGAGGAGTCAATCTTCAAAATATACAGTTTCCTAATGCACAGGAAACAGATTAGGATCTCAGTAGTGCCTGACTACTCTATAAGCATGTGTGTGTGTGTGTGTGTGTGTGTGTGTGTGTGTGTGTGTGTGTGTTAGAGAGAGAGAGAGAGAGAGAGAATAATCAGTGTATGTTAGGCCGGTGTGATATTACCTATGATGGACAAGTGAGGTCAAAGGGTGTGAAGGAGGTTTTTACTCAGCGGTGGCCCAGAAACACACACACACACACACACACACACACACACACACACACACACACACACACACACACCTTATTAAATATCCTGTTCACACACCATCTGCTTCATTTCTTCAAGTTACAGCGTCACTATATATTTCATTCAATTGCTAACACATGTATGTGCTCTGAACTCACACACACACACACACACACACACACACACATACACACTGTGTGAATACACACCGTTAATTGTTATGTCTGCCAAATGTTTAAAATGCACGTTTAGTCTGATACCATGTTCAGTTTCTCCTCGTTTCACACGGCTAGACATCTCCACACACTCACTGCTAGAGCCGACTCACAAAGCGCTAGTGGGAAAAACACATGAAATAAAATCTAATTTAATCAAATTAAAGTAAGTAAAATATCATTAAATAAAATAGAACCTAATTAAATTAAATTAAATAAGTTGTGGACAAGGTAATTAAACAGCTGTAAATAGTCTAATAATAAAATAATGACAATAAAATAATGACTTTTTTTCACATCACACTTCACCCCCCCAGTCAGTTTTCTTTATTTACACTAAAATTTCTATATTTTCTATACTTTTCTAAATTGCAAAGAATATTTTTATTTGTACAGACTATTTTAATTTTTATTTCATCCTAACTAAATTTTATTTTCTACTGTATTTCTTTTTTATTCGTACTTATTCCTTATTAATAAGCTTTTATTTGTGACAAATAAAAATTTAATTTGATTTAATAAACAATTCTTTTAATTTTACATTTAAAGTTAAAATTTTTTAACTTTACTTATTTTATAGATAAAAGAAGGTGAAAAATAAAAGGGCTAATTGTAAAAGTTCTATTAACTGTTAATAAACATAATGACAACAACTGAGACCACAAACACTTGTACATTAAAAAAATAGATAAATTTTTAAAATATATTTTGTTAAACCATTGATTTTCACGCTGTTATGTAGAGGTTGAACTTCGATATGTTAACAGTGTTTTCAACCTGAACAACCCTGTTCACCTCATTTTACACACACACACACACACACACACACACACACACAAATGTATACATTTAATGAAATTTAACTATTAATTTTATTTTAAATCTAAAGTGAAATAACAGAGGACAACTTCATATCTTACTGCCATTTATGTAAAAAGTATGTGCCCCCCCCCTAATCATTTAGTTAAGGTATGACATGAAACAGAGTTAAGTATATATTTGTTTTTTTATCTGTAACATCTAAAGCTTTTTAAACATTTTTTTTCCTTTTGAGATTTAGAACAAAGAAAACTCCAGTGTCCTGATTAACAAGCTAACGCTTAGTGGCTAACGAATGCTAGCGGTTAGCGTGTCTCTCTCCTCCCTCTCATGCTCGGTCTCTCCACCTCTTTCTCCCTCTCTATTATCTCTGTCTCTCTCTCCGCGTCTCATTCTGTCATTTCCGTCTCTCTCTCTTCATCCGTCTCTCTCTCTCCGTCTCTCCCCGTCTTTGTCCCTCACAGTCTCTTCGTCTTTCCCACTTCCCCACCGCCTCTCGAAATATTATAAACTGATATTGCTACTTAATAGTGAGCTATCAGCAGGGGAATTTAATTTTCCACCATTCCAGTAACACACACACACACACACACACACACACTTGTGCGGTTAACAAAATGTTTTACGGCCTTGACACATAATAGTACATTTGCATTGCCAAAACATCTCATTCGGTATCGAACACTGTAACTCACATACTCACACACACACACACACACACACACACACACACACACACACACACACACACACACTCCCTTCCTTTCTTGCTGTCTCTCTTACACACTCACTCTCTCTACCTTGCTATCTCTCTCTCACACACA
>JAQMYJ010000039.1:5384538-5396425 GCA_030014305.1 Clarias laeviceps | reverse complement strand
AATGATTACAACACAAACAATTCAATTAAATTCACTTTTTGTTTAGCGCTTTTAACAATTGTCACATTTACACAATAAAAAGAAAGAAGAGTGTGTGTGTGTGTGTGTGTGTGTGTGTGTGTGTGTGTGTGAGAGTGTGTGTGAGTGTGAATCAGAATGATCAGATGGTCCCTAATGAACACATGGAGGGCGACGGTGCTGAGGGAAAAACTCCCTGAGATGGAAATAGGAAGAGACCTTGAGAGACCAGACTCTCTCTCTCTCTCTCACACACACACACACACACACACACACACCACACACCACACACCACACACCACACACACACACCACACACACAGAGACAGAGCACATTTTAGAACTGATCTAAAGTCAGTGTGCTTGACTCTTATCACTGTAGTGCACTTATTACTGAGTGTACAGTCACATGAAGCACACTTGTTAAGGGCCACTTTAACTGCTGATAGGATGCGTGAAGACACGCAAACACACGCACGCACACACACATGCGCACACACACACACACACACACACGCTCAGAGGACCTGAAATCTTAAGTGCTATAGATACAAGGTCACTTTTATATCCAAGTGGGTACTATAATTTGTACCACACACACACACGCGCGCACACACACACGCGCACACACACACGCGCACACACACACACACGCACACACACACATGCGCGCGCACACACACACACCCAAATTAAATTAGAAAGACTAATTACTTCAAATGTAATTATTGATTAACAATTAAAAAGAAAGAACAAATAAATAAATTAATAATTAAATAAACAAACAAAATAAATATACAGATACTTAGACATAAATAAATAAATAAATAAAACATTGTTATTATTATTAATAATACACAACTAAATTATTAAATATATTCACAAATATTAAGATATAAACAATCAGAAAAATATTTAGGCATAAACAAACAAAAATAAAACAAAATAAATAAACATACGTACATGGACAAAATTACAACAAATACTTTAACAAACAAATAAATAAAAAAATAAACACATACATCCATACAGTACATAGATACATAGAGAAGGAAAGAAAGAAAGAAAGAAGGTTCATAGTATTTTGACTGCATGTACAGCTGCTTACTTTTCCTTTAAGTGATTTATTTAATAAAGTAAATTAATTCTTTTTTTTACTGTTCACAGACACTTTTAGTTACACAACACAATTACATTATTGCATTAAAAAAGCTGTGCATTTTTTCTTTTCCTGATCCAGTCCTTCCTACTGTATTTGCTAGTGTAACCACTATTAAAATTAATAGAATAGAACAAACAAACAAAATAATGAATTAAAACCCCCTTGGCAGTGTGAGGAAAGGGGGCAGAGATTTAGTCAAGTGCATTGGTATGCTTTACATTGTACATTTGTGTTAAAGGCGTATAAGACTCACTTTGTCAGACTTAAGAACAAATTCGACTTACGAACAGGCTCCCAGAACGGAACTCATTCTTATGTCAAGGACTAGCTGTATTCCATTTCTAATAAATTCCAAATGCAAAAAAATCCTGTCATGTAAAAAAAAAAAAATCCTAAATATAGATTAATTTAATAAACAATATCTCTTTATTAGAATGTGATCAGACGAATACAAGGCTCTAACCGATCTGTCAGTAAAATATTAAGAAATATTAGCTCACTTTTTCATTTCATTTATGATCTTGTAATTTAATACAAGATCTGTCTATCTATTAAAATCTAAATGTTCATTGAGACTCTGTTGGCTTTTCAACATTCTTGAATTTGATCTTGAACTCATATTCTGGATTATTTGTCTTTTTTAGCTTCATTCAGCAAAATGTTCATTCACACCATCTAAATTTAAACGTTAATAAAAAAAGATGTTCATGAGAAGGAACCCAAAACAACCAGGTGATTAAAAAAATATATATCTTTTATAAGTTACAGCGTGAAAGTTTGAGATGCTTCGGCAAAAGTTTGGGTCGGATAGTAGAGGAGTCCAAGTACATTGTAACATTCCGTAGCTAATGTTTAGCCAAGTGATAGGAGATTAAAGCATGTGATGTCACTAACTGGGGGATTTTTAGGAACACGGAAAAGATGACTTAAAAAAAATTGGTTAATAAAAAAAGAAAAAAAGGGTTATATCAACACGCCGTGTGTGTGTGCGTGTGTGTGTGTGTGTGTGTGTGTGTGTGTGTGCACGTGTGCCTGCACGTGCGATGCTATATCTGGAGTGTGTTTCACAAAATGACCCAGACATCCACATCTGTAACAATAAAACACTCTAATCTACAGCCCCGAGGATCCACTTGCAGATCAAAGTCAAGTGTGTGTGTGTGAGTAATAATACATAATACACACCTAAACCACAACACACGATCACTTCCTGTTAGAAGACACTGTGTGAGTAAACAGTGAAAGTCAAAGTAACATCTGTATCTACCGAGACGCTTTAATTCCTGCTTTTATTCCTTAAACCATGATGGAGGAGGAGAAGACGAGTTTAAGTGCTCGGACAAAGAACACGAATGCCAGCGACGTGACGAGTCTGAAGTCTCTGTCTGACCACAGGATTTCTGTAAATCACTTTATACCTTTATATAATAACAATACTAATAATAATAATAATAATAATTATTATTATTATTATTATTATTTATTTATTTATAGGGGAAGAAAATAAACTGCGCTAATATTTTGAAATATTGCCACAAATCGCATTATGTCAAGCTCCTGACATGCATGAAAAACAGAGATGTTTGTGAGTAAATTAAAGCTTGGTGCGTTTCTTTCAAATCAAATTACTGGTTTGTGAATAATAATGGCGAGTGTGTGGATTATCTTTCCATAACAAAAGAACAAAATTCAAAATTGAAAGAAATAAAACTGCAATTGATAAAAAATAGGAAATGTAAAAAATAAAGTCAGAATTTGAAAAATAAAGTTTTTGAAAAAAAAAAATTTTTAGAATTGCATAAATAAATGAATAATAAATAAATAAAATAAAATAAAAAAGGCAGAATCAAGAACAATAAAGTAAGAATTTCAAGAAAAAAAAATTATTGTAAAAAAAAAACTAAAAAAACTAAAATGAGAAATAAATAAATATATAAAGCAAGCCAAAATTGTAAAAAAAAAAAAAAAAAGACTCAGAATTCCAAAAATAGTAATTAAAATGAGGGGAAAATCAAGTTATAATTGTAAGAAAGAAAGTCAGAATTAAAAACAATAAAGTCATGATTGCACATATAAAATAGCACAGAATAGCTAAACAATTTAATCGTAACTGTAAGGAAAACAGTGTGAAAAGCAAAGTGAGGAAAAAGGTGAGAATTCTAAGAAAAAAGTAAGAACTGTGAAGAAAAGTTGAAAGGACAAAGCCCCTTGATTAAAATAAATAAAATAAAAATTTTAATTGAGTTACGGTTTATACTGAATGTGTAGCGCTTTGGTAGCATCACAAATTAGAAGAATCGTATGTCAAACCAGCGTGAGTCAGGAATCATCTTCCTGTGGTTTATGGCTGACAAACACACACACACACACACACACATCTGACTATTAGCGTGCCAATTATTAGTGTACTGATTATTAGCATACCGACTATTAGCGCACTCATTAATAGCGTACTGATTATTAGCGCACTCTTTCACAGTGAGCAGGTTTTCAGAAGATTCCACAGAGCGTCTGCTTCAGGAGACCAAAAAAAACTAACAAAAAGTTTTAAAGTTCTATACACATATATTGAGTTCTTTGTGTTGTGGTATTGTGTTACACATGCAAACACACACACACACACACACACACACACACAGAGTCTCTACCTCTCCCTGCCTTATTGGCCTCAATTTTTGGGACTGTGTATTAAATTTGTGATGACAGTGCCAAAACTTAATGCCAACCCACAGCTATTACACACACACACACACACACACACACACACACACTTCAGTTAAAATGGCTCCTCGAGCACAAAGCGGAGCACCATTAACCAGACCGCTTCACATTACAGAACATGTGTGTGTGTGTGTGTGTGTGTGTGTGTGAGTATGACTTCACTCTGCGAGCATGCAAACTAGATGAATGATTGAAACAAGCATGAGTGTTTCTGCCTTAAAGCTTTTTTTTTTTTTCGCAATTTACAACAAAACAATAAAAAGAAGAGTGAAACGCTGGGTGCTGCTCAGAACATGTGGTGAATTAAAAGTGCTCTCTCACAAACACACATTTACAGTACACACACACACACACACACACACACATTCAGGATCAATAAAGTCTCTATCTACAGTATCTACACACACGCTAATCACGCACGCACTTTAGCCTTCAGTATCTTCTTTAGTACAGACATTACTACGTCTAGCGTACAACATACAGTAGCATCATACAACACATTGGAGTTAATAAAATAACGTCAAAGTTATGTAAAAAAATTCCAGATTTTAAGAAATAACTCAAAATCATGAGATATAGTCAAACTACAAAATAATAATAATAATAAAAAAATTATAATAATTGCAGAAAAAAAAAATTCTGATAAATAACGTTAGAATTGTGATAATATGTTCAGAATAATTTTTCCTGTACTTTACATGTGGTGGGACGATGTCACACATGGCCTGATGGTGATGATCATTATAATCGTGATCAGGATTATAATCGTGATTGTCTAACAGTGTTTCACCAACCTCCGTCTCTACACACCACCGGTCATCACAGCAGTGTCAGGATTGTCCTGAGGTGGTCACATGACGCATTGCAGGTGCAATGTGTGTAAAGTGCTTTGACTCGCCGTCACTCACACATTCCTCTGGGGGAGATTAACCGCTTAACACGTTTCACCATTACTGCTTTATTTTTATTTTTTTTTACAAATCTGACTTTCTTTTTTTTTTTTTTCTCAAAATTCGGACTCCATTTCTCTCAATTCTACTTCCTAATACTTTAAACTTAATTTTAAATTAAACATAATCATTTTATTTCCTGCGATGCTGACTATTAATACTACTTCTGACTTCATTTCTCACTATTACTTTTGTTTCTCGCAATTTTATCTTTTTTCTTGCTTGCACTTCTGACTTTTTCTCAGAATTATTTAGCTTTTTACAATTAATTAATTCATTTCTTATCATTCGTATATTTGTGCTATTGTGACTTTGTAATTCTGATGTTATTTCTAGCTTTTTTTTAAAAAAATTATTGCTAGTATGATTTTGACTGCATTTTAAAATGACATTAATTTATACCTAAAGTCGAGTGGTACAGCGGCGAGTCAGAAAACTGTTGTACCATCAGCTGCATCCAGTTCACGTCAAGTAAATAAATAAATAAATAAAGTGATATAATTTTTTACCATTGACATTCAGAGACACTTTATCCCAGAGAACATTAGGAAACGTATGATCTTGAATGAAGTTGAATGAAGGTAAAACACACAGTCCGTATCAGCTCACCGTCTCCGAAGTTTAAACTCCACGCAGGTTTCCGAACCCTCCTGAGAACGTTTGAGATGTTTCCTGACTCGACACTGAACATCAGAAAGGTTCTGCGCTGCGCTCCTCCTGACTCCGACGCTCCTCTTTAGCGTTTAGCCGCCGTGATTTGTTCTTCCACAATAAAACTCTGCGAGCGTCACTGCGCCGATGTAAACACATCTCCCTGACATGCAAATCACCTAAAACAACTCCTTATCCGTTTCTCTCTGCGTCCTCTAACATTATCAACCGCGTCTCATTGTCCTCTCTCGTGTCTTTTTAAACAAGGATGTCCACTCTTCTCTTGTCTTCTCCTCTGTCTGGCTCGTCGTCCGGCTTTGTTCCTCACTCTGAAACTCTTCTCATACAGATTTGCGAGTGCTTTCGGATGATAAATCGATATATTTATTTCCCTCTTCTCTCCCAAACACTCTGGCTTTTGTTTGCTCACAGGCCATGCGAAATCAGTAATTCAACTCGGTACAATGGCTCGAATTAAAATGTTTTTTTTGCGCGGCCTAAAGCAGCTCGGGGTGCTTTTACCCTGGCGCACGTGCGCTAGCGGATAATAGCTAACATTTATTCAAAACACGTTTGACCTTCTCCGGGCCGTGTTTCTTTTCCAGCCAGGTGATATATTCGGCGGGAAAACGAGCCTCGCGCTATCTCGCTGCACTTAACGCTGAAACATGAACACGCAAGGTTAAAGCCTTCGAGGTATTGTGGCTTCATGGTATCGATTAAGCCTAGCTGGGAATGTTTGCTTTAGGGAAAAGGAGCTTTCTTCAAAAAAAAAAAAGAAAAAAAGAAGGTGGATCGCTGTGATACGGAACGCTTCGCCAAAACTGCATACAGCAGGAGCTTTATTTCAGTCTGGCACATGGGGTTTACGTCCAAACATCTGAGTCTGTTTAGGTTTTTAGTTTAAACCTGGACGTCTAGTTTAAATTGGGTGTAACCTGAGCCCGAGCGACACTGCAGAAAATGTTCGAGTGATTTGAAACGGAAACAGCTTTGGAAATTCTGGTGGAGTTTTTGAGGACTTAAACAATTTTAGATTGTTTAACTATTTGGTAATTAAAATGGAACATTTTAACAAAAATCAATATACTTTTTTTTCTTAGCAATTTGCCTCAAGGCAACATTATACTATGGGGTAAATCTGATCATTTTGATTCATACATATTTTCTCACACATTGCATTCTCAGTTTCCTAATTTTCTTTTGATTCTTTGATTCTGAAAAATTAAAAAGTGTAGAAAATTAAAGAGAATTATATATTAAGTATTATTAATATTCAACATTTCAGTAACATTCCTTATTGTAAAAAAATCTAATCTATGTTGATAAAAGCACAGACTATTCAATATCTTTCTCCAAAACTGCACGATCAACAAGCCAGCGAGGGCGAAAGCGAAGGCGGAGACACATGTCACATGACTGCTGTGTAAATAAGCACGGCTGGTCTACTCGCAAGACGCTTGGCTACGGTTTTAAACTTGCAGTCTTAGACATCTTAAGGCTGGACATGTTTATGATATTTAACAGAAACTGATACGTTTATAATAATAATAATAATAATAATTATTATTATTATATTATTATGCTTGCATGATTCCCTCACTTCCTCTCAAACATATTTTAACATCTTATGTTCCTCAAGTTCAACAAAATACTTCTTGACTTACCAATAAAATTGGGTCAAATTCTGTTCTTAATAGTACTTTGTTTGTAAATAATAACAATAATGATAATAAACACTTGTTAAGGTCATAACAAAACAATACGTGCACATGTGGCACAAGAAAAAGCAAGATGGCGACCAGTGGGTCATGTGACCGCTTTTTAACTTTTTGTTATTGGTTAGTATTGAGGCCTACTGTTTTCATTAAATATGGCCGTGTGTAAGGTGTAATGCTGTTTTCGATGTTGTCATACTGTCATGTTGCCATACCACAGAGGGTTAACGACAAGTTGACGACAAGTTCTCGGTGGGTTTTCAAAGATCAGGCCTTTCACTTTTCTGAGCCACCTCGCCCGGGATCGTCATTCACGGATGTACAGTCTTCTTTAAAACATGTGCATCGTTTAAATCTTTCACTGCGGATAAGAGTCTCATCACTGGACTGAAAAAATGTTCTGTATTGTACCTTCAATATTATTATGACTGCTGTGGTTATATCATTACATCATGCTGTAAGAGAAGCAGATGAGTGTTTGGTCAGTTTACGGTATAAACATGCTCATGTGTTCTTTACAGAGGTTTAGAGTAATTACAACCACTTGATGATTTGACGACACAAATTAAAAAGCATGATAAAGACGGTTCTTCACACAGCAGTATATTTTCTGATATATATTACACTCCATTAGATTGCTTTCAGCTCATCATCTTCTCATTCATACATCATTAGCTGTATTAGTCTTTTATTTATTCATAATCATTTAATTTGCACTTTTTTTTTTGCATCTCAAGGTTTCTTTCCTGGTTGCCAAGGAGTGCTTGTTTTCCTTCACCACCAAGGCCTCGGGTTGAAATCTCCATCTGGACTCGTGTAAAGCTGCTTTGTGATCATGTCTGACTTCTTGAAATATTTTGTACGAATCAAATAACTTGTTTTGCTTTTCAGCAAGGACACGACCGCACTTTGTTCATCAATTCCTGCTCTTTTTCTCTCTAGAGTGGACGATGCTTGATAGTTGTGAAAGTTGTGAAAGGCGTATGTGTGTTTGAGCTTCGGAATGTTTACAAGAAAATTTCACAAATTACAAGTGCATTTCATCCTGAAGTGATCATGAACGCGAAGCATGCGAGGAATCTCAATTGAGCCGTTTCTTCACCTCAAGTCATTTTCAGAAGAATCTCATAATTTTTTGTTGTTGTTGTTAATTATATAAACTGTGAAGAAAAACTCATAATCGTAATTAATTGTAATTAATTACACGATCAGTTATGCTTTTTTGATCGAGTTACATCCTGAAATCAAAACTGCACAGATTTCATTTGAAAAATTTGGGTCGGTTTTGTGAGGAAACAAAAATACAGTAAAAATAACAGCAACAGCAAAAAAAAAAAAAAAAAGATGAAAGCATATGCTGTAATTAATTTAGCTTGTTTTTCTTTGCTTTATATCGTTTTTGTTATCCTTCCATGAAACGAGATATGACTCTGGAAATATTTTCGGCCTGAGTCACTAATTCACGGAGCCACGACGATCATTTTTGTGCATAAAGGATGAAAAAGGAAAAGAACCGCAGAAACCTGCATGCGTATCTAAAAGCAGCGTCTTGCCGAAGCCGCGTCCATCTCTTATTCATACGCATGGAGCCGAGCTAAAGTTTCTCAGTCCTGATGTTTGATTAGGTGCTGCCCCGAGTAAACCTGACCCGGGTCGCAGGGGCAGGGCCGAGTAAGGCGACTCCGGCTGCGTTCCGGCCCCCGAGAGAGCCATGGAGCAGCGACGGAGGGATGGAGGGATGGCGGGACGGTTAGAGACGGAGAGGTGCGCTACGCGGGACACGCGATCGGGTTTCGGCACCGGCGTTTCCTCTGATCAGCTCCACATGAGCTCTCTTTACCCTCCTGCACTCCAGGACCTGTTTCTCATTTTCCTTCCCCTTTCATCTATCTCTCTTTCTCGCTCTCTCTCTCACTCTCTTTATCCCTCCATCCTAGCTTGTTACTGCCTCTTACATCATTCTTATCCCTGTGAGAGATTAAATTACATGTTGGACACCGTGTTCCTGTGTGTTACGGCTGTCCTCACACTCCATCAGTGAAGATGTGCTGGAGGTCTCTGGCGTTATGGTGCAGCTGAACGGCTAATGGAACGGTTTCGCCTGCAGTTAAGCATTACGCGATCTGCATCTCTCTCTCTCACACACACACACACACACACACACACACACATCTCAGAGGATCATGTTCCTTGGCATACCAGTTAGAACAGGAACACTTTTTTTTCATAAAAATGGTTTTAAAAATTGCATCATCTTCATCATTAATAAACATAGTTAAAAAACATCTACAAAATTCAGATCATATTATTAAATCTTAACAAATATTATGGAATATTTTGTTAAATAATAAAAGTAATCTAAAATCTTTTGTGAGTAAGTTCATAAAAGACTATTTAAGTGATTTTTATAGTTGATTAGTTAGTTGTATCTCTTTATGTTTTTAATGTTTACATTTTTTATTCTTTATTTGTTTTTTACGTCTGTATTTTAAAGCATATATTAAGTGGAACTAAATTAAGTCAACAAAATTATTTAAAATCCTTAAAAAAAATAACATTCTATTTAAATCATTTAATTAATTATGGCATAATTTGAATTAAATTATTATATTTTTTATTTATTTACAAATTATTTATAGTTATTTTATCATAAAACAGTGTATCTAAGTATATTCTGCAGTTACTTCATTAATAAAGTGTATTTATTTAGTTTAAAATTTATTTTGATTAAAATTTATTTTAAACTTCTATGTATTTTTTTCAACCTTTTAAAACTTTTATAAATAAAATTTATTTATTTATTCATTTCTGTTTTTCTTTTTTTTTACCTTTTATAAAATGTTAATCATAAAATTTCTAGTTTATTAAAGAGAAGTTTAAGTCTATTTAGTTTGTTAGTTACATGTTGTCATTGTGTTTAAGTTAGTAAATCAGACAACATATTATTATTATGTTCTAATAGTTGTTTAATTTCTTTTTTCCTCTTCATCCCTTTATTTCTCCTTCTCTCTGTTGACTTGGTGCCTTTTTTAGACTTTCTAATTGATTGAATTCAATGTTAAACGACACTTTATCTTGCACACACACACACAGATGCACGCACACACGCACACACACACACACACACACACACACACACACACAATGAACCTAGTTAATTTTTTCCCTTCTCAGTTTCGAAATAGTCCACTTCCCTCAATACATCACTGCACACACACACACACACACACACACACACACACACACACACACACACACACACACAGAGTGTTCGGTGAGATCTGAGCTGCCTGAACTGATAACTAATTTCCCCGGATGGCAGAAACACGACAGGCTTCTTCCTTCCTGTTTCATTTTGTGTGTATCGATTTGGTCGTGCGTCCTCATCACACACTCGCCCTGTAATCTCCACACAGGGGCCTGTTTGATCATGTCAGGAATGAGAGAAACACACGCATACACACACACACACACTGGATGGATGGATGGATGGATGGATGGATCACTGACACAGACACACACACACACACACATATTCTTTGGCTGGAGAGAAAAAAGAGCTGAGAGAACCTGAGACTGTACAATGTGTGTGTGTGTGTGTGTGTGTGTGTGTGAGAGTGGTTCTGGTTGAGTCTTCACCACTGCTTTACAGAGAGATTCAGTGACACTGAAGCACGTCCATGACACTACTATACCTTTCGCTAGATAATAATATCTCTCTCTCTCTCTGTGTCTGTAAAAAACACTTCATTCTATTTTACTATGTTAGTTTACAAACACTGCACTTTCTCTGTCATGTGACAAGATTTCAGTGACGAAAAATTTAATGTAACTATAAAATAATTTTTTTTAAAAACAGTGTATTTAACAGATGGACAGATTTTGTTAACTGAGATAAAGATACAACAGGGAATAAATAGAGAAAATAATCAGGAAACTAAACGCAGAACAATTACGAGGAGTGTTCAACTCAAACCGGGACTTCTGGTGGAAGTGATTGACAGAAGATTTACAGAAGACTGTACGATGATGAGACTCTTAGCCGCAGTAAAAAAAATCTGAGCGGTGCAGACATTTGATAGAAATGATGTGAATGTCGATCCGGGTCGAGGTGCCTCCACAACACTTGCAGGTCACAAGAACTTGGCTGTGAATTATTGCTCCAAGCCTTTTAGGCCCATTTAAGGAGTTCCTGGGAGGCAAGCGTTTCAGTCGTAACTGTCCGGTGTACTGAGAAAACTTTCTACCTTGATGGTATCCAAGCACAAGTGAAACACCAGGATCAGTGCATTAGTGTAGCAGGAGATTATACAGAGAAATAAAGAGAGTTTTTACTCTCAGAATCTAAAGTCCCGGTTTGACTTGAACGCCCAAGCCTTATCTTAATGTGAAGAGGTTCTGCCTAAAGCTTCTCTCTTTAAGGCGACCAGGAGAATATACCCCCACCTAGAAAAGTAAGTACACCCCTTTAATTTCAGCTAACATTCCAGTGAATCTTCTTAAACGACAACACTATAGAAATGAAACTCGATATATAATATTTTTGAGTAGTCAGTATATATGTGCAGCTTGTATAACCATATAGATTTGAAAATAACTCAACATACAGCCATTATTGTCAAAATAGCTGGCAACAAAAGTAAGTACACCCTAAGTGATAACAGCTG
>JAQMYJ010000039.1:5348645-5360659 GCA_030014305.1 Clarias laeviceps | reverse complement strand
CACTCCGCCTCTTCACTCTACTGAGGACATCACTCCGCCTCTTCACTCTACTGAGGACATCACTCCGCCTCTTCACTGTACTGAGGACATCACTCCGCCTCTTTACTGTACTGAGGACATCACTCCGCCTCTTTACCTTACCTAGGACATCACTTTGACGCTTACCACCAATGAGGACATCACTTTGAACTTTTGTCTCTACAAAAGGCATCACTCTGCCTCTTTACTCCACAAAAGGACAACACTCTGCCTCTTTCCTCTGCTGGGAACATCAGTTTGTCTCTTTTTTCAGCTGAGGACACCACTCTCCATCTCCATTCTCCATTGAGGACATAATTCTGCCTCTTTACTCTACCCAGGACATTGCGTTGCCTCCTTACCCCACTGAGGACATCGGTTTGCAGGCCATCTTTTCAATAGTCATAAGTCTGTTTATCTGCTCTGCACTGGATGTCACACCAAGCGTCGATAATGCACAGGAGAACCCGCTGCCTCAGGGTTGAGTAGAGGATGTCACGCCTCCTGCTGATTGTGCTGGGCGTGGCCCTCCCAAAGGACCCCGTCGACCCGAAAGCCTTTATCAGAGAAGTGACTCATAACTGGACTGAGATAAACACTGAAGGGTGTAAAGGGGGAATTCCGCTGTCTCCTCATCTATCAAACAAAATGAGAGACAAATATTCCCCACGATTCCATTGCTGTACCGGACGGCATTTAAAGCCAATCAGATCCGACCCTCTCAATGTCCCTCATTAAAGGACGGGAAAGGGGGGGGGGGGGATCAGCAGTAAAACAGAGGAAGGTTGAGGAATGAAAGAATAAATTAAAAAAAACATTCTCTGATGGAGATTTCAGCTGGAGCATTAACACACACATACACACACACTTTACAGGAGCTCTGAGACCTGTGCTATACTTGTTATTAAATATTAAAATATGGGACCTTTGATTGTTTATGTCTTTATGTATTTATTATTCAATTTATCAATTTTTTATTTGTTTTCTGCTTTGCTTTGAAATAAAGACACTCCTCTATCTATCTACTGTATCTTCTGACCTGCCTGCATTTCTAAGATTCTTCGTTCCTCCTCCAGGTTTAATTCCTCCGCTAAACCTGATCACTTGTGTCAACACCACCACTTTCTTGACTCCATGACAGAGATGTGACTTTTCAAGGTTGTCATCAATCACACGGTGTCTAAAACACGCACATGTAATGAGACAGATGGTCGCGGAAGCACGGCGTGTACTAAAATAACCTCGCTCACGAACACACACATCCACAGAGTATAATTAAGTCTTCTGGCAACCCGGGGAGGGACGGGGTCAGAGCTGTTACTTTTTTATTTAATTGTATATTTATTTTATATTTATTGTTGTTTCGGTGCGGCGTCTAACGCTGTTATTATGACTTCACACCCCATCAAAGACTTCTTGAATGTGAAATAATTTTAGCTCACACTGATGAAGAAAGACTTTTTTTGTTTTTTTTCCCCCCACACCAGAGGCGGTACTTATGGACTGACAACCTTTCGCACGCTGCCTCAAAGCTCGATCACAAACTTGCCAGAAACATGGCCTTGCACATTCAGGGTCCCACTTTCATGTCCATGCGTGTTGGGGGGTTTGCTTTGGGTACTCCGGTTTCCTCCTACAGTCCAAAGACATGCAGGGTAGGCTAACTGGCGTTTCTAAAATGCCTGTAGAGTGTGAGTGTGTGTGTGTGTGTGTGTGTGTGTGTGTGCCCTTTGATAGATTGGCTCTATGTCCAGGGTGTACCCGCCTTGTCACCTGGGATAAGCTCCAGACCCCGTGCAACCCAGCATAAGCCGTCTTGGACACTGTCCATAAGTGTAATGTCCATAAGTATTCACCCCCCCCTTTCAAATTTTTCATACTTTGTGCTGTAATGCTACCACCACCACGCTTCACACTAAAGAAGTGAATTTCAGGTCCAGCTTGTCCAAGCTGATTGCATTTCCCCTCCTAATGTGACCTCATATGTTTATATCGTATAATTTCTATACGAGCAGCTCGAACAGTCGAGTAGCTATAAATCACAGCTGTGAACGTGTTATTTTTCAATCTATTATCGTTATCTAATATGCAGAACAGAGAACAGTAGCGTGACAGTGTTACAGTATATTTCTTTTTGTACTGTATAAATTACACACGACACACACTGTGAGTTCCAAGTGATATGACAGACTGCTATAACACAAGTGTTCATCAACATTAAATGCCATGATGGGCCGTAATGAGCTCCTGAAATTTGATTTAAATATCCGATTTTTGCTTATCTTCATAATTTGACGCAATTGAATTTCAAATCAAAATATCAATTCAATTCAATTCAATTTTATTTGTATAGCGCTTTTAACAATTGTCATTGTCGCAAAGCAGCTTTACACAATCAAAAGAATTATATCCATATATTATATAAAATATCCATCTTCAGTTGTATTCAGACCGGATCGGTTTATCAGCAAGAGTCTTTAATAAATATATATATATTTTTTTGGAACACAAGAGAATCTTGTTGATTGCATTTTCTACAAACCTCCCTTTATTTCTCTAAATAATCCTCTGCTACACTAATGAACTTATCCCAGTGTTTCACTAGCGCTTTCTACTTTAAATGTAAAAAGTTTTCTCAGTACGCCGGAGCCATGATCGCTGGCCTCCCAGGAACCCCTTCAACAGCCCAAACATGTGGAAATGGCTTGGAGCGAGGTCAAGACTGTACGAGGAATATGGAAATAACTCCCAGCTGAGTTCCTGTAACGTGCAAGTGGTGTTTGTGAATGATCGTGTGTACAGTTCCCACAGACAGATGCGTCTCTTCCGCAAGTTGCTGACAAGTTATCTGTCTATTTTTAAGAAGCAACTTTCTTTAAAATGTTTGCACCGTTTAAATGTTTTACGGCGGCGTACTGTGCTTGTAAACGTCAATCTCTCTTCCGCCTTCATTTAGCAGAAATTCCATCACAACTACCAGTTGTAAATAGCTTTCGTACAACAGAACAAGGACAAAAGTATATGCCTCCGGTTTTGTTTCATGCCATCAGAATCAGAATCAGAAAGAGAATAAAGCTCGTAATAAAGGAATTCGTTTTGGTGACAGACGCTTCCAGAGACGACAAAACACAACATACACACACACAAAAAAACAACAACAAATGGAGTAGGATGTGAGTTTTAATGTAAGATGTCAAATACATATCAGTAATATTGCACAGTATTGCACATCTTAATATTGCACAGATATATTTATTTCTATATTCTGGAGAATGTTTAACTGTTCATGAGGTAAATTGCCTGGGGAAAAAAACCTGTCCTTGTGACATGGTGTAAGTGTTGAATTTTTGAAGGAAGGAAACTGACACAGACACACTATGAGGCTAAATAAAGCAAGAAGCAGCAGTCAACAGTATTTTTTCCCACCATGAGGTAACCTTGTATAGAAAATCACGGCCACATGCGTCCAAAGCACAATGATCACACGAGCTCAGGAGATGAGACACAGCAGGTAAAAGACGCAGGATGGAGAAAAACACACACGGGGAGTAAAATCACATCTGTAAACCAGAAATAAACCCCTGGACCTGACACACGTTTAATCCTTTTTGCATTCTAGTACAAACATGCAGAACAACAGTACTTATTACTCTGAATTAGAGAAATCTGAAAAGGCTAAAAACTGGATTAAATACCATTTTAAATCATGCACACGACTCCATTGAACTAGCTGAGAATAAAAAAAAAAGCTGTCTATTTTCAGGGACATTGAATCACACGGATTCCCAGCTAAATGTGCTAATTACACAAACAAATAAACAAACACCTACCTATATACTCAGATATAAAAGAAATACAGTTCCAACAACTGCTTTTTCTCTACTTTAACTTGAGCTCAAATCAAAGTCTAAAATAAAATAAAAGATATCTTCAGACATCATGTTATCAAGTACTCGAGTGCCAGAACTTTGTACTTTGTCCACCACTGATTAACTATAAACAGATAAAAAGATATTTAATAAAGAAATAAGGAAACTAACTGCCAATAACTAAATAATGTTGGCTCTTGGCAAGTGAAACTGGGCCGTGAAGTGCAGCGACACACTTCAGGAAAATAATCAATTCTGTTTTTTTCCTTCGTTAGTTTTCTAACATCATAGTGTCAAGTGTTTTTATTTTGTTTATTTATCTAATGTTTTTTATATCCCGCATTAGAGCTGCATGCTTTGGTCAGAAAATTCACATTGCGCTTGCGATTTAAACTGCAATATGTGACCATTAAATGTACCATTCAGTATTCACACAGCAAATAATGTCACAAATGATCTCTTTAAGAGGATGTTTGCCTCTATTTATTAATCACAATATTATTTAAAAAATAAATAAGTACTTATATAACTGACAATCTCGACTATGTGTATTAGTGACGGGACTCACCAGGCAGAGGTCGATACGACACTATAACGATACCCTCGTGCTGATTCAATGTGTATTGCGATTCTGTAAGTATCATTTTATAAATATCAAAATTTTTTTTTTTTTTTTTGTGTCAATCAGACTGGATCGGTTTATCAGCAAGAGTCTCTAATAATAAATAATTTTTGTTTTAAATAAAGAATCTTGTTGATTGCATTTTCTACAAACCTTGTCCTTGTGTTATATGGTCACATGATCATACTTTACGTATGACATTTTAAAATACGATGCGCATTCGAGTCGAAGCGGGACTTGTGATTGTGCAGAATAACAGAACACGGTTCTGAGAGTGAAACCTCCCTTCATTTCTCAAAAATCATCTTAAATATATATATTTTTTTAGTTTTTCTTACAATTCCCCAAAAAAATGGCAAATAATTTGCAAGATGTTCAAATAATTTTAATACTTTTAAATATAATTCAGAGCAAAATGCAATGAACATAATTATTACTCAAAAACACAACGTTATCGCCTCTATTACCAAGCCTTTTTTTTCCTTTGGCTAATCGCTACACTTTTATTATTATTATTATTATTATTATTACTAATAGTATTATAGTAATAATAGTTATAATAATTATTATTGTTGAGTACCTTGAATGAACACATTTTCAGAAAAAAAGCAAAACTGCACGGCGGCATTATATAGCAAAACATGACACATAATCGCATCGTTTGTTCTGTCGCACAATCAGTGAAGCAAAACTAAAAGTTGGGTAAAATAGCAGCTGCCGTGAATAAACTAAATGCATTTCTAACACCCTTGTGACTCAAACAAACCATGCACAAAATATTCTTTATCTTTGTAATACATCTTGCTTGTATTTAATAGTTTTGCTTTTTCTCAAAACTGCCAGAATGGATTTATCTCATTTTGCAGTAAAACTGCAAAACTGATGTAGACTCATATTTAAACATTATAAACTGTTTATCCCATAAACGTTGAAGCACATTTAGTGATTTTAAGAGAATTGTTCTATGGATCTTGTCATTATACTTTATTTTTTTATTGTCTTTTTATAAAATTCACTGAAAAAGAAAATGCACTTAAGCATACTTATATATCAAGAAACAAACTCACTCAAATGTATTTCCTTTAACCATATTGAATTATAATACATACCAATCAAGAACACTATATTTTAGAATTATAAATTTTTTCTTAAAAGTAATTGTAATATTAATGCTTGTAATATCTTTTACGCACATCAGGACAAGAGCCGACTCGGCGAGATATCGTCTCAGCTGTGAGTGCATTTCTCCTCAAAGCCGCACAATTCATCAGTCATGCTGTAGCGGCTCCTCACCTAACGCGATTAAGACGGCGTGCTGTCCCGCCGCAGATACTGATGAAGCAGACGGAGGGAGAGAGTGAGAGATGTGGGAGGAGGGAAACGGCCATGGGAGCAGAAATTAAATTTTGATAATGGAGTACATCCATTTGAGGCGCTTTGGGAAAAAAAAATAAAAATGGGGGATGAGCACCATGAGCAAGCAGGAAGTTTAGAGGAGAGAGAGAAAAAGAAGAGCGAGGGAACGGGAGTGAGAGAGGGCGGGAGAAAAATGATAATGACCTCCGGAGAGTGGATGACTGAGTGCCGGCTTCAATCCGACCTGCCACATCACGTCCTGTTCAATCCCATCACTGCTAACGCTGCTCCAAACACTAATGTGCTATAATTAATATCAATGTTCATTCAGACAGCCTGTGACCCCGTGACCTTCAGATGAGGGTCAGAAGGTTATGTTTTAGGGACAGAAAGAACCACTTAGCAAAGTACGTTGTATTTCTAATATTAATAACATTCTTAAATAAGCCGTTTTATTGCTGACACACGGAAGAGCCTTTGAGATATTTAAAGACAATGGAAATGTGATTTAACAAATAAAGTAAAATATTAGTTTTATAATAAGTGAATAATTAGTGTTCGTGAGCCACAAGGATGCAAATTGTCAAAAAGAGAAAAAAAAATCTGAACGAGTGCTGAGGTGGGATACAATGCAAAATAAATAATAATAACAATAGTTAATATTAACTATTATTAATAGTTTATATATATTTATATTTAAATGTGTGTGTGTGTGTGTGTGTGTCTGACTTACAGATAATTAATAGGGGCTAAAATTTAGTTGGAAAATATACCAATGAGAAAATGTATGAATTAATAAATATAGTAATAAATAAATAAATGAATAAATCTACAAACTATGTTGCATAAAAATCATACAGGAAAAATATAAATCTAAAAACAAAATATCAAATAAAATAAAATAAAATATTATGGGAACAATAGTTTAGAAAAACTAACAAACAAAACAGTAAAGTCTTTAAAATAATTCCATATTTTTCTTTTTTATCTAAGTAAAATAATTATAACAGCAAAACTAAATCTCGGATTGATTTTTAGATTATATAGATTTTATTTTTTATCTATAAACTTTAATATTTAATCACATTTTGAAAAATATTTTATTATTATTATTATTATTATTATTATTATTAAATAGGCATTCATCAGTGAGGCCAGGATTTATTTTCTTTCTTCATTCGTTTTTTTCTTACTTTTCCTTATCTTTCTTTCCTTCTTTTTTCTTTCTGTCTGTCTCGCTTTCTACTAAAATTGCTTCCTAAAGATTCGGGTCATGTTATGTGTTGATGTTTCTAAAAATTCCAAAGATGACACGACGTCATGCTGCTGTCGAGGATTAAATGCTCGTGTAATCATGTTGTGTAGGTCACTAATACACACACACACACACACACACAGACACACAAAGACATAATTTTAATGAGCTTTAGTCTTTCCTGTTAGAGACCTCGTCGTCACAATGGCCAACGCAAAGTAATTAAAACATCGTGGTGTATCTGTGCGCGTCTCACTTTATTAGTTTGGGGGCTGAGGGACGCGGCGTCCTTCGGCTTCTGAGCAAAAAAATCAAGATGCTCGATCAACACTTTGTTGTTCTGAACTCTACACTGTAACGAGAAACACAAACGGGGCACCCTGGTGTCTAAAGGGAAAGAGAGAGAGAGAGAGAGAGAAGAACATGATGCACTCTCACACCTAAAGTGATCCGATGTGTAACGATTAAACACAACACAATGATGACCAGGCTTCATGTCCATAAAAAACACAGGATAAAGTGAAACACAGCTCAGCCATGAGAGCCGTCTGCTCCAGGTCCTGTCTGGTCTAGTACACAAGTTGAGGTCTACAGCGTCTGATACTGTACGCCTTGTGTCATTCACGTGTGATAAAATAAACCATCATACAACAACATGGTGTGTAAGTGTAATGTTAAAAGATTTAAGTGTTGGGTTAAAAACACATGCCTTTTTTATTTTAACTAAAATATACACAAAAATTTTTTTAAATGGACAAAAATTTTAAATAGAAGTAACAGCCTGCTCATCTGCTACATCAAGTTAGAGTTAAAAAAAAACTTACAGAATTTAAAAACAAGGAAAAAACTACAACAAAAAAACCCGAATCTGTAAAAACTAATCAAAATGTAATTTGCCTTATTTAGACTATTATTTATTTTACTTTAACTGTTATAAAAAAGATCTCACGATTCCGGTGATATCTCAGAAATATGGTACTATGACATAATTTTTCATGATATAGACTTTTATATTTTTTATATTTCCATAATCGCCCAGCACGTTAAATCCTAAATAAACCCATCATAGCCGGGTTTTGTTCATGTCCTGATGCAATATTATATGTATTTTTAAAATACTTCATCTCTGATATCTGGATATGGTTTTGTTATAGGTTATAATACGATCTAGCATTTGCCTCGCCATTCCTCATCATCAAAACATAAAACTTCTTTACTTATTTCGTAAATAATTATAATAGTGCTTATTTGACTGAGAAGGATCACAAATACGAGGGGCGTTCAAGTCAAACCGGGACTGTGATGAAATTTCTGTTGGATGAAGATGTAAAACCGTTACACACAAAGATGTAAAGGCGTTAATCACAGTACGGTGATGAGACTCTTAGTCGCAGTAAAACATTTGCAAACGTTTTAAAGAAGGCCGTACGTCCGTGAGTGACGATCCCGGCCGAGGTGGCTCAGAGCACACATCAGTTGTTCCTGGGAACATTCTGTACATTACAGGAACTCGGCTGAGAGTTATTATCATATCAGTCCTGACCTCATGCCAAGTCATTTCCACATGGCATTAAACAGTTCCTGGGAGGCCAGTGTTTCAGACAGGCTGATTCCAATCATGGCTCCGGAATACTGAGAAAACTTTCTACCTTGATGGAATCCAAGCACTAAAGAAACGCTGATACAAATGCATTAGTGTATCATTAATAATATTTTTTGGTCATCATTGTATAATTAACTCTTTTGTTTCTAAATATGGTTCAGTTTATACTGTATATCTAAAAGAAACCTGTGCTTGCTGGAGTGATTACGGGTTAAAAAAAATTACACAAAGGTCTAAAATATAAACATTTCATGATTGCAGAAATTCAAGATTATATAAAACAAATAAGTTTTTGAAACAAAACAGCAATATTTTTGACACTCCAAAGATATAACACACTCAAAAAAAAATTTTTATTTGAAATTTATTTATTTGGAAATATATATTGTTATTTCAGAAAAAAAATAAATACTGTATATATACTACTTTTTTATATATTTATAATATATAAAATATTATTTTTCTTTTTTATATATTTTAATTAAATAAAATTTTAATATATATATTTTTTATTATTATTATTATTATTATTATTATTGTTGTTTTTTTTTAATAAGGTTTATTTCGATATTCTTAAGAATGTAAGATTTTTAAAGTCTGCACACTTTTTTTGTAAGAAGGCTGTGAAAAAAAATATATATAATAATAATACACATGCTGCATTAAAAAGTCTAATAGTGGCATTTTATAGGTGATTTGTCTTGGAGGTAAACCTTCCTGAAAACTAAATAAAATAAAACAGAACAAAATAAAATAAAATAAAATAAAACCCCACATTGACTGTAAGTGTGTGTGAAAAGCTTAAAGGGTTCTCAGGTCTGCTTGGATTGGGAACGACTCAGTGCTTTAACAGAACAAGAATCCTCCTGGAGTTACGGTTAGAACACCTGAGACGATCCACGAGTGTTTTATTCCGGGGCCAGACATTCACACTGTGGAACCAACAGATACATCCCTGCTGTCACGTTTCCACCATCTTTAATCATCTTGTCTGTTTCATTGTTTATAACTAGACACGGCACTGAGCTGACAGTATCAGATACCCAGAGTAACGGTGAATGGACATCGGATCAGTTCCTGTTTAAAGAAGAAAAAGTCCAAACAGACTTTAAACAGGAGTAAAAACTACAGCTCGGACACATCAGACACGTAGCAGTAGCTGCTGGACAGCAATTTTTATAGATACTGTACACACAAAATTTTTAATATTTTACACATGGGGTTTAAGCACTGCTTGGGTGGAAAATTTTTCCAGAGAGATCTGGCAACCCTGGCTTTGACCTCATCCCAGATGTTCAACATGCAACGAACATTTTTGGTGCAAAAGCAAAAATATCACAAAAATAATGATACCTTGCCTTATAAAGCACTTGATACATCCTGTACCATCTCCCACATTATGGAAAAGCAGTCTCCTACAATGTCTGAGTGAAACCACATTAAAGGTCCCATATTTCACTATTTCTTTGACAAAGTGAACTCAGTTCTCAGAGCTTCCCGAACATGTGTGTTAATGCTCCAGCTGAAATCTCCCACAGATAATGCACTTTTCATTTCTCGGACTCCCTCTGTTTCACTCCTCCTCCATGCACGGTGTTTCAGTGTTTAGGGAAATGAGCTGAACAACAAGCCGGGGGAGGGGCTGTTCTTATATGAGGTCACACCTTGTTTAAAAGCTTTTTTTAAAAACCCAGGTCAATACAAAAATGAAAAAAAGGACAAAGAAGAAGAAAAATGTTTTGTTTTATGTTTATGTATATACACACACACACACACACACACACACACACACACACACACACACACGTGGGAGACCTGAATGAATGTCTAAACATGACTGTAAAGGTAAGTTATGTTTGAATGACAGAAAGGTACGACTTTGATCAGCAATGCTGATCAATGCTGATATTTTTTATAACATTTATGACGGAAGAGATTTAGAGTCTGTGAAGTGAATCAATTTAGAATTTTTTATTTTCCTTTTTTCAAATAAGCAATAAGTTATGAGTATCGGAGTGTGTTATGGTGTAGCCTGTAGTTACTATCCTTAATGTGTACAGCATTACAGACACAATGACTTATTCAGTCTCCATCACCTGTGTCTCATATTTTATTATTAACCCTGTATGTATTCACTCTGATACAGAATCTACAGTATAATCTCATCTTGCACTGTCGATAATGTTATACATTATCCGAGTGTTTGTGCACAGATAAGGACTTTCTTACTAATGACAGGAATTAAAAGAGGAGCTTAGTGAAGTGGACTTGACTGTGAAGTGGGCGAGGAGTGAAACTTTAACGAGGATAGCAAACGGGGGCACGGCGGAGTCTAACGGGAGCAGAAAACACCCTGAGTGAAATATCACACTGCATTTAATCAAGAGAGAGAGAGAGAGAGAGAGAGACTCACTCGGGGAGAGGAGAGTGGATGTGAGTGAGTGAGTGAACCGGGCGCTGATGTGACAAGATGCTGCTTTAATTACTACAGCAGGAAAACCCAAAGCGGCGGCCTGGTTTCGTTCAAAATGTCACACGTTCACTGGGGACGGAGCAAAGAAATATATACTTTATACACTTTATATACGCTATATATATTTATATATATATACTGAAAAAAGAGAGAGAAAGATTATAAATCTTAAAACTAATGTGTGTGTGTGTGTGTGTGTGTTGTTAAACTAAGTGTAATGCAAAGAGAGCTCAAATGAGACAGGTCCTGATGTGAAAATGTAAAAAAATATATATTTATCTTTAGGTTGAAAGTCTGTCTGTCTTTCTGTCTGTCTTTCTGTCTGTATCTTTGTCTGTGTATATCTGTCTCTCTAAATGACTCAAATACTGACTGCCTCCGTTCATCTCTCGCATCATCTTCCTTTTCCTTATCTGTCTCTCTTTCTGGCTCTCTAACTCTCTGTCTGTCTCTGTCCCTCTTTCCTTCCCTCTGCCTGCCTCTTCCTCTGTCTCTCCATCTGCCTCTATTTTTGTCCCTCTGACTCTCTGTCTGTCCTTCTGTCTCTCCGTCTGTCTTTTTGCTTGCCACACATTATTTGTCTCTCCGTTTCTATGTGTGTCCATCTGTCTGTCTCTCTGTCTGTCTCTGCGTCCTGAAGGAAGTTTTAAACACGTGTTTAATCTGAACTCAGTCGCGTTACATGATGATGAGGAGACATCACAAAACACACACACACACACACACACACACACACACACACACACACACACACACACACACCTGCAGCTTATATGGTGTCACCAAGTCTAATGTCAGGTCAGGATAGAGTGAGTGTG
>JAQMYJ010000039.1:5335007-5345899 GCA_030014305.1 Clarias laeviceps | reverse complement strand
TCATCTCATTATTATCTAGACACATTTTTCTCACACATACACACTTCCAAATATTTTCTTTTCTAAAAAATGTAAAATTTTTGTGAAGCTGCTTTGAGACAATGACCATTGTTAAAAGCGCTATATAAATCAAATTGAATTGAATTGAATATTATACAGTGGACGTATCCTGAACCACTCTCTGTATTCACCATTACACCATGGACGTGCCCCAAACAGGTACTCTGATTAGACAAGAGGCATTATTTACGAGCTGTGATAATAGACAGTAACAGCACTGGGTCGTTTGGGACGGTCTGCAGTACTGAGGAGAGAGCAGCTGCCTGCCACAACCCACATTCACAACCTGTCTCAGAAACACACTCAGCAAGAAAACACATCTGATAACGTGATGTCATGTTGAACAACACGCTGCCTCCTTATTAATTCCTTATGAGTCGTTCCGAATCGCCCCTGAACCGTCTGCGTTCATTTATTTATGGCTACAAAGCTAATTAGGTCCTATCACAAGGCTAAATCTCAAATCCCTCTCTAACCCCTGATCAAGGGCACTACTTGGTGTGGAACAAGGGATTGTACACCTTACATACAGTAGCGCACTAGCTTTCCATTTGGGAAGTAATAGGACAGTCCTGAGAAACTTATGAGATTCACTTTATATTTCCACTTATTCTAAAGTAGAATAAGTGGAAATATAAAGTGAATCTCATAGGACTGTCCTATTACTTTCACTCCTTCTAATTACACTAAGTCGGGGTTAGTTGACTCCGCCAGGGTTGAAGGATGTGTGTTGGAGAATTACAATAACTGGTTGAATTAAGGAAACGAATCATAATCTGTTAGTAATAAATGGTTTGTAGAATTGTTGTATAAAAACAATATCACACTCAAGGTCATGTTGTTCACGCGCTCATATTCATCATAACAGCACCCTCGAGTCCGATATTGCTTAATTATACAGTGGACGTGTCCCAAACCACACACCCTGTTTACTATAGAGGAAGCATAATCACCATCATCAATTCACTATGGCTGTGTTCCAAACCACTCTATATTCCCTACACTGCTTTGGAGGTGTCCCAAACCACACATGATTATATAAGCAGCATAAATACTATTCTTAGTTGTCTGAGGCAGGCGACCCAAACCGCACACTCTGAAATATCACAAATTCTGACGTATTATCAAGACTTTCTGACAGACGTGTCCCAAACCACGCGCCGCTATATAGTGCTGTCCCAGTGGGTCTTCTGCACACTCTCCAGGCCGCACTGTTGGGACACTATTGCGTATAGAATAAGTAAAATGTGTGTAGTTGTTGTAGTTTTCAGTAGTGCCCTTGGTTTGTAGGCTTGGAGCGCTGCACTGGGACGTGTTTGTAGCTAAGCTGTAAAAAGTCACTATTTTTAAAAAGGGCAGTGGAGCTGAAACAGCGCTTGAGCATGAACTTGAGCTGAACTTACAGAAAAACCAACCTGGAGCATTAACACACCTACACACACACATACACATACAAATATATCATACTATTAAGTACAATTTTACGCTGTTGTAGTTGATTACATCATAAAAACGTGTTGTTTTATAAATAGCAGATTTTACATTCTGATGTTTTAGTTTTTTATTTGAATAAATTCATCTACAACCAACACATAAACAAACAAACACATAGACAAACAAACACATAGACAAACAAACAATTCTAAATATATATTTCATTTTCATTTTCATGTAATTTTTTAGGTTTATCATGGATACATAATTTTTCTTCATGTCACATTTATGTTAAATTTATATAAGTTTTTAAAATATACATTTATGTTTAACACAAATATATCATAATATTAAATAAAATTTTACACTGTTGTATTTAATGACATCATAAAAACGTGTTGTTTTATAAAATCGCAAAACATTAAAAACCCAACAACCAACCAACAACCAAACAAACATATGAATCAACATACATTTTCTAGCATGCCATTTTTTTAGGCTTATCTTGGATACACCATTTTCTTTATGTAATGTTTATGTAAAATTTCTGTCATAATTTTTTTTAATATACATTTATGCCTAACACAAATTTAATTCCTTCCTTAATTTCAGATACTGCACAAAATAAAACGTATCACGCTGAACAAACAGACAACAGCTGTGTACGGCACACAAAGTGCTGCGGAATTCTGCATCCTGATTGGTCAGCAGATATTGATTAATTCCCTTAACAATCAGCAGCTCTCGTAGTGGCGCAGGTTTACAATGAAACTGTTACGGTTTTCATATTGACAGCTCGTCCTTATCTGTAAGGAAACATTTATTTAGCGCTTATGGAAGGAGTCTCCAGTGTCAGAGACTGTAACGATAAACGGATAAAACGTCTCTCTTTAATAATGAAGTGAAACCTTTTGGAATGTAGTGTAATGTAACAGAAGAAGAATAAAATATTAAACTCACTCTTGAGTATGATTATTTTTCTAGAACAGCATGACTTGGGGGGGGGGGTTTATGCTGTATTTATTGCATATACAAATGTGTCTCTGACGTATGCGAGACAAACTGGGGCGAGCGGACGCTATGGCGGGATGATAAAGGGAAGAGCGCACTCGTTCTGCGCGTTCACGTCGATATGAAGACAAATCCTGCGCTTCCTGCTGTAATGCACACTGCAGATACTCGACTGTGACTGATACCTCACTCACTCACTCACTCACACACACTCACACACGCGCACACGCAGCACGGATCATCTAGGAATCAGAAATCAGATCTCTCGCTCGCTCTCTCTCTCTGTCTCTCTCACAATCTTGTGTAACACTCGTTCTCATTAGAGCAATGGAAAAGCTGAAGGGACGGATCGATGTTTTCATTTTTCAAATGCTCGTATCCATTAGACGGACCAAATTCATCCATCACTCGCATTCCTTTCTGCTTAGATCCCGGCGCTTTAACAAGTCTCAGCCTCCATATGCATCGAGCCTTATTTCAATAACCTTCATTATGTCTTTTAAGGAGCTCTCTGTCTCTCTCCCTCTCTTTCTCTCTCTTCCTTTCCTTTTCACTTCCTGTCTCAATCTCAACATTCTGGGAAGAACCTGGATCTTCTCAACATTCCAAACAAAGGAATGAGGGATATAACTCTGCACTTTCGGGGCAGGGGGTGAGATTAACAGCAGCGGCGGCGGCGGCGGCAGAAGGAGCGATGCGTCCGGCATACCGAAACTGAGTGCTCATAAAGTTAGTCTTTTTTTTTTTTTAACACATAAATTACATTCGCAGGAAATTTCACCGCATCCATTAGCGAGGCGACTCCCTGATTTCAGCCTCCACACACACACACACACACACCATGTTGTCCGAGTCCAATCTCACAGAGCAGACTGCTGCTTTATCTCACAACTCTGTGTGTGGATCACCTGAAAGCACCAGGTCTAAATAAATAACCCAGTGCTCATGATTTATACAATATAACACACATCAAGCGGTCATGACAGAATCTGGCCTTTGAGAGATTTCTGCTGATAGAGTCGAACAGATTCAGGACAAACACACACCAGAGCAGACTGAGATTATATAATTACACACAAGCTCAGATTAAAAAATTTATCTTGAATGCTCACAAACCACAATTAATATGATAATAACTAAAGAAGGAAAAAAAAAAAAGTCCTAGTTTTAAAAGCCGATATTGCAATCATGACTACCCTGGAAAATGCGCTAGTAAAAGTCATATGATGTGTTAGAAAATTTATACTTAATATATTTATCAGCATTTTAAGTACAATTATAAAAAAAATAATAATAATACATTTAATCTGGTATTAGAATCTTGAATGAAAAAAAAAATATGAATTATATAAATGTAGAAATACAAAATGTCTAAATTAGAAATACTATATAGAAATACTAAATTGATCAATTAATCAAATTTAATATGTTTTTTTTTGTACAAATGTACTTCTACGTTTAAAAATTTCAAAATGTATAAACGTTAAAATTTTTAACGTTAAAAGTTTTTAATAAATTTAGAATATATGTTATAATTTATAATATATTAGGACAAAGCATCGCTATTGCACCTCACATAAAGTGAAATCTTTATTACTTTTTTTTTTAACATAAACTACAAAATTTGTTTTGGGAATAATAAAGAAAAAAAGTGTAATTATTATTATTTATTCATTTTTTTATTATTCATTTTTTTTTTAAACATAAAATGAGTTCCTTATCCAGCTTGACGGCTCGGGTGTTCTGCTGTACAGTACACACTGAGTACTCGGGTGGAAGCTGAAGGGCTCAGGTATAAATGCGAATGCATTTGTACAATGAAAAATTCAAACAGAACAGAAAGAAGCAAAAAAAATAATTATGCAATTTTAAAATGAAAAAAAACAAAAAAACAAGAGCGCATACAGATACAAAAATAAAACAAAAATACGTTTTAAGATACTGCTATGCTATACTACCGCCATTTTATTCCCCATTAAGCAGAAATTCTGCCACATTAATAGGAAGGACACACAGGGCCCAGTGAATAAACAGCACGTACAATGAGTACAGTATTAACACCCGAGTGGTCATTAAAGTAGTAACACCACGGCTCTGTCACACTCCTGGTCTGCACACACAGCGAGAAATCAGTGCTAATTAGCACATCCTGTGCGAAGTTCCCATCCTCCACACACACACACACACACACAATTCTGTGCAGTTCTGGAAAGCTGTAATACTGTATTCGGGACAGTAAGTTCATGTGGAGAGTGTGAGTGTGTGATCTCAGCCTGCTTTCACCTCCACCTCCACCACAAGAGGGTGAAGAGGCTTCAGGTTTACAGCCCACCGCACACACACACACACCCACACACAAACACACACACACACACTCCTCCCCATTTTATTTACAGCCCCATTCATAAAATATGGATCAGCCAGCAGAGCGGCGGTGAAGCCCCGGCGAAACACACGCAGCACAGCGAGGTATAAAATATCCAAGCATGTGTCACGGCCTGAACTATGACTCTCTCCTTCGTCAAATATGCATTTTTCCGCTCAATAATGCATGGCTGGCGGAACCCCACAAAGCACCACGTTTAATACCATGGAAAAAAAAAAACACTGTAGCCACCGAGTCATAAATCCACCATGAATAAACCTTCATATCCAAAATAAATAAATAAATAAATAAAAAACAGACGTGACAGCCTGACATAAATATCCACCGCACTCACGAGAGAAGAGAATGAAATACATTTCAAAATAAATCAGGTACCTCCTGCTGTGAGACCCGGCCGTGCGCACGCGCGAGAGTTTATCCTCCACAAGCAGCCGCGCTCGGCGCACTGAGCACGCTCGGTCCTGTCTCCATGTTTTTTAACAGGTACCAGACAGTCACATGGTCTGAGGCGACCCGGCCTCCTCGATTAACGTGAGTACGAGTGTGTGCGCACCAATCCGGGGTGACAAATCAGCATGCGACCCAAACCCACCCACAAACACACATACACACAAACACACACACACACACATACACACACGGAGACAGTTTTATCTGCTTTGTGAGGACCTTCCTTTGATGTAATATTTACTGTAACGAATTAACACAGAGCTCGACATGAACCTGACCTCAGGTTAAAATATGAACTATTTTACCTTAGATACTAAAGCACACATTTTCACTGAATAAAATGATAATTTAATTTGATTTTGTGTATAAATGCTGTAAAATAGGGACAAAACTGGTTTGTGAGGCCCGGGGTGTTTGTGAGAACAATTTACACTAATTCTTACATATTTTTGATTTATTCCTTAATATACATGTTTTTATTTATTTATTTTTTAATAAATAAAGTGATTTTTTTACTACATAGAATGGTACAATAAAAATATGAACCCTTAATTAACTTAGTTAACGCTGATTGACACAATATGTCTGCTATTACAGTCTCTCTCACACACACACACACACACATACACACACACAAGCCACTACAAAAACATCAACTCTCTGAACTGATCAACCAAAAACAATGAACATGATGCATGTCAGAAAACTAAAAACAGTTTAGTTCTTACAGGTAAATAAGAAAAACATTACACTTAACAAAATCACACTACACTTAATAAAATCACACACAAACACCATATTTTTTAAATATCTGGACAGGAATCACCAGGGACCACCCGATACGATATCATGATACCTTCATTTTTTCATTTGGTATTTTCACGATACTTTGGCGATTTTTGATTCGCATTACGATTCTGTTAAATTTGATTTTATAAATATCCCAACTCTGTATTAATTACTTTTTTATTTTGTTACAATTCTAAACAAACTTAACAAATAATTAGCTTGTAGCACACAGGATGCTGTGCTGTCTGATAATCTTAGGATTATAACATTATAAAGGAACTGCAACATTTTACCACCTCAAATGCAAACATATAGGAAATAAAAAAGATTTTGGAGTCAGTGTGACGATTCATGAATGACCACACAAAAGTATTGCGATACCTCACTGAATCGACCCCCCACATCTCTATTATAATGTATATACCATAAAAATCATAACAATAAAATTAATAAATACTTATTCACATACATTTTCGTCCATAGCTGCATACACGTTTAGTGACATTTGGTGATATTTATATTTAACCTAAAGGTTTTTAAATTAGAAGTAAAATATTAAATAAATTTAAAATGAATATACTAAGCGGTACGACATATTCTATACTCGATATGATTATAATGTCATGTATAACAATTCATCTTAAGCAAATATTTTATACATTTGTTCTCAGCTGCCAAATTTCCAATTAAAAAAAAAAAAAGAAAGACACTACAATGCTGCTTCAGTATGCTCACTACTTAGGCTGCCTACCTAGGTATATTTTGAAAACATTTTTATTATATTCACCCAGATTTATATTCAAATTAATAAGCAACATTACTATCATAGCTATTTAAAGAATTATTTGTGTAACAGATTTTTTTTTACAATTTAAATGTATTTTTTTCAGTATACCAGTAAACAAAAACAAATAAATACATTTTAAAACCAATTTAAAATCTAAGACAAAATCACCTTCCAATCACAATTGCATTTCTATCTTATTCTTATTCTTTTTTTATTACTATTATTATCATTATTATTATTATTATTATTATTATTATTGTAGACAGGCAACATCTGTGAAAAGCATATAATTGCTATATCATGGTATCAAGCATTCACAGTTAATTTTTTTAATTTCCGAAGAGAAAATGATCATCAAGTGTAAAATTGTTTAGATAATTTCCTCCCACGGACAGGAAATGATTCCAAAAGCCAAATGGAGGGATGTAAAATAAAATAGGCAAATAAGAAGAATACTAAATACGCACAGACAGACACACATACATACACACACAATAGTAAAAGCTAAAATTATATTAAAGCCCAGAAGAGCAGAAGATTAGAAAAGCCTCTGGCACTTTTATACCATTTCATATAAAATTCCAAAAATGAAAAAAAAAAAAAATGAATAAAATAAATTTCATAGATAGTTTAGATATTAAATGTGAATACAGCTGTCAATTAACAGAAGCACTGTTGGCAAGTGGAGATATTATACACCGCATCTAAACGTCTTAGCTAAAAAACAGAAAAGAAAAGGAAAGGAGAGAGGAGCATGTGTTTGTTAGAGGATGGTGTGCAGAGTGCCTCCGCGAGTGGAGTTGGAGAGCAGTTGGGAGTCTGCGTGTGATTATTTTCCCCCCATTTCACACTCGACAGAATTCACACCAGCTTTTTGTCTTCCTCTCCGGTCACACCACATATTTCTCATAAAAAGAAAAAGACATAAGCTCGCTGCTCACACCACAGATTTGTCCAACTTTTTTCCCGCCCCAGCTCGAGAGCATATTTCGCCGCTCTGCAGATCTGGTGCCGCGAGACGTGTCGCTGCCTGCGCCGGAGCCGCGACGCCCCTCGAGCCACATTTGTTTATCGCAGACCATCGCCCAGGCCTTCTACTCCGTGAAGTATTAAAAAAAACTCCACGTTGGCGTAATGGCAGCGTTTACAGCTTGGAGAAGGGAGGAGGCCATGAATTTTTCATAGCCACTCGGAGGGAAAGGTAATTTGCCGCTCGTTGGTGCAGGAAAGGAAGAAAGACTAAAAAAAAAAAAAAACATAAATACAAATAGAAAAGAGAGGCCATGTGCTGATCACAGTCCTGCACACCGCTAGGCCATAACCTTACACCTGCTAGTGTGTGTGTGTGTGTGTTGTTCAGTGGCCTGAACCTAAGTAGGTCCAAGTATGAGTGATAGATACATAAATAGATACCTGAGAAAGAAAGAAAGAAAGAAAGAAAGAAAGATAGAAGGACAAACCAACTAACAAAACTAAAAATAGATAGATAGAAACAAACAGAAAGAAAACGATGGATAGAAAATAGATGATAATAATAATAATAATAATAATAAAGACAGAACAGGCAGCCCATCAGCCAATCAGGTGCTTGTTGCTATGCAGATTAAACCTGACCTCGCCACGCTATGGGTTCCTTTAAGACTTGCCCTGATTGGTCGTTCTTTTTTAATTTTTAGATCCAAACGAAACAGGTACCTTAACTTTCATGCTGATGTCCTCAGAAGTGTGTGTTTGTCTGTATGTATGTATGTGTGTGTGTGTGTGTGTGTGTGTGTGTGTGTGTGTGAGAGATATATTGTCGTGTCTCCGCCCCCCACTTCCATGCACATCTGCACGCCTCAGCAGACCGGAGTTGTCAATCAAACCCGAGCCGCATTTACCCCCACGTTGAAACATCTGCCCTCTGATTTCACAGCCGGGTCGGGCCACTGCGTGTGTCTGCGTTAACATCATTACCGTAACTAATGGTGCACGATTCGGAATCGCCGTGTTCACACACACGCAGACGCACACACACACACAGACATACACACACACACATGCACAGACACTACAGCCTGTCAGGGGAGCCTTTAAGGAAAAAAATCCCTGCTTGTGTGTGATGTTATAAACGAGACTTCAGAGCTGCGGCGTGCGCCGATCCATCACGCCAGAGCTCACGTGAAATAATCACAGCAGCTTCTTCTTCTATTACTTTATTACTTTATTTATTTATGAGATCTAACGCCAGGAGATGTCCTCAGCTGAACCATGTCCACATGTCAGGTATCTATCACTCTCCACACACACACACACACACACACACACACACACACACACACACACACACACATAAACCTAAACCATTAGACTCCCAGTGCCAGTAGGTTTCTGTAAATTACACACAGGCTGCAGACGTGTACGCTGGGATTCAGTCACATGACCAGTGATGATCAGTGTAAAGAAGCGGGGCAAAAAGGCAAAAAGGCAAAAAGCAATAAGAAGGGCAGGAGTCAGAGGGCGGAAACTAGCTGTGGGCAAATGTTCACCGTTACACTTCATCACCTTCATCACCTGTTTAATGTTACATCATTATAGAGTCCAAACTCTGAATGCTCTAACTGTCCTTCATGGGGGAAATAGATAAACAAACAAGCAAAAAATTAAATGTCTGTGTGTGTGTGTGTGTGTGTGTGTATGTGTGTGTATGTGTGTGTGTGTGTGTGTGTGTGTGCTATTTAGGAGCCTGAAGTCAACTCACTATCCCGTTGATAGATGTATAAAAAGATGGACAGATTAATAAAGAGGTAAATAGATAGGAATGATAGGGAGGAATGAAGAAAGGATTAAAGAATCAAAATAGATAGATAGATCGATAGATTGATACCGTAGTGATGTCATGTTTTAAAGAATACTAATAAATATAAAATGTTTCCTAAAGTAGACTCAATGACTTACAGTCCTTTACCCTACAAATATAGGGTACCATATATATATATATATATATATATATAAGAAAAATAAGAAAAAAAAAGAAAGAAAGAAGAGAAAAATATATAGACTGACAGACAGATAGATCGCATAACACAGTCATGTGAAAGGGAAAAATAAAATAAAATAGACTTAAATAATTTATTCTTTGATACTAGAAATATAAATCTACAGAAAGAAAAAAAGAAAGAAAGAAATGTTTGTTAAAATTCCATTACTTATTCAATTTTATTATTATTATTATTATTATTATTATTATATAGTAGTAGCTGTAGTGGATCGGATCGGATCTTTGACAGCACTACTGTACTGTACTGTACAGAATCAAATCTGATCCAATTCATCTTTCTATATCCAGACAGTCAAACTTTGTTTCTCTCTCTCTCTTTATTTCTGAATATCTGATTGAGGATTGTGTTTATGATTTCTATCCTTGAGTTGACACAGAACGTAAATAATCAAATCACGCTGTCTCTTAAACACACACACACACACACACACACACACACTTCTTCAACAGCTTTGACAATGATATCACGCCCTGTTGATCGGACTTGTGATTGGAATGGAACGGTGCTCAGAGCTCAGCGTCGGCTTCGTAAAGATAATATCTGGTGGGAAACATCTGTGATCTTACTCAGGAGACGGGATTAAACTCTCTCTCACACACACACACACACACACACACACACACACAGAGAGCACCTATATGCTCACAAAACCCTCACTCTGAATATCATGATATACGGTGTGTGAGATTATCGACACACACCTGAGCAAGAGGAAGGAGGGGTAAAGAGTCTGAGGAAGAAATAAACTCTCCCTCTGTCTCACACACACACATGACATGAAGAAAAAGAAGAAAAAAAAACCACAAAAGCTGTATCAGGATGGTCCAGGAATCTATCAGCACTCTCTTTCTCTATCTCACTCTCTCTCTCACACACACACACACGCACACACACACACACACACACACACACATGCACATTCATGCCTCAAAAG
>JAQMYJ010000039.1:5309895-5326440 GCA_030014305.1 Clarias laeviceps | reverse complement strand
TGAAGTCTTTACAGAGCAGAAGTAGCAGAAACATCTCACCATTAACTGTTCAAAGGAGATTAATGCATTTTTTGGATTCCTTCAGCATTCCTTTACAATGTAGAAAGAAATAAAAATCAGGAACCATGGAGTTAAAAAGTGACCCCAAACTTTTGAACGGTAGTGTATATATTAATATGAAATTAATTATATTATCATATTATTATCATAATGTGATGATACACATCAATATATAACATATAGCAATAAATTTAGTGTAAATCATTAATATATAACATATTTTAATGAATACATTATAAATAAATATAATATAATATAATATAATATAATATAATATAATATAATATAATATAATATAATATAATATAATATTGGTATGGAAAATGTGTGTGCCTAAAAAGCTACTTCCGAAGTTTATGTAACATGCAAGTGAAGAATCTCACTTCCCAAAAAATTCAAGTTGCTAACGTTTTGGAGAGATGATTTTATACAGTATGTGCACCAAAAATGGCCACTTTTCAGTGTTATACCGTCTCACTTATCGTCACAAATGGTATTCATTTAAAATTTTAAATTATTCGTATTTCTTTATTAGTATTGATACTAAAATTGGTGTAAACTTCTAGAAGCTATGACCTGTAAAAAAATGCTGCTTAAAAGCTTAAAAAGCTAAAATCTGTAGTGTCTGTAACCATGTCGAATTCATGTTGCAATATCACATCACATGCAACATCACATCCGGCCTATACATCACCAGGTGGCATTTCACTGGGAAGTTCACCTCTGCATACTCGTGAATAGACACGTCTAATATTTCTGTCCCACTTGCAACACATATATACAGTACATAACTCGTGTCCTTCAATCCTCCTCTCGCCCAGTACGCAGCACAGTTTTCATTCGATTCTGCAGACAGAAGCCCCTCTATTGACCCGGGCAGAGTTTTAGCCAGCGTGATCTCATACATAAGCACTTTGCAAGCTGTTGCAAAAGTTACAGCGGCGTAACCGTGGAGCGCCGTGATCGCTGCTACTGCTGAGAGCTTGGCGTCAGCGAGAGGTGCGGCTGCTGAGTCAGTCATCGCTGCATGGTCAGCGTGGGAAGTGACCTTTTCAATGGCATTGTGGCATGTTTTAATTAAAACATAATCACGTTACCTATGAATTTAATCTGATCGCCTAAATGAAGACTTCTCCACTATTAGCAGGCTTATTATTACTATGATGATGATGATGATGATGATGATTATAGCCTGTAGATAATGTCAGTTTTAGAATGTGTGCTGATGAATATGAAATAAATATGATGAAGAAAACTGTTGACGTAATCGTCCACTGTGCCTGGACTATCACAAGGGGTATCAGGATGATATCAAGGGACCTGACTGTTTCCACCGGGAATCAGTCTTGTGCTTGATGAGATGCTGAATCTACTTTGACTGTACATCTTTGTGAGCCTGAACAGATCTTCCATCTAAACACATCACTTACAAACAAAAGCTATGTTTGGTGTGAGTGTTACACCTGGACATGTTAATTGGCAAGTTAAAAATATATATACTTATTATACTTATATTTTTTTATACAATTTGACAGGCAAGACCTGGTACTTACTGGTTACTAAAACACTGGTGTGTGTGTGTGTGTGTGTGTGTGCGTGCGTGCGTGCGTGCGTGCTGAATTCAGGATGTATTGTCCCACAGGGCTCACATTTCACTTCTGTTCCAGGAACGGAATTCAGGAAATCACTTGCTTTATAAAAGTAATGAAGAATGATTAAAAATCAATTATTAATAATATTCATAAAATCTAACAAAAAAATAAAATAAATAAACATCTATAAAATATTCTTATGAAATATGATTTAACAATTTAAATAAAAAAACTATTTGAAAAAGAAATTAGAACAAAATATAAATTACCTGAGAAAGAAAGAACAATGCATTACATTTATTTAATGCATTTTTATCAATTGTTGTTTGTTTTTTATGCTATTTTTTAATGAAGTTCACATTTTCCCCCTCATAGTTTCATTCAATTTTCATAATAAGATAAATAAATAAAAATAAATAAAATAAATTGCAGAGTGAACTGACTCATATTGTTTTGCTTATGGCACTAAAAGGTCTTACTTAGGTAAAAAATGGTATATATAGGGTAATATATCACCACACTCTAAAAACTGCTGGGATAAAAAAACAACCCAACCATAACCCAGCCGCTGGGTCACTATTGGACAGAACACACGCTGGGTTGTTTTGACCCAAGTGCTGGGTTTAACCATTTAACCCAGAATTCTGGGTAGCTCATCTGACCCAACCAGTGAGTTAAATTGACCCTCTCGCTGGGTTAAATGTTACGCAAGAACGCAAAGAACAGACTTGACTTGGAAGTGCACACTCGAGGGTTTGAAGACACCGGATATATTGCAAATGGAACACAGCGTACAGGATGCGTCACACAGCCGCGATATATTATACCATAACCGTATTATACCAAAGATTGTCTTTTAGAAATACACAAAATGAAATAAATCTGCTGTTTTAACCAATACAGAGACATCACAGCCAGCGGTAGTTTTCAGAAGTTCTTTCCGAGGTGAGGCAGCGTTGGGCGGCTACATGAGCACAGGGCCCCTGTATTGCCTGGAGCTCAAATCTCTGAAATTCTTGGGGCAATTTTTTAAATAGATGCTATCTTTAATAACCGATTGATGTTTTGATCTGTACACACATACATTCTCGCTTAAACAACTCTTAAAACTACACTTTGTGACACAGTAACAGTAATATTTCAAACATTTTGCAGGCTGCCATTTGGAGAAATCAGAGAATAAAGAATAAACCAGTTGTTGGGTCAAAATAATCCAACCAGGTGTTCATTTCTAAAAGAGCGACTAAATTTCATTTGACCCAACATAAGGCAACCCAACAATGTGTTTAAAGTTCCCGAAATATCCCAGAATTTTGACCCAGCATAAACAACCCAACAATGTGTTTACAAAAACAACCCAGCATTTTTTTTTTTTTAGAGTTTAATAAATACAATTTCATGCCCTTTTATGTAGTGTCCGTAACTTTTTTTAATTAAAATCTTTCAATAATCTTAATTGTTCATTTAGATAAAGCTTGGGAAAAATCATAAACCTGAACAAGTGTAGTATTCAAAAATGCCCAAAAATCTGATTGTTTTTGTTTTACCAAAAACCTATTTAAACAACAATTTTTACAGGTCATATGTTTCTAGAATCCTACACCAATTTTATCATCAATACTAATAAAGAAATATTAATTTCTTTTTTTTTGCATTTTAAATGATTATTGTTTGAAATGTAATGAGGAAAAACAGCTATTTTTGGGGCACATATAAAAATCATCTCTCCAAAAGTCTCCGGCTGAAGTCAAATTTTTAGTGAAGCAAGATTACTCACTTGTATGTTGCATAAACTTGGCACACACACACTTTCTGTACTATATGTATAACAACATAAAAAAATAAAAAAATAAATAAATCAGCACCAATATTGTGTTTTGGCTGTGACTTATTTATTTTAAAATATTTCTTTAAAGTACCTGATTAAACATATGGCTTTTATATTTCTTTATAGATCTACACAAACTTCAGATATAATTCACCACACACACACACACACACACACACACACTCTCTCCTACACTAACTTTACACTATACTGGAAGTGAGAGGAGAGTTTTTTTTTACAGACAGCATATGTGCGTGTGTGTGTGTGCGCATGTGTGTATGTGTGTGTGTGTGTGTGTGTGTGTGTGTGTGTGTGCTGTGTCTGTATGCGTGTGTGTGTGATGGCTAGTGCCCCCGGGGCAGCCCCGGGCTGGTGGGCAGCAGATTTTGTCAGTGACAGCTATGCTGCGTCCTCTCTCAGCCTGTCCAACACCGTCCATAAGAGAGTTCACAGTTGGAAAACTTTCTCTCGACATACACACCACATGGATATGTGAGACTCGCACACACACAGACACACACACACATTCTGTCCACTGAACCTGAACAGCGTATCAGAGACCAGCACTTAACCTCACGTCCCCCAGTCAAGGGTCCAGCCTTTGAGGACAACAGTGTCCACTCAATGAAGAGAGACGACAGCTACTTACAGGACGTGTCTGTCCGGAACAAACCATTCCTCAACTGAAAGGGGGGAGGGGGGGTATGCACAAATACACAACTTTTCTTTTATCTACACAACCCTGATATCTTGACATGTCGTAACTTCGCACCTTTAATCCTGAGACTGGAGACATTATGGGTGTGATAAAGATGCACATCCTGGTCTCTGATTGGTCAGAAACAACTTTAAGAAAACATTTAGGGTGTCTTTTAATGGAAGGAGTCAGTCAGAGGGGAATCTTTTCATGATTACTCAGTAACACAACACACTGCGTGTTTTTGTCTCAGTACCTTCGTGAGCTTTGACACACATTAACCCTGTAATGCTTTCATTATTTATACACATGTACTTTTCATTTTATGAAAATGTTCATAAATTAAAAAAAGAAAGAAAAAAAGAAAGAAAATCACCATTTACAATTATGGCCTGTGATACTGAAAGATCCATCTAGATATTTATTTATCTATTTGTTTATCTACGTCTATTTCTTTGTTTTTTTTTCCCCCCTGTTATTAAGCACAGTGTAATATAGCACAAAAACATTGTGTATATGTTTTATTAATCTTTCCTTCTTTCGTTTTCTCTTTTTGTCGATCTTTCTTTATTTCCTTTTTTCTTTTTTTCGTTCTTTCTTTAGAATTGAAGGCAGTGGTGTCTGGCACAAAAAACATATTACATAAGTTAAATAAAAATATTAATTAATTAATTAATTAATTAATTAATTAATTTATTTATATATTTTAAATGCTTCTATTTTTTAAGTATGTTCATTTATGTTATTTGTTTGTTTATCATTTATCTATTTATGTATTTTGTTGCTTTTATTTATATTAAAACAAACATTTCTGTTTATTTATTGGTTGTTGTTTATTTAAATTGTGGTGTCTGGCACAAAAATGTTTTTGTCAAGTCTTTGTTTGTTTGTTTAACTGCAGAAAGCAAAGGCAGAAAACTCTAGAGCTCCAGAAGTTTACACTGATTTACAGATCGCTCTAAAGTGACCTGATTTATAGTTTATATTTTATTTTCATGTCCCCGAGGATCAAAGGGTTAAATGTAACTATAAACCAATACAGAGTGACAAAGTGTCGTTACTTATTTAATCAATAAACATGTACATGTGGAGTAATGTTCACCTCTCTCTCTCTCTCTGTATTTGTGTGTGTGTGTAAGTGTGTGTGTGTACATGCTACAGTGAATCCCAGTGTGTTCATTTCAGCCTCATTTCCAACAAGTCACTTTTTTCCACAGCTTTGTGACGGAGTGTGTTGAGCCGAGCTCGGCGTTCTCATCGTCGCGTATCACAGCGTCCATCTGTGTCTGTATATGTGTGTGTTTCTGCGTGTATCTGCGTGTATGTGTGTTTGTGTGTGTGTGTGTGTAACATTCAGCAGAATTGCTCATTTCCAGGCATGTATGGAGATCATCAGTGTGTGATAATGCGTAAACAAGCGCACCGAGACACGATCTGCTGTGAAATATGGTGCATTGTTAAAAGAAAAAAGGAAAGAGAGACGAGGTGGAGAACAGACGCTGCACTTTAACTGCACTTCTACAGTACAGCGTTTTATTCCTTTTATACCTCAGTTTCAGTCTAAACATCGGAAAGTATATTAATTCATCTCCCCCTCAGAAACAGAGCTAACCTGTCTGATTCATCATCATCATCATCATATTCACAATTCCTCATCTTTATCCTGCTCCTTTTCATCACTATTACTCTCCTCCTCCTCCTCATCATCATCACAATCCCCATTCTCCTCATCTTCATCTTTCCCTTTGTTATCATCATCCTCTTCCTCCTTTTACTTCTCCTCCTCCTCATCCTAATCATCATCATCATCCTCTTCCTCCTCCTCATCACCTTCATCAGATTGATGTTAACTTCTGTACGCTGATTGGTCAGAAGCGTTTGATTAAGCGTTCAGTGAGAATATGTATATATATACTTATAGAATTCTAAAAATTAAAATAAAAATCTGTCTGAAAAAAGTTATTTGTTTTAGAGAAAAACAGCTTGAAGTCTCTAAATGTCATTCCTCTCTTAACATGAGCACTGTAGACACGGGAAATGTCTAAGATAAATAAAATAAATACGTTGGAATAAAAGACATGTATGAATTAAAATGTAGGCACAAAGTAACAAAACTATTCCTAACGACACTAATAATAACACTTGATGTGTGTACAGCTACTCAACTTTACAATAATGCTCACACTGTGTTATTAAACGCTAAAGTAAAACATGAGCTCTGACCCTTTATGACGACTGCTATGAGTCTTATGAGTCTTATCAGTGTTATGAGGGTTATGACTAAGCAGGTACTGGTCTGATGATGGACATCTGAGAGCTGTGTGTTCTCGGGGTGTGTAACGATTCTCAGGTATGTGATGAAGACTGACGTCATTCCACAGAGGGGCTGTTTGCGGTCCAGGGGCAGAAACCTGATGCCTGTGCTGAGCATTGTGGGAAGTGCGCACACAGTCCACAGTGACTTAAAAGGAGTCGAGGTGTCTGTGGGAGCCGCGTCAGTGTGAAACGACACGCTGATGTGGAACATGGACGTACAGCGCTAATGAAGCGGCTAATCTGCCGAACTCACGCGGCGCTTCCTGTCAGATGCAAGGCCGAGATACAGGAAGTGTTTTACAGAAAAAGTACAGTTTGGGTTTGGATTAGAGCTGGACACAGGAGGGAATCGGTTCGCTCTCTTACTTGGCATTTAGCAGAGTTTTTCCGCAGCAATTTGTCTTTTCGCTATCGTGTTACAAGGTGAAAGGGACAAGACGAACGAAGAAACACTGATATCCGACATTTTCCACTTTGAGACAGACAGAGAGAGAGAGAGAGAGAGAGAGAGAGAGAGAGAGAGATCCTGGAAGAGAATCATATTTTCATGGACTCTGTTATTAGTCTTTATGTAATAAACACATTTTAAAGGTGTGATCCAGATAAGCTTGACTAATTTTCTTTTTTACACTTTTTCAGCCGTTCTCTCTTTCCTGCCCATATTCCTAAAGCTCCGCCCCCTTCAAATCTACAAGGTCTAGAAAATGATTGACAGAAGGCCCGTCCAAACACAAAAAGTCAGTTTTCCAAACATGTTTTCTCATCCATTAATATTCACCAATTCTACTGAAACCTTAAATGCTTAAAGCATTTTTATAAAAATTTTAAACCATAGTATTTATACGAGTCAGAAATAAAAGCAATAAAATAATAATATTATAAAATAATATTAATATAAAAATGAAAATAATATAATAATTAAAAAAAAATCTTAATGCACCTTTAACCATCTTTAACCATGGAGGCTGTAATATCTGTGTAATTTATTATTTTTAAAAAAGTTTGTTTTTGCTTGTTATAAATAAGTAAGCTGCAATACATGACTTAACATCAGCAACAATAATTTTACTCCATAAATAAAAGCAGCTCAACCCTGTAAGATGGAATTCACTTTACATCATAATTAGGAATCATAATTTAATAAGACTTTCGCTCACTTTTTCTGTGACTTTTTTTTTTTTGGCTTGACTAACCATTTAAATATAATAAGCAAAAAAAAGTGAACACAGAGCCTGTGCTGTTCGTCACGTTTTATTATATTATTCACGTTAATTATATTAACTTCACTTTATAAAGGAATTCATTTCTTTTATGAGTCCATTTATTGCTTAATATTACACTTCATTTAAGCTGCTTATTCATCCATTAATCACTCACTGCCTAGCAGATATATTTAAATACATACACTGTATATATATATATATAATATGAGAATGTTTTCTTTTATTAATCGATTCATTGGACAATCCCACACTCGTTTCATACCTTTTCTTCCGATTTAAAATGCCCTAATTTCGCAGAAACTCCCGACTATCCTGGAAATGTCTTCGCTTAACCTTTTATTTCGATCTATCATAAGAGAGGGAGTTAAATTTACACTAATCCCTGCTGTTATGTGCTTACGAAGCTGAGCCGAGTGCTTTGAGAAGCATAAACCGAGGTGTGATGTCTCCCTCAGGTAATTTGGGAGAACATGGATCCCGTGGATCGCGTGCAAACTGCCACACACACACACACACACACACACACACACACACACACACACACACAAAAATGTGTTGGTTTGGGGATCTTTTTTTTGGGAGGGGGTTGAGTTTAAAAATAACTAAACATAATGCAGTAGTTTTCGACTTTATTTGTAGAGATGAGAAAACTTCACTGCAATAAGACAAGAGGCTAAAGGGGAGGACAGGAGAGAGAGAGAGAGAGAGAGAGAGAGAGAGGGAGCAGGGGGACTAGGACGAGGCGGGGGTCGAGTGTGTTGTCGGTGGTCAGCAGTGTGAGTCTCGCCGGGGGCCGATTGCCCTGATTAGTGTGTTTTGTTATCCGTTTCGTGCACGAGGGACGCGCGTTAGGTGTGTGTGATAAAAACTAAATTTACTCTGTTGCTGTGGGAAATGAAGGCCGTCTTAAATTAAATAACAGTTCCTGTGCTCCCAAAAAAAAAGGAGCAGATATTAAATTAGAAATTTAATAAAATAAAATTCAATATAAAAATGTAATTGAATTTATTGTATTACTTAAAAAAAAAAACGAAGGAAATGTGGTGTATGTGTGACAGGTGCGATAATCATAATTTTTACTATCATTTTATTTAGAATTGTTATTATTATGATTATTATCGTTATTATTATCTTAGATGTGCCTCCTTTATTCCATTCTTGATCACTTCAATAGAAAAGGTCAACCCTCATCTTTCTCTCTCTCACACACACACACCCACACACACACACACCCACACACACACCCACACACACACACACCTAATATGCAGCTACTGTATGGCCTGCTATTGTGATAAAGAATACAACAATCTAAAAGCGAGAGAAAGAGAGAAAGAAAGAAAGAGAGAGAGAGAGAAAAGGGGCATGGAGGATAAAAATAATGTGTGTGAGAAATGACACTTCTTCAGCACTCTTACCTTTCACCTGTCAAGAGGGAAAAGGAGCCTGAATTGTTAGTCGGCATATTAATGACTCGCATTCATAGCGTTTTCTGTTCGGGCTTATCAGTCATCAGGGGTGGCCTTTAATATAATAATGCTTTTCCAGTTATTATGAATTGTTGATGCATCCTCTCTCTCTCTCTCTCTCTCTCTATCTGTTACGAAGCTATAAAACAAAGCCTGGATTGAATCTTATTAATGCTGAGGTAATTATTATAATTGTGATAATAATAGGGAATCTGTACGAGATAATGTCCGAACAACAATCTGATACAGAAAATAACAAAGCGACGACCTTTTATTTCCGCTCTCTCACCCACACAGCACATCTCTCCGCAGTGTATAAACATCTACACAGACGTCAGCGTTTCGTCTCAGGTCATTTTATTATATTTTACTTAACTAACTTTACAGCTTCTTTACATGATAAGCGCTTCCACACGCTGTCTTTCGAAAGCACATTAAAACTTGTGTGATCGAGGAGCTCATGACCGCCGCGTTCGGTGTTTGAGCTCTGACATCATACCTGAACGAAAAGTCAAATCGTCATTATAGCACTGATTTAAAAACCGGGATGGTTACTATAGTAACAACCGATACGCTGCACAAGCTTTATGCATACGTGTGCTTAAGCGTGTTTAAATGTTGGCATGGTGATGCATTCTGTAAGGAGATGTTTATTAACGGTCTGTGGGATGAGTCTTTAACTTTAACTCCAAGCATTTAAGAGATCTCAAAGCACAGTCATTTATAATTCTTTTCTTTTCTGCAACTAAATTTCTTCCTTTTCAACACTATTCCTCCAGGTTTTAATAAATCACGGGACAGTCTTTAATCCAATTTTCTTTCCATGTTGAATGTTTTCTTTGTTTGCTGCAGGCCAATAATTTGACCCTTTTGAAATGTATAACTCCTTTGACCTGACGCTGATATACCTCACTGATTTCTTTTCTTTTCTTTTTTTTTTTATCATAGTAATAAGCTTTAAGGTCTTTGGCTTTTATTCTCGAAGCTGAATTGTGAATGTTATTTCTTTTTTTTCCATCCTCGCACACTTCCTCAAATCACTGCAAGTTCTCCAGATCTGTGGATTTTACATCCTAGCTTTCAAGCTGAAGAAAGTAAAAGAATTTACAAAGAATTAAAATAACCTCACGATCATAGCACACAAGAAAAGTGCAATTGCGTAGATTTTATTCATATCTAATAATTCAAGCCATTATTTGATTTTTTCCCCCACTCTTGCCCTTTACAGTCAATTGTACTGTATCTGTGTTTGTTTTTAGTCACTGAGCTTAAGCTCAACCACTTTCATTTGAAATAATAACTAATTTCAACAACCTTCATATTAGCTGATGGTTATCTGCAGCATTATACTGTATACTGTAGGAGAGAGACACGAGTATAACACATCATAGAGCTATAATTATAAATGATTGCGTGTTATAAAACCTTTTAACATCCTCAGTAAGATAAAAGCAATTGGGGTCACCCATGCTGTGTTCTGCTTATAACTGAGGTTAAAACGAGGAGGTCAGAGAGTGTACACGCAGTCAGGTATTTTTAAGAAGCACTGTAGTATACGTCTAAACCAGAGGAATCTGACGTTAAGTGAAGTTAAATTATAATGGGAAAGGCAGCAAAGAAGAGCTGAGGGATGAGATAGGAAACTAGTCCCTCCCCCGGCCAGTGAAGAGCGTAAAGGACTACTGTATGTGAACCCTCTGTAGGCGGCTCTGGGACATCCTGGGGACACTCTGCCAGTTTGTCTTAGGAACATAGAATTAAATTGTTTATGGAAATAAATCCTGCTTTACTTCATTCCATCATCAGACTTTAGACTTTGATTTGTTTTACAGCTGTTTTAAGGATAATATTAATGAACAACTAGTCAGAGAGGGTGAACCACTGCATTCTTTAATGTGCTTGGGGCAATAATTTCGACAATCATTGCTTTTTATGATGATTAACAGTGTAGTCCTCTTCCAAACGGTTGAGATGACACTTCATGGTAAAAGTATAAAAAAAAATCCAAATGCAAATATAAATAAATAAATAACTGAATAATTAAAATGTTGCATGTTTGGTGAGGCGACAAACGTTTTCTGGCATTGCATCCACTTTATTTCTCGTAGCATGCTGTGAAGCAATTATAAACACACCCTATTTAAAGACAATCTCGTCTTTAATCTCATCACTATCTAAAGTACAATCTTGAGGATTTTTTTTTTAGCACAGCATTCCTCGATTACGCAGTACAGAAGGCTCAATCCGGTTAAGTTTGACACATTTTTCAGTATGATATACAGTAGTGAGTCAAAACTCTACCAAAATGTTGAGTAGAACCATAAAGGTTTAAAACCAATATGAGTTTTATACTCCAGCACTGCTTTTAATTATAGTGTACATGTTCTGGTCCCATTTACTGCAAATCTTTTGCCACCTAAAGACCATGCGTGTATTTCCTCGGCTCGTGTTTACAGTTTGTGTTTACAGCGTGCAGCTTGTTTCCAGTGAGCTTTGCTTGTGTATTTTATAATAAATCTGATTCCTTTTTGCATCTGTTACTGACATATAGCACACCGCTCATTTTTTATTCTTTTTTTGCACATCACATTATTGACTAACGTCCCTTGTGAACACTTGTGATGACTGTTGCAGGAGAGCAAAGCAAACAAGCTGTTTTAACTCTAAGTGTCTAATTAAACAATTATGTTTAAAGCGTTACATCGAAAGGCAAGTTTAATCTTAAAAAATAATAATAAATCTGGTGAAAACTCTAAAACCATAATTTTTTAGGTAAAAAATATATAGATTTTTCAGTGGCGTCCAATAAATTTTATCAATAACACAGTGTGTCGGTTTCGACAAATCACCCACACTGGAGAGTTTATTCCTTTTATACCACAGTGACGATTACAATGTATCATCTATTAAAGTACAGTACATTCTCTCTCTCTCTCTCTCTCTCTCTCTAAACTTCTCAATTCTAAAGACTTTCTAGTGCGGGAAAACTTCACAAAGTGCTGACACATTAAAGACAGCGCTTTTATTTTGCATGAGTCTGTTTATTATTAGTCTCAGATTATGTGCGGTTTCTCTGAGTCCCTGTGAACGAGCTGGAAACAATATCATATTAAAACTACAGCATTAATACGAAACTCTCCTTCGTCTCACAGCTGGATTTACTCTCCGAACCTTCTACCCAATCAGATTTAGGAATTTATGGTGCTGTGGTGAAGATAAACTAGAGTACATTGATGTTTTTTTATGTACCGCGAGGATGCTTAGGGTGTCAGGGCATCTTTCGAGGAGAAAGAGAGAGAGAGAGAGAGAGAGAGAGAGAGAAAGAGAGAGAGAGAACACATAAAAACACCTGAGCAGCTGTCAATTATTCTGGATTTATTCTTATGCCAATCTGAGGTCTTAAGGGTGAAAATGCAAATCTGCTTCACATTATTTCTAATCTAAACGTGTCTTCTGTTTTTGGCGACTGAACTTCTGAAATGTAAAAAAAAAAAAAAAAACTGTCTTTTTTTTGGCCTGTAGCGAATAAACAGCAGCTTTCCTTCGCTCAGTGCAGAGATACATCTCTGTCGCCAAAGTAAACAGTTACTCATTCTCAGTTGTCAGGATGGAGCAGGATCGTGTGCCATCTGTGCTAGGAGGAGAAGAGATTGGCCCACGGATCGGCGAAATCGTCTCAGCCTCCAGCAAACTGTGCAGCAAACTGGAACTTCTCTCCGAGGCTGAGTGAGGTGCCAAGCGTCCCAGAAATTACATGTATTTCAACAGGGTGATTAGCGTGAGCAGGTATCGCCCAGGGGACTTGGCTCCGAAAAAAACTAAAGATAAACAAAAAAACACCCTATGTGTGCTGAAACACCGACCGGAAATCTGAGCGTTTAACGTTCATAACGGCGGCTGCGGTGAGAAAAGCAGTAACGACGAGAGCGGCGGCAGCAACGCGAGGCAACCCAAGCAGCGACATGACAAATATGATGTGTTCCGTGTGCGTCGGAGATCATTTTTCTTCTCCGAGCGCATTATGTGGGGGGATCGAGTGCAGCTGATTGCATTTGAAATGTATTATGGGACATCTGTCTAAATCTGCGATGATGTAATTATATAATTGAACATGTGGAGCTCTTTCCTGGAATATTGTTACTGGTGGCTGGCACGGGAACGAACCGGGCTTCTGGAACAGAGCGAGGGAGAGAGAGGGAGAGAGAGGGAGGGAGGGAGAGAGAGAGAGAGAGAGAGAGAGAGAGGGGGAGAGAGAGAGAGAGACAGAGAGAGGAAGAGAGAGAGAGAGACAGAGAGAGAGAGAGAGACAGAGAGAGAGGGGGAGAGAGAGAGAGAGACAGAGAGAGAGGGAGAGAGAGAGAGAGAGACAGAGACAGACAGAGAGTGAGAGAGAAAACGTTCCGGAAAACCATCAAAACAGTGTTAAAGGGATTTGGAATATTTGGGGAATGTCGGAAGCCTATTTTTGGTTTTTAGGTCATTTGTTAAACATTGATTTTGGACAGAGTATTACTCACACACACACTCACTCACACACACACACACACACACACACACACACACACACACACTCTCTCTGCGTCTCTCTCTCTCTCTTCCTTTGTCTTGACTTCCGTCCCATGGTTAAATATTTATCATTTCATTTCATTTTTATTTTCTCTTTTAACTTCAATTACCTCATTAAAAAATATTATTTTTCAAAATTTTTTCTGACCCTTTTTATGTTTTTTTTCTCCCTTTATCCATTTATTTTCACAATGGTTTGCTACACACTCTAGCATGCCTCAGTGTTTTCCTTTATCTTGCCTTCTCCTGTATTTTCTCCCCTTTTTAACTTTTCTTAACCAATCAATTATTTTTCCTTTTTTTTCCAACTCTCATTTATTTTAATTTCTCTTCCTTAACCTTTTCCTTCCTTTTGCTTCCTTTTATATTTTTTCATCTCTTCTGTCTGCTAGTAATTCTGTCAGTTTCTATCATGTTTAGTTTTTTCGTTTCGGTTATGTTTTTTTTTTTATTCTTAGAATACACATAAGAATTATTAGCAGTAATCAAAATATAAACTAACCAAAATGGAAACAGTCCAAAAAACAACAACAAACAAACAAAAACAAAAAAAATATTATTAATAGACGTTTTATAAAACAATTGACATTGGGTAAAAAAGGCAAGTAATATTATGATAAAAAAATTTTTTTAATGTATGTATTTTTTGAATATTTATTTAAAAAATATGTTTTTTTTTATTATATTTGTGATCTCTGTACATGTAAGCTGGAAATCATGTGCAGTGCATTATGGGTAATTGGCTTCGCGAGTACAAAAAAATAAAACAAGATTTTTTTTTTTGCCGCAAATATACTTTGGTGGATTCATTTGCAACGAACATGCGCACACACACACACACACACACACACACACACACACACACACACATTACTACAGAGGATGCTGGTGAAAGAGTGTCAGGATGAATAGGCCCTACTGCAGAGAGCGCCTTAAAGAAAAGTACACGTGAAATCCCGTCACGGCCGTCCGTCACGTCGAATCTACAAGCGATAGAAGAATAGAAGCTTCACTGCTTGGAGAACTGGTGACAGAGAGAGAGAGAGAGAGAGAGAGTGTAAAGAAAAGAAAGAGAAAAAAAGACCTGCAGCTAATCCGATCTAGGGTTCGATAAAAGACCAAGGCATCCTTCTCTCTCTCTCTCTCTCTCAGCCCATGTGGAGCGTCGGGTGTCTCAGCAGGTGGTCCGATCTCAGACCCGCACTCCTCCGCTACAGCGTCATCTCTTTAATCACGTCGTCCTCCCGGCCCTCATGCTGCGATGAAGTTGTCACCTGCTTTCGTTCAGCAAACCCTTTACCTGTGCGATTTCACCTCAGTGAAATGAAATATTTCTCGCTGATGAAATATAACACGACATCATATCATATCGTTTACACGCTTCTACAGCTCGTACTTTTACATGCGTAAGAAACCTACGAGGGTTTAAATGATTTTTTTTTAAACGTCACGCTGACAACATGTGTTTATAAACAAGCAGATGAAGAAGACAGCTGTGTGTGATGGCAGGTGAGAAGAAACGTTTAACAAAGGTACAACATATTCATCACAATGAGTTAAAGACAGGACAAAAACATTATTATTAATTTTTTTGTTGTGTGTTTGTTTGTTTTATCCGTGCTGGGATCCAGATATCATGAGATTCGTTTACGGAGTGTGTAATGTAAAATGATGACGGGCCAAAATGGCGGGCTCCTACTGGAAACGTTTCAGCTCTACGGAAAACACAAATGATAAAAAGAGAAACGTGGGACGATGTCGACGCTTCCCTACACACAGAGTCAAGTTTTGGTTTTTTTTCCCTTCCTTCCTCCCTCCTCCCTCCTTCTCTTCATTGTTCTCTACTAGAATGAACTGTAATATCACACGAGAGCTGCGAGACTTTGATTTCCCACTGACGCTACGCCGCTGCGCCTGATTGGCTTGTCCACATGGCCGTGGAACCGGATTGGACGACGCGGTTAGCTCTCTGACGTAGGCTGCACAGCGTGAAGTGCGTCTCGTATGAACTAAAAACACACACACACACACACACACACACACACACACACACTGCTCGGAGAAGAGAAGTGACAGCGCTTGATGTATAGCTTTCCCATGAGCCTTTGCTTGTAACAGCTCGGGAAACAAATGTTGGGTTGTTATTTTTTTATTTATAAATGATCCGACCTTAAACTCCTTCCGCTTCAACATGATTTTCTGAAGCGCTTCTCCTGTATTTATAAAAACAACCGGAGAATTAAATCACTGGTTTAAAAAAGCAATAATTAGCGTGTTTTGTTATAAACTGATGCTTATTTATTTTTAGGAAATGCGTTTAAAAAGCCCTGAACTAATCTGCTCTGTTCACCGAATGCTCCATGTGACTGATATCTCAGGATGCTCTTCATCGCTCACTGCTGCTTTCCCTCATTTACTTACGACGTCCCCAATAAATACAAACAAAAACATAATTCTACAGAGATAAAATAAATAAATAAACTGATAAACATTTATCCTTGAGACACACAAAATAAATGTGAATGTATGAATGCAGGTCTGTTTATTTCACAGTATGTTAAGCTTCATTAATATAAAATAATATGATTCAACAGCATACAATATATTTCTAGCATTTAAATCAATCACTGCATTAATAAAACAAAAAGCTTTCTTTCCCTTCCTATAGATTAGACCACACATATGGTATATAGAGTAGATCAGACCACTGATATCTTATATAAAGCAGATCAGACCACTAATATCTAATATAGAGTAGATCAGACTACAGCTGTATTATATAGAGTAGATCAGA
>JAQMYJ010000039.1:5294540-5307488 GCA_030014305.1 Clarias laeviceps | reverse complement strand
ATTAATGAACAATTATATACACAAGATATGTATATCTTTTGTATATCATAAGATAATTTGGAAAAATTGTATATCTACTTCTGATTATTGTATATGCTGTAGATGAGGTGGGCTTTATTTGTTCATTTAGTTTGACTTTTTATACATTTTAATTAGTGTATAAATTTATACGTAGTGCATGTACTTTTTAGTTCTTTTCAAAAATATAATTATTAAAATTTCCATCCACACTGGAATAATTTCTTGTTCACTTTAGACCTTTTTTGTTCACTTTGGATGGGATTTTTTGTTTTTATAAAATAAAATAAAAAGAGAGAGAAACAATTTGACATAGTTGAACATAATTTTATTTTTAGCTTAAATGAATTACACTTTAAAGTAGAAAGTGTTGAAGTTTATGCTTTTTTGCCATTTCTTATTTATTCTGTATAGAAGTCTGCGGTGTCTGTGCTTTGTAACAGTCAGTGGTGAAGTTATAACGTTTTTAAAATGTTTAAGATTTGACCACAGAGGAGACCTAACCTTTATGCTTCATGAACTTGCTGAGAGAGAGAGAGACAGAGAGAGAGAGAGACTTTAGTGTTGATGGAGTGAATGTTGATATCGGCTATAACGTAAGTGAGAACAGTTTAATGGTCAGTGTAAACTGTACAGAGAAAGTGTCGAGAGAGGATTCATTAGGCGTTATGAAGCAGGAGCCGCGTGGGAGCCCTTGCACATGTACAGAGTGAACTGTAAATGAAGTCATTAGGACGAAAGTAAACAAAAAGTCCTCAGTTTCCCTCCTCGCTGAGAGACGTGTGACCTGTGAACCTGATAGCTGTGTGAATTTCTCTTTAAAACATGTTTTATGGTAAGAATATAAACTCTATATGGGACATGGTGATAGAAGAGTTAAAGAAAAAGTGTGTGTTAACATTAGCACACACAGGAGACATGTTAAAGCACTGTTTCTCTTTAAAAATCAAGGTTCTGATTAGGGGCAGGTTGTTCTCAGTGCCCAGGCTCTTGGAGGTGTTTGTTTAGTGTGATGTCAGTATAGTAAAGTCTACAGTAAAGTATAATGCTGAGGAGTGTGAATGTGGAGCAAATACAGGATAGAGGTCAAGAGCTTAAACACCATGTCAGACAGGTTTATGTGATGTTTGACCACAAAGACTTGACCATAGAAATGTTTGCAGGAGGTATTATAGACAAACAACAGTATATTAACTGTAAATTAGTAATGCTTTTCCTCATAACTTACACAAGGAAAATGTATTAAAGTATATTTTAATAAAGGACAATTAGCCTAATTTTCATGTCTTTGGACTGTGGGTGGAAACCGGAGTACACAGAGGAAACCCACCAAACACGGAGGAGAACACGAACCCTCGAAGAGGGACTCGAACCCACTGTCACTGCATTTAGACAATTAAATTTAGCCATACATTTAACCAATTAAATTAAATAATTTTAATAACAACAATAATAATAAATATTTCACTCACTCATCATTTATACCACTTAGGCGACTTAGGGCACAAGGTACACCCTGTGCCAATCCATCGCAGTGCAAACACACTTTCACACACTCGCACACTACAGGCAAATTGGGAACACCATTTAGCCTAATCTTTAGACTATTGGAGGAACCCGGAATTCCTGGATGAAACCCACCAAGCACGGGGAGAACATGCAAACTCCATGCACACAGAGACGGGAATCGAACCCGGGCCCTAGAGGTGCAAGGCGACAGTGCTAAACACTAAGTCACTGTGCCACCCGCCCTAAATATGTCTAATAATAATAATAATTATTACTAACAGTATTATTATAACATACACGACAGTCTTTTTTGCCCTAATACCCAGATTAAACACTTCTTTTTCCACAAAAATGTCTCTCTCGTATTCAGATTCTCTCATCACTTAACTTTGTATTTACTTCATACGCTGTTTTCTATAGTACTTTACTTTCCTTCCTCTCTCACTTCCTTCCTTCCATCCACTAACATCTACTTGGACATCCTCCTATCTTGCCTCTGATTGGTCTAAAGCCCATAAACTAACCAGCTGAGGTGCAGCCATGTCCCAAAACAGTGTTTTTCAGAAATGCTCAGACTATTCTCTGTTTTAATTGGAGTAAAGGGGCTCAGAGACGAGTCTGTATAATCAGTATGAGACGTGAGATTGACGTCTGAACACACACACACACACACACACACACACACACACACACACACACACACACACGGTTCAGCGTAACTAACGCAGGAGACTTGCCTTAATGCTTCTGAAACCTGACGAAGGCGATTATTAGAAAAGTAAACAGTGCTTCACTACATGAAGGATTTTAAAGAAGATTTTTGCCAGTTTGAAAAGTGTGTATGTGTTTATGAGAGAAAGAGAGAGAGAGAGAGAGGGAGAGAGAGAGAAAGAGAGAGAGCTTGACGGCAGTGTTAATTGTTTCGGATGTGTGCTTTGCACTCTGGGCTCTGGCGTAATCAGTGGTCATGATCACACGGCTGCAGTGGGCCATCAGACTCTGCCTCGGTGGAGCTTCGAGCTTTTACACATCTGCTTTGATGACCTGTAATTGCACGTGTCCTGATGAGGACAGATTATTGCTCTCTCTCTTTCTCTCTTTCTCTCTCTCTCTCACACACACACACACACACACAACCACACAACCACACAGACACACACGCTCCCTGTGGCCCACTTCATGGCCGTACGTGTGCTGACTGAAGCTCTTCTGCGCCACTGGTACTCAGGCCTGCTTTTCCCACACACTCCACAAAACTGTGTGTGTGTGTGTCTGTGTGTGTCTGTGTGATACGGTGTGTGTGTGTCTTGTGAGAGTTCAGTCATAGACGGTTTCCTGCGGAGAGCTAGGATTGGGGTACTCGGTGAGTTTTAAGAGAAGATGTGTTGGATTGAGACACAGCCCTCCCGCCAGGCCGTGGTGCAGAAGCGGACGCTGTTCGGGGAGATAACGTGAAGCTCAGCGTTCTGAAAACTGCCGACTCGGACACGGAATCATACTTCAAATGCGCACTACACACGAGGAATCGTGAATCGTGACCCCTGGGGTCAGTCAGTCATTTGCACGGCTTTTATCACTCGAGTGAAGAAGGGAAGCAAAAAGCGTCAAGTTCTACAGAGCAGGAAAGAACAAGCGGCCTTTTTCGGGATATTAGCATTAGCATGATTTTTAATATGAATTATTTATATTGGGGAGGAATAGTTGTGGGAAATAAATCAATAAACCTTACCAGTTGTGTGTATATGCATGATAAATATGGGCCAAATGTGAATGATCACTTCTTACCACCTTTAGTGCAACTTTGGCACAATTAACATCTTTAAATAATAATAATTTTTAACATTTATTTAAAATTTTTAATATATAATAGCAATAATAGCAATAAATCAGCTTTTTTTTTTGTCTATTACTAAAGTAAAGTAGTTTGAAAGTAATTTTATTTCATGTGTCTAACATACAGTAAACATACCATTATTTGATTTTGTGCAAATTACATTTTTTTTTCTTTTACTGCGAGATGTTCATAGATGCTGTATCATAAGTGTGAACTTACAAAGTATAAGTTAAGAAGGAACTTTTATAGCAGAATAATAAATCACTTGTTGTACACACATTGTACACATATAAAAGGAATAAAACACTTTTACTGTATAATAAACCATTTCTACCGTACAGCACCCGTCAGATGTTTGGACACAATTTTTCGATTTATTTTCTACATTCTAGAACAATAGTGGTCAGCTGAGGTCAGCTTTTCTGGACTAGTCTTTGCAAGAACATTTGCAAAACCCATCAAGCACCTTTAAGTAACTGTCTCTCATGAAGACCATCCCAGGAAAGCAAGACCAAAACTTACCTCTGCTGCGGAGAACTCAGAATTCACCAATTAACAAACGGCACAGATTAGAGCCGTTAAGAGCATAAGTTGGCGACTTAACTGTTCAAAACAATTATTGCATATTTTGGACACCTTCATGTACTTTAGAAAAAGACAAAAAACAGGAAAGACCATGAAATTGTGGGGTGGGGGGTGGGATTTTGGGGGGGTGCTGGCCTCGTGCAAACTTAGAAGCACTTTAGACGATGTGATGAAAGAAAAATCTCTAGAAAGCTTGGCTAAAGATTTCACTCTATCTTGCTATTACTGCTGAATTACACTGCAGTTGGCGGCACTTGAGAGAGCTATTTATTTTGACCCAGATATGTAGAACTGTGGTTGTCAGGTCAGGTCAAATCACAGAATAAAATCAAAGTGTCGCCTGGGCAAAATGGTTGAAATTGAATCACATGACTCAATGCTGATGTAGCAATGATATTTTGATGATATAAACACAGTGGAACGATTTCATTAATGATTGTGGGTTAGATTGTGGTATGATGTGATGATTGGGTATTAAAGCAGAACTGATGGCTTTTGATTGATTGATTGATTGATTGATTGAAGCAGGAAAGTGGGGAAAAACACACACATTCACCTCCCCCACACATTGGTGTTGCCTAAAAGTCTGAATTCACAAAATCAACGTTTTTTTTCCATTCACACAATTTGTATTATTTCTCCTGTTCTTTTTTTTTTTTATCCCAGACCTTCTGCAAGTTGGATTTAAAACAAACAACAGAAGATGGAACAGAACCAGACCTAACAGAACCAGACATAAGACCACTCGACTAATCAGAATCGGCCCTGCAGTAAAGGAGGAAATCATCTCTGTAAGGTTCTGATACATTAAGAAATGTTTAACCTTCTTTTTGTCCAATCATGTGTCCAGACTTTTGGACTGCACTGTGAACACGATATTTATAAGCAAAGACTCAGATCTGTATTTAGTGTTGATGCGCTGAGTAAGCATGTTGACTTAATGTCACTTCCTGAACTAGCAAGAATTTAAATTTGTAGGTCAGGCGTTACGGGTCACAGAGACTCTCTCTTTTCCATAATTAAGTCTCTCTCTCTTTTTAAGGTTTTATAATATGATGTGAACTTTCCCAAGCTTCTATGGCAATAAACCAACCTCATCATTGTGCTTCCTGATTCCTTATATGGTAACACTTCCTATGTCCCATGATCAGGTCGTGTCTGCTGGAACCCTTTTGTCGAACAGGAAAATGTCAACGTGTTCCCTATCGTCGGTGTGTCTCCGTGTGTCTCTATGACTTGCACGTTAATGACATGAAACGTCACGTTTCCGTGTGTGTTTGTCCCTCTCTCCTGTACCGGGTTCAGGTGCTTGATAATTCTTCTTCTTTTAATTCATCTAAAAACTTAACAATTTAGACACTCTTCTTAAACCTAACTCTCTCTCTCTCTCTCTCTCTCTGCACTGTTGACCCGTCAGACACAGTTCCCGTGTCTCACCCACTTTCTTTGAGTCTCTTTTCGTTATCAAGAATAAATGTGTGCTTTCATTCTGGGATTTGCACCAGAGCCTTGTTCAATATGAGGAGAGAAATCGAGAGCGAGAAACATCCCTGTGCAGCAGAGGAGGATTTAAAACTAAAAAAAAAAAAAAAAAAGCAGAAAAGAAAAGAATGAGCTGAAGTAAGACGAGTGTGTAATTAAACACGGCCCTAAAATGGCCTGGATTTTTTTGCTTTATTTTTTTTGTTCTTATGCACTCCCGTTCACACCAACATCATGTAACATTTGGTTACATACTGTAATCCAGGTGACTGTAATCCTGTAATTGAAATGATGATTTATATAATAAATAAATGATATAACAGTTAAGGGAAAATAATCAACAGTAGCTCAGTGCGATGAGGTGGCGTGACTGTTTTCTGATTGAAATTGATTGTTTTGCTAGAACAAAACATCCCATAGTCTCCACATCGTTTCATAAAACAATTTACCAATAAATAAATAAATAACACATCAGAGGCGCACACACCCTGGACTACTTCTTTTACACACATCACAACTGTTACTCCAGCAAATTAGCATAATGAAAATGAAGCGAGAGAAGACCGAGCCCCCGGGTAATCACGCGCTCAGGATTTGCTGTTGATGCATTTCAGCTCTAACCCCACATTAATCTCGGAAAAAGCCGTCACCGCTGCGCTCAAACGACGGGCCGGCTGAAACCGAGGTGCCGGGGGGAAGAAAAAAACATCAAGGTGGAGTTTGTTTTTGTTCCGAAGTGATCCGAGTGCGCTGCTGGAGAGCACCATGAGACAAAGCCCTGATTAAGAGAACTCTGAAACATCTGTGGGATTCAGCCGGCAGAGAATCATCGCGAGGCTGCCATGGGAAAGTTTCTCACTGCTGCTGAGAGCAAACAGGAGGCTGAGAGTGAGAGTGCAGCAGGTTCTCATCATCATCAACTTCATCAACATTGTTCTGATTATCAACTTCATCATCATTGTTCTGATCATCATCATCATCATAATCACCACCACCTCCATCATCATTCTCACCACCATGTCCATCATCATCATCATCACCTCCACCAACATCACTACCTCAACCACCTCCATCATCATTGTCATCATCATCACCACCTCCACCATCACCACCTCCATCCTCATTATCCTTATCATCATCATCATTACCACCTCCATCCTCATCATCAGCACCTCTACCAACATCATCATCAACATAATCACCAACTTCATCACTACCACCTCCATCATCACTACCACCTCAATCATCACCACCACCTCCATCATCCTCATCATCATCACTACCACCTCCATCCTCATCATCATCAGCAGCAGCAGCACCTCTACCAACATAATCACCACCTCCATCATCACTACCACCTCCATCTTCACCACCACCTCCATCATCCTCATCATCAACACCACCACCTCCATCCTCATCATCATCAGCAGCAGCAGCACCTCTACCAACATAATCACTACCTCCATCATCACTACCACGTCAATCATCACCACCACCTCCATCATCCTCATCACCACCTCCATCCTCATCATCATCATCAGCAGCAGCAGCAGCACCTCTACCAACATAATCACCACCTCCATCATCACTACCACTCCATCATCCTTATCATCATCATCAGCACCTCCACCAACATCATCATCACCATCAACACCTACACCATCATTATCATTGTGATTTTCAACATCACATCCATCTTAATCACCACCTGCATCATCATCATCATCATCATCATCACCTCTACATCCATCATCACCACCTCCATCATCATCATTACCACATCCACATCCATCTTTATCACGACCTCCACCATCATCATTGCCATCCACAGGATCTTTCGCCATCTCCACCGTCTCCATCATCATCATGATCTTCATCATTACCATATCCTTCAGCATCATCATCATCGTGATCTTCATCACCATCACCACCTCCTTCATCATCATGACTATTATAAAAAATAAATTAAAAAAGTGAATTGTATGTCATAAATTGTTTTATATCATTGAATAAACAAGCAACAAACTTGATTTTGTGTTTAGTCTCATAAGCTGTTTGACATGAATAAAAACAGTGAAAAAAACAATAATAAAAAACTCACTCACTCAAAGAATGAACTAAACAAACAAAACAGAGAGGGAACCATTTCACAAAACTGAAGAAAAAGTGATTCATCTTTGCCTTTTTTTTAATTCCAGGTATTACAGGAAGATTAACTGTAACTGGACAAAAAACTATTGTCTCTTGTTTGGGACTACAGTCACGTCAGGACATACGTCCACCCCAAAAACCTCTCTCTCTCTCTCTCTCTCTCTCACACACACACACACACACACTGGATTAGCCTGAAATCTGTTAGCAAAGAAAAAAATGAATGTGAGAAAGAATGAAAAGCTGAAGACGGAGTGTTTTCTTCATCAAGCAAATGTGTGAGGTTTAGAAATCATCCGATTGCATGGATACACCTGGACGTGTTATCGCGCTCATCACACAGAGGGATGTCTCTATACACGCTCGGATCCGGGTGTAAATCACTTAGGCCACTTTTGCCCCAGAATCTGTCTGTCTGTCTGTTTTTCATCCATCTATTTATCCATCTATCGATCTACTGATCCATACATCTGTCCATCCAACCACCTGCCTGTCCTTTTATACATCAATGTATCTAATCTATCTATCCATTCATCCATCTATTCATCTACCCACTAACCTATCTATCTGTCTGTCTGTCTGTCTGTCTCTCTGTCTGTCGGTCTGTCTAAATAAAAAATATTGTTCCAGTTGTTTCTTAAAGGATCAAATTCCTTCTTTTTTTTCTCCGCCATACCATGATATGATTTTTTTTTTTTTTAGTTTAAAGCCCTTTTATGGTACACTAGAGTTAAATAAAGGCAAAGTAAAATTACACACACACACACACACACACACACACACACACACACACAATTAGAGAAACACTCTAAAACATATCTCCTGGATATGAGAGAGTGTAAAGTCGGGCACAAGCTGAATGTCCTTTCTCATTAGGAGACGGGTGAATGCTGATCCAGCGGCTCAGACGCTCCCTCGGGGGGCCGTTTGGTCCTCGGAGTGTGATTTCATGCCCGCAGACACGCTGTCCCACGGGGCAGTTTGTCCCATTTTAAGAACAAACGCTTCTCCTTATTCCATTTCTGAATTAAAGGTTGAGTTGTTTTTATCTCAGTGTACCCATGAGATCACACAAGACTTTCAGACACAACTATTTTGTTTATCACACACACCAAACAATGCACTTTCTTCTTTATTTCCAAGACTCTATTTTTTGTTCTTTTTTTTTTTTTTTTGCTTCTGAGAAACGCAGCCAGAGACGCCAAAATCAGACAGAGTATGAGATATTGGATTAGACAGAGCTGGCACAAAGGGCTCGAACTCCAACTGCTCTTTTGTGTCCCTTATACACCAGCCAGCATGTGTGTGTGCGTGTGTGTGTGCATGAATATCACTCCATTTTCACAAACACAAATCAAAATGACTGTATGTTGGAGTGAAGCGTCTCGCTGAGGCTCGGTGATGAGAGTAGAGAAGGTCGAGCGGCGCAGCAGCCACTCGTTAGTTTGGGGTTTTAATTGACTCGGTTTCTTTTCAGCTCCAAACCACAGCTGCGGCGCTGGGACTCGATCCCGCACCGCTTTAATGGCGTCCTGAACGCCGCCTCTTTCCCACAATGCTCTGCTCCGGCTCTGATCTGGCATGCTGGAGTCTACACACACATGTCGCTTGATCGTACCACGCGCACACACCAAACACTCCCGATTTGATGAAATAGTAGAGCAATCAGGTGAAGGAGAAATACCAATCACAAAATAATCCATTATAGCACAGAGAGGGGGGGAGAGAGAGAGAGAGAGAGAGAGAAATAAAGTACTAAAAGAAACCACTTTGAATTTTTAGCCAGTTGGGTCGCATTTGGGGGCTGGATGAATAGACGGACGGACAGAAGGATGGATAAATAAATAGATAGATAGATGGAAGGGTAATTATAATTGGATGGATGAATGCACAGACACGTTACTCATCCCCTCATAGGATGAGTCCGTCTACGGAATATATCTGTCTCTCTGTCTTTCTCTCTATCTGTCCATCCATACTGTTAATGATAAAACAGGAGTGTGTTCCTCAGCTACAGTACATTAAGTGTCTTTGTGTGTGTGTGTGTGTGTGTGTCCTCTAAAGGAACTAAACTCTGCCACAGGCACATATGTGCACTCTTTCAGATGGCCAATTATCACAAATGAGGCAACAATTAAATAATTAGCTAAACTCCTCAGTTAGAAGCGGTAATGGCAATCAAGGCAGAAAAGCGGGAGTAATAATCAAAACTAAACACCCGAGTGCAGCGGCGTGCTGGGGCTCTGTGCTCTCTCTCTCTCTCTCTCTCTCACACACACACACACACACACACGTCTCTTTGAGTTCTATGATAAAATCCTCTAATATTAGTGAAAATCTGTATTGTTACTTTGATTCATTTCTTACTCTTTTCTTTAACAACGACACTTTAACCTGACACTAAGGCCAAACCCACTTCCTGTGACAGATAAACAGGAAACACCCCTAATACAGTGACCAGGCCACTCCCACTTCATTATGACTGACAGGTAAACAGGCCAAACCCACTTAACATTAAATGACAGGTAAACAGACCACACTTCCAATATTATGACATGGCCACACCCAATTCACTGTGACTGACAGGTCACACCTTATTAAATGTGAATGATGGGTAAACAGGCCACGCCCACATCACTGTGACTGACAGGTGAACATAACACGCACAATTCACTATGACTGACAGGTTAAAAATGACACGCCCACTTTACTGTGACTGACAGGTAAACATGACACGTCCACTTCACTGTGACTGACAGGTAGATGTGCCACGCCCCCTTCGCTGTGACTGATAGGTAAACATGACACGCCCACTTCACTGTAACTGACAGGTAAACATGCCACACCCCTATTACTGTGACCAGCCCACTCCCACTTCATTATGACTGACAGGTAAAACAGGCCACACCCCTAATACTATGACCAGGCCACTCCCACTTCATTCTGACAGGTAAACAGGCCACACCCACTTCACTGTGACTGACAGGTAAACATGCCACACCACTATTACTGTGACCAGCTCACTCTCACTTCATTATGACTGACAGGTAAACAGGCCACACCCCTAATACTGTGACCAGGCCACTCCCAATTCATTTTGACAGGTAAACAGGCCACACCCACTTCACTGTGACTGATAGGTAAACATGACACGCCCACTTTACTGTGACTGACAGGTAAACATGCCACACCCATATTACTGTGACCAGCTCACTCCCACTTCATTATGACTGACAGGTAAAAAGGCCACACCCCTAATACTATGACCAGGCCACTCCCACTTCATTCTGACAGGTAAACAGTCCACACCCACTTCACTGTGACTGACAGGTAAACATGCCACACCACTATTACTGTGACCAGCCCACTCCCACTTCATTATGACAGGTAAACAGGCCACACCCACTTCACTGTAACTGACAGATAAACATTACATGCCCACTTACTGTGTCTGACAAGTAAACAGATTACAAAAACAAAAGCCTGCCATTCTGTAAACACTTGTTTTTAAGCAGGGTTAAAATGTGTGTTTCATTTGCAGAGTGTGAGTGAAGTATTTTAGCATTAAGTATGACTATTAACACTAAGTGTGTGTGTGTGTGTGTGTGTGTGGTTGCTTTTCCTAGCATCGCTTTGGCACAACTTTTTTTTTCACTTGGGTGTAAATTGGAGCTGAGTGTTTGGGAGATAAAACTTGTCAGGGCAAGAACAACAGTGTTTTCTCTCTCTCTCTCTCTCTCTCTTTCTCACACACACACATAGAGATAACAGTAAGAGCGTGACTCACAGAATGTAAGCAACAGATTAGATCTGTCGTTAAGAGTTTCACCACTAAGCTCTGAAACAAAACACACTCAGTCAATCAACCCCAGCTGTGAAGACTCAACTGTGCCCCCTAATGGCTGGTTTAAATCTGAACTCTGACACACCTTTATTTATGGGGAACTAAACATCAAGGCAGAGGTGATGTCGAGGTCATTTTGACCTGGAGACCAATGGGGTGGAATAAAAATGACATGCTTGTAAATATGAAGCAGAAAGCCTCTCTCTCTCTCTCTCTCTCTCTCACACACACACACACACACACACACCTGCCTTCAAGCTTCTGAAAAGGATTTTTTGAGCTTCATTCCCATCATCACTGTTTAAACATGTCATCACTGGTATGAAGAGACGACAGATTGGAAGCTACAATAGCGCAATCGTGACTTTATTTCCATCAAACAACCCTCATCTTTCCGTCTTGTCGATCCTTTACCTGAAATACCTCGAATGAAGGTAAAATGAAGTCGAAACTGTTTATCATTTATGTAAAGGAGTCAGAAGATTGCTCCTGAAACCAGATCCGGTGACATCTTGGTGAGGAGGCGGAGCTGTTAACCCTTTAATGCTTAAATTATCATAAACAAATAAAGATGTGTGTGTATATATATATATATATATATATATATATAGACTTGGTACTGTTCAAGATACATTCAGATACAATCCGACTGTATAGCTCCTCCTCTTTCTGTAGGGCGGGGCTATGTTAAAACTCAATACCGCCTACAAGTGTTGTAGTTTCTGATGTTCAGTTTAAAAAAAATAATTACCAGTTTAGGTTTTATTACTCATTATACTTCATCACTGTGAGTTATTTACTATATGTGTGTTTGCTTTTTATGTCTTGAGGAAGTAAGGACAAAAATCCTGGACGTATAAAGTTATATATATTCACACTGTCGTAAGTTCAGCTCTGATGTTAAAGAATTTGTTTAGGTCTAAGACATTTACTTACTGACTGATTCACTGACTTACTAACATTCCTACTGACTGACAATGACTGATTAAGTTATACTGACTTATATACTCACTGACTTAATTAATCACAGACTTATTGACTTATTTACTTACTGGTGTAATGAAGGCCTATTTGATAACTGACTTACTAGATTAATTGATTACTGACCTATGTACTCACTAATGTATTTACATACTGTCATGTTGACTCATTTACTCTGACTTACAGTATGTAGGCTCACTGACTCACTAATCAACTGTCCTCTTTACTCGCTGACGACTGACATATTTATGTAATTTACTTACTGACTGACACAGATACTCACTGACTTTTTTATTCATTGAGTTACTGACTTACTGACATTTACCTACTGACTTAGTGACTTATTTAGTCACAGATGTAATGGCTAATATATATACTCATAGACCTACTTACTTGCTGACTTATTTTGTTACAGACTTAATAACTGATATATATACTCATTGACTTATTTACCTAATGACTTACTGACCTACTTATTAAGTGAATTGTTTACTCACTGATTTACTGACTGATGTATATACTCACTGACTTATTTACAGACTTA
>JAQMYJ010000039.1:5249566-5284190 GCA_030014305.1 Clarias laeviceps | reverse complement strand
TTAATTCATAACATTTGTATCATGTGCTTTTTCTGGATTTTTGGTTGATATTCTGTCTCAATCCTTTACCATAAACCAATGATAAAAATCATAGACCCTTCATTTCTTTGTAAGTGGGCAAACTTAGAAAATCTGTAGGGCATCAAATACTTATTTCCCCCATGTATCTATAAACAGAAATCAGTCGCCAAAATGTTGTCCTGTGCCACGTGACTGATCATAAAACTAAACTAAAATGACATTTCCATCACAACATGAACTTACATGATTATTAAAATGTATTATATTTAAAGTTAAATTGTTAGATGTTAAGCAATGTATTTTCCATTTGAAGAAGTTAAGAATAGAAACACATTGTGTGCTGTGTCTGATGAAATCATTAAGCAGCCCTCACACACACACACACACACACACACACACACACACACACACACACACACACACACACACACACACACGTTATAATGCGATACGATCTAATAAACTGCATATTTGTTACAGTAGTGAATTAATTAAAAGGGCGAAAGTTCCGAGATTAAGAGAAGATCATGTATCTCAGTAAATGAGCTGTGTGTTGTGTCGGCCAATTAAACTGTTAGATTGAATGTTTTTTTTTTTTTTGCCTCCCTCCTTCTTTTTCTCCTTTGTTGATGAAATTGTGAAAATGATTAACGAGGCGAACACACGAACACATTATTAAGTGGAATATTATTGCTTTTATACCTGCTGATAGACACACCAGAGCCTCCAGACCCCCAACAGGACTGGTCCATATCATGATACACCACACTTATATTTTGCATCACATTTCATTACTTTTATTTATACCTTCTGCATAACAATCTTAACCATAATGTTTATAATTTTATCAGAAAATGATGGACTAGTGCTACTGTGTTCCTTCTGCCAGGAAAAGGAATAATAATCTGATTCAATTTAACCCTTGAACTATTTATATTCATACAGTACGCTTGGTGCAAACACACACACTCACACAATAATTAAATAAATAATGTAATAAAAAAGTGCTTGCTGTACAGTATATTACACTTTAATCCTTATATACTATACAGTAAGTAATACACCATAATAACAAACCTCTTTATGTTTCTATTTTAAAAAAAAAAATGTGACAGAGGAATAGTTTAAGGTTAGGTGGGTGAACCAGGTGTGTGTTGAGTCTTTGGCGTAAAAAAGGAATGACCCAGAAACCTCACTCGAGTGTGATGTATAACTAAGCCGGGCTCTCTGCTTCGGCACAGCCATGAAATGGATTTGCTTTTCCCTTTCTGTTTCCTTTTTTGATCAGACCTCCAGCAGGGACACGAAGCCTTCATCTCCACACGCGCTGCCATTTCCCAGAGTTTGAGGACGGCGGCCATTTTGTGCGAGACGTGGGAGAAGATGCGAGCGTACGTGTGTGACAGTGACTTCATAACGCACAAACACTCTCTCCGGGGACAGGAATGAAAAGATGACCTTGACAACAAACTGTGATACGTACGCATGCAGAGATTTACACGGTCAACCCAAAGTGTACACGCATGCATACACATGGGCGGGATTTCGAAATGTGAGCACATACACACGCTCATACTTGCACGCACACACACACACTGGGGGGTAAATGTCTATTCCGCCCTCTACTGGCCCAGTTCGTCTCTCTATATATGCACACGCACGCAGAGATCTGACCCATTAAGGCTTGTGTTCTGTTTGACCATGCACGCACTTTCAGGAAAAAGAATGAACCCTCGACATATATGTCCTTATACAGTCTCTTAACGATACATCTTTTACTTTATTATCTGGAAAAGTGCATGAAGTGGCCCTTTAAATTACTTCATTAAAAGCTAATTAAAGCTACTTTAATGGTCTTTAAGGTGCAATTATGTACTTTAAATCATCTTTAAAGGTGCACTAGATTCACATTTCCATGTAAAATATATCTTTCTGAAAATACAAAATTAAGATACTTTGATATTAGATTCTACCTAATTTTGTTCAGAGTAAAAAGTGCATGTTTACCAGCACTAATAGCTTCTTAATTAAAGTTAGAAGCCTTTTTTAGTTTGTGATTACTGAGTTCAAAGTCATGCTGGACAGGAGTGTGCGTTACAGCATGTGCATGCAATTAACAATAAATTACATAGAATAATAGACACTTAAGTCGTGGTACAAAATGTCTCATGTTTGTACAACATATCACGAAAACACCTGAAATATTTCAGCAATAATGTAACGTTGCATGGGAGCATTAGCAGAACAAGCACATACACCAAACAGCCATAACATTTAAACCACCCATCTAATACTGAGGCCAGGGATCCTGAAGACAGGCCCTCTCTGAAGGTGTGTTTGTGGTATCTGGCACCACGCCATCAGTCTCAGATCCTTTAAGTCCTGAAAATGATGTAAGATGTCCATGGATTAGAATTGTTCTAGATCTGAAGCGTTTGGGGGCTGAGTCAACAAGCTCAGACTCTTTGTTATGTTCCTTAAACTGTTCCTGAACAATGTGTGCAGTGTTTCAGGGCGCATTATCCTGCTGAAAGAAGTCACTGGGAACACTGGTTTCATGAAGGAGTGTACTTGGTCAGCAACAATATTTAGGTACAGTTGGTGGTATGTTTCAAAGTAACATCCACACCAATGACAGGACCCAAGGTTTCCCAGCAGAACAGCGTCCAGAGCGTCACACTGCCTCCACTGGATCACCTTCTTCCCATAGTGCATCCTTGTGCCATCCCTTCCGCAGGTAAACTTGCCTGACAAGCCACATAATATAAAGGAAAATATGATTAATCGGACCAGGTCACATTCTTCCTTTGCTCCGTGGTCCATTTCTGATGCTCAACCGCCCATTTTAGGAGCTTTAGATGGTGCACACAGGTCAGCATGGGCAACCTGGCTGGTTTACAGCTATGCAACCTTATACGCACCAAACTGCAATGCACGGTGTGTTCTGATACCTTTCTATCAGATCTATCAGCATTCACTTTTTCAGGAATCTGGGCTACAATAGCTCTTCTGTGGGATTGTCTCAGATGGGTTCGCCTTTGCTTCTCAGACCCATCTCGTGCTGGTTGTCGTTCCTTCGAGCACATTTGGTTTGTACTAACCGCTACACACTAGAAAAACCCTATAAGACCTGTTTTGGATCCTGTTTTGGAGACGCTCTGACTTAGTCACCTGGACAGCAAAGCTATTCAGATCCTTACGCTTGACAATTTTTCCTGCTCCCAACACATCGACTTTGAGAGCTTGACTACTTATTGTCCAACAAGATAATCAATGTTATTGACTTCTCCTGACAGTGGTTTGAATGCTACTGTATGGCCAATTTGTACTAACAGAACTATTTTAGACTATTTCCATCACCGTCACCACCATTTTCTAGAGAATGACACTACTTGAAGCAAATGTTAAACTGGTAAAGAAAAACAGATGCTAATCGTTTCCCTATATTATAAAGAGCAGTAAAACCTACATTCACTTTATGCAGTAGTACATAGTTACCATGTTCTTGAAATTCTACACAATAGAAAACTCTTTCAGCACATCCTTAAGGACTGACTTCAAGCACTGACTTCCAGTCTTGTGTCCAATGCTGATGTTAACTTAGTTTGACCAGAGAGTAGATTGGGTTTTTTGTAAATCTAATCCAGAAGGTGATATGAGCTTATTTTCACACCACTGCCAGCAGGAGGATCCCCAAGCATGGCAAGGGTTTTCAGGGTCCTCCTTCCAACAAAAATTAATCTTGTGAATGTTCTGATTAGCCTCACTTAATAAAATAAAACAGAATCGCTACTCTTATTAAGGTACTATGATTACATCCCCTAACATACCTCCTCCCTCTCAGCCACTCCATCACTTCCACTTCAATTTGGAAGGATCTATAATGTGGCTTTGGACAATTACCAGTATTAAATGATGCTGTTCTTTCTAATTCATCAGAAGCCCTATCATTTTACAACTTAATGTTCAGCATCAGTTCCTCAATTGTAAAAAACAATGACCAGATCATTAAGCACTTTTTATATTCAAATCACCATTTACTCCTGCTGCTCAAGAACAAATGGGAACAGGGATTTGTTTTTTCCCTTTGGTTTGGAATCGAGCCTAAGCTATTCTCGCCATTATAGCAAGGTAAAATTATCTAGTTAAAGCAAATAGGTTTTTTTCCTTTCTATTTTTTGTTGTTTGTTTGAAAAACTGAATTAGAATGTATAAAGCCTAAACAAGTTAAAGAAGTAAAGGGTTTATTGGTTTATATAAAAGGCCATTGTTGGTTCTGTGTCCACCACATGTAATGTTCTTAGGAACTCAACCTTCTGGATTGAGATAAACATATTCACCAAACACTTTTCAACTTTTTTTCAGATATAAAGTAATATAAAGATTTATAAAGAAATTTGAAAAGATTTTTGTAATTTACACTAATTGCTCTCCTTCTTTTACAACATTTTTAAAAATCCATCCAAACCACAATCATTAAAAATGAAGAATACAAGTAGAACCAAGATGGTGGCATGGTGATTACTTGGTGTCTAGAAATATGGTCCATCTGTATCAGATGATATTTATTTATGGATTCTGTTGCTGCTGTACTTATTGCTGCTACACAACTCAGCATTCATTCGTACATCATTTATTTACATTTACATTTGGCAGACACTCTTATCCAGAGCGACTGACAAAAGCGCTTTGAAGTTTCCATTATTTGACAGATTCTTACACTGAGTTACTAGGTTGCTAACAAAGTACCATCAGTAGAACACTGTTGGAAAGGATTTTTTTTTTTATTATTTGGTGGGGGTTGCACTAGGTGTAGTCTTCATGTATTCTGTTTAGTATTGCATGGTGGCCTTGGACAAACAACATTTCCTTTCAATGTACACAAGCTGTATAATGGAATCACACTAAAAACCCACTTCTCTTGACTGGAACTGATGAACATGATAAGTGGTGGCTCGGTGCTTAAGGCTTTAGGATACTGATCAAAGGCTCAAGAACTGTTAAACTCCCAATGCAGGGACCTTAAACAATGCCTTATCTCCTTCAGCGGCATAGCTATCATGGTTTACCCTATTTTCTCACACCAGTTTCATAAAAATCTAGGATATTCAAAGAAATGAACTGCACTGTATTGTATTTGACTATAAAGGTTCTTCTCTTTCTTCATGAAGGACACAGGCTGGAATTATTTTGTGTCTGGCTCTAGTTTAATCTCTAGATCCCTGATGGCATTATGTCTACCAAGAATGTCCGTACTGTATCTCCTATCCTATTGGATATCCCTGCTGTGTTTGATATGATGAACCATTAGGTTCTCATGCCCATACTGCCCAACCCTGGAACCACTGATACTGCACTTGAATGGTTTGAATCTTACCACTGAAGGGGTGAGGAGTCACAACAGGTTATAACTGGTTCTTGTCATCTTCTCTTGCTACTGTACACAACCTTGGGTTACTAGGGTTAATAGTCCATGTACATAATTTCTTCTATCACTAGTATAGTGAAGAAACTAATCTCTACCTGCTCTTCCCTCCGTGCAGTTTTAACTCCTGTTTGGATACCTCTGAATGTGTCATCCTCAAGACTTTTCAAATCCTGGCCAGTTCCTCCTCGCAACCCAGCATCACATGCAGGCTGACTACTGCAAGTGACTACCGCAAGATTTTTCAGGTACCTTGGACAACAGAACAATGAACAATTATGACAACTACCATGACTACCATTCTGTGCTGGCTGGCCTCCTAGTTGATCTGTTGAACAACTGAAGACGACTCAAAAGTTCCTGTCCTGGATTGCAGCAAGCCTAAAATTAGACATGTCTCACATACGTTTGGTGACAATGGAATAAACTATGTAGATCATTCTGAAAGTTTCCTTGCAAGCTCCAAGACATGCCGGAAAATACAACTTATCTGAGAACAACTGGATTTTAGTGCAAAAAACATAGATAAGTACCCTTGCTTTGTGGCCAATCTTCACAGCACTGCAAAGAGTAAGCATGTAAACCAGTCACCATAGAATTTATGTTTTTAATATTCTTCCTATGGAATCATTGTCCTCATGACTGACCAGAAGGTTCATACTTTCCTCAACCATTAAATGCTTGCTTCCTTAGCAAACAAGCCACTCGGATTGCACACTGCCTCACTCGCAAATGAATGCAAGTAAATGTTAACATAGCAGATGACAGTTTTAGCTCACACCATCGATGAAAGGGCTTTTTCGGTAAGAAACCCAGGAGGATCCCAGTACTGCAAGAGTGACAAGAGAACAACTCTCTGCAATCTACCAAAACACACACGATCATGCCAAAATACTTCTGGGACAACATCCCGTAGACCAACGAGACCAAATTAGAGCTTTCTGGTAAACCTTGCCATGTCTATATTTACAGAAAATGAAACAAGGCCTTCAACAAAATGAACACCTTCCATAAATCAAGCCCGGGAAAAGGTTCAGTTATGTTGTGGGGCTACTTTGTTGCCTCTGGAACTGGGTGCCAAGAAATCAGCAGCTGGTTGCACCAGATAAAAGTAACTTTGGTCCTAGGGCAGGTTGTAGGCAGTGCTAGTGCATACATAGAACATAGTGTTAGTTTAAAAACAACAATATTTAATTATTTATCTGCCAACCATACACTCGAAGTGCACAGTATTAGTAGTTATGAAGAGTTTCCTTAATCCCATGGAAGTGTTGGCGGAGTGGTTAAGATTTTGGGCAACTGAGTCAGGTATTCAAATCCCTGCATTGCAACTGTTGGGTCTTTTAATTGCTTTGCTTGTATCCTCTGTCACTTGGCTCAACTCTTGTGCCTCTACCATCAGACAAACCAGAAATACTACATTCATGGTTGAGATGTTCGTTAGCAATCTATTATATCTATATTGGTGCATATACGTTCTTGAGCCTTATTGGACTATGATGTGATCATGAAATTAAATAAATGATCTGAAATTAAATAATTTCTAAAAACACAAGGTAGGATTTGGCAAATTTACAGTCTGTACAAGCAGGATGGCCTGGATCAGGCCATTTCTAGAGCTATCAAAGATAAAACATGAGGTCTATAGATTAGCAAAGACAAGGCCAGGCAGAGACAGAACCACAAGACAGACCATTTACCACTTGGCTACATCCTTTGTCACTTGGATGAAGGTGTTAACAGTTAATGTGGTATTTGGTTGTCAAACTCTTGCCTCCAGCATCAATCGGACAAAACGGGGAAATTCTCCATCTGTGATCAAGATCCTGGCTGGCACTTGTCATTTTACAGTCTAACATTTCCAAAAAAGGTCCGTCATTATTCATTTTGGTGCATGGAAGTTCTTGAGCCTGATTGATTCCCTGAACCCACCAATGATTTTGTCTTAGGATAGCTACTGTACCAGCCACCAATATGTACCCCCTGTCTTAACGTTCTGTCTCTACCTGGCCGCATTTCCACTTATCCATAGACTCATGTCTTATCTTTGCTACTGTAGCTCTAGACATCCTTCATTAACAGAATCCCCCTGTCTCTATCTAAAACTGTCCATCCTCCCATTATTTATTGTTTGTCAACGGATTTATTTTAAAATCACAATAACTCAGCTTGACTATTGATACATCCTTCCAAGGGGTCTGCCTGGTACCCTACCCATGCCCCAAATATGAATCTTGATAAAGTCTATGCTTGACAATCATCCACACCAAAGATTTTCTTTTAACACCATTTTACTCCATCCCCCAAAACTGATTGCCTCTAAAACATTTGCTAATTGGTTAATTCTTTAAAAAACAGAACATTTTGACAGGTTTTAAAAGGGACAGCATTTGTGCTCACAGAAGACCAAACATCAAGTTGTTTTCAAGGACGACTGACTAATTGGCACTGCACGTTACCTTGTGGACATGGGAGCTTATCTTTGATCCAACAGAGTCACGACTGAAGGCCTGAGGCTTGGGCTTGTGTGGGTGAGCAAATGTTTAAAGCTTTGTATCCACATCTGTTTTCTTGATAAAACTGGACTAAAATGCAATGAATTATTATCTGTTTTTCTAATTTGTCAAAAAAAAGAGGGAGTTGGAATTGCAAAACATTATGCCCAGGCTCCCCTTGTGCCACCGGGGTGGCTCTGGCCCCTCAGGGTGTGGCTCCGCAGGGCTTCTGGGGGTGTGTGCTGTGGTCTGTGACACCAGGATGTTAACAGATTATCCTTGGAGTGCTGTGGGTTGTGGAGTGGGGCATCCATAGAACGAAGTTGTTTGTCCTGCGCAAGAGCACATTTCGATCGGATTGGGGATCTGAGGAGTTTGGAGGTCTGGTCAGCAGCCTTGGGCTCTCCATGTGCTGGGCCCTGGTCAGCTAGGGGTGCATTGGGTTTTCTTTGTCTACTTTATGGATTCTTACTGGCCTGAGAACTTCTGCTTTTCTACTTATATTAATATATCCTTAAAGAATGTTCAAAGATTCTGTCTGTAATTTCTCACATGCTTAGTTTTTTCTAAAATCAACCACCATTGACCCTTTAATTAAACATTTTTCAGAACTTAAAATAAGCTATGTTTTTTCTTTCAAAAATCAATGCTGGCTGAGAGTTAGTGCTGCAAAATACATTACAAGATGTTTGACAGACTGTAATTTCACAGAAACCCAATAATCTATGTAATGAACCTCAGTGGAATGGTACGATTGTTTTAATTCTTCAACTAAAGTCAAAACAAGTAGCCAGTGAAGAAGTGCTTCATGGTTTAGTCTGAAATTGGCAGGCCTGCCATGTTTGAATATGAGAGTTTATATATATGTATGTGTGTGTGTGTGTGTGTGTGTGTGTGTGTGTGTAAGAGAGAGAGAGAAAGAAAGAGAGAGAAAGAGAGAGCGTGATCGTTTTACTGTGACAAGTTCTTCTATTCTTTAGGCAAAATCTTCGCCCTTTTCTCTCCTCTCTGTTCTGGCCCAAACCCCAACCCTGATGCCCTCTCGACTGTAGCTCACAGCTGCCGTATTTTCTGTCAGGGTCTATTACACGCTTTGCTCTGGAATCTCTTTAACGGCATGGCGCTTGCTGCAAGGCCACGCAAGGAGTCAACAAATGAGCGGGATGTTTTTTTTTTTTTTTTAACTTCTTTCAAAGGTTGTAGATTGTGCCTTTGATCAAGGCTGTGCTGAGGTGACAACTGACTTTATCATATTTTCTGGTGCTTTTTTATTCCCCTCTCTGCTGGGTTTTCATACTATGACAGAAAAGCTTCAAAGCATTTCCAGCTTTTGACATGGGCAGAAAGTACCTTTAGCAGGAAAACAGCAGGTGACTCTAGACTGTGCAGGTGGATCTAGTAGTGCATACGTAATTGTGGTGGTATTGTTGACCAAGAATCATTCAATTAAAGAAATGAAAAAAACGAAAAAAGAAAAAGGTGCATGAATATATCTCGCTGTGTGATGTGCCTTCACTAACATTAATTAATTATTTAATTTGAAAAGAAATATGTAAATTAAGTTGGATAATCCCAGTATTCTCAAATTTTTATAGATTTAATGAAAAATAAATTCAGTGTGACTAATTTTGTTCCATTTGAGGCTGGACCAGGTACCAAGCTTTAAGTCAAGACAACTTCCCAACTTTGTGACGCAAGATTTTCCACAGCCACTGATGAATGCAGTGACATTTCACAGGCTACATTTTTATTCCAACAGTTTAATGTAGGTGCACTTTCCTTCATGGAAAATGACTTAGAAATAATAATAATAATAATAATAATAATAAAAAGAGAACTTGAGCAAGTGGTAACGTTGGCATGAAATCAGAAGTGGAGGAAATGGCCATTTCTGTCTCATTTAATGCAAACTAGACATGAAATGGCTTTAATAATATTCTGAAAGTGCATAATTTCACGACTGTCATGTTTTAATAAATTTGCTCGATTTACATATTGGAGAGAGCGGAGCTCGATTTGAATAGACCTCTCCATGTTCTCAGTGTCTCCGTTTGCGATCAGATGTTTTTCGGACTGCTGTTCTGAAGTTGAAGAATCGCAGAGCAGAAACAAGATTTGACGGACAATATGTAAATATTGGATACATAATATAAATATGGATACATCCAGATGTCTTTTATTTAGACATACAACAGCACTGTACAAGTCTTGACCCCCTCATTTTTTCCTATTCTGCTTCCAGACTTACTTGTACTTTTTAAGTAGTCTTGAGGAATAGCTCTGTCTCCAGGCTTCCTGAAGGACTTTTTTTTTTTTTTTTTGGTTTTCTTTTTGTCTTTTACTTTTGGCAAATTTTTTTTTCTCTCATTTTCAGTCCTGAGCAGTTTCAGAGGAATGTTTTTCATTCGTTAAGCCACACAGTGACCATCAAATCATTCAAGCATAAAAAAGGCATCTAACTTGAGGCATGAACTTCAGCCTGTCACAGTTAAACATGTGTTGCCATTTCTTTCATTTAATCTACATAATTTAATTTAAAACTTCATTTAATGTAATATGAAGAGATTACGGAGGCTCAAGACTTTTGCTCAGTTCTGTATAATTGTAGGTCTTTTTAACAGCAGGTATGGATCAGAGCCCAGATTTGAACCCCGACCCTGGAGGTACGAGGTGACGGATTCAATCCTAGTTTAAGGTTTTTGTATGACTCATGCGTGTGTACTGTACATGACCCTGACTATGATAATGAAACAAAACAAACGGGGATTGCATGGATTTTTTTTTTTTTTTGTGTATACAATTTCATATTATTGCATTTTGTACTGGTAGTAGACTCAAATAAAAGAATTTTGTAAGTGAAGTGCTTTGGGGTCATTAGACACATCAGAAGTGCTACAATTTTGACTAGGCAGTACGGGCTTAATCACTTCAGTGGTTTTTTACAGTGTCTTAGTTTTACAGTGTCTGATCCCAACGGTAGTTTTACAGTGTCTGATCCCAACGCCATTGTGATCAATCGATAACCACACAACATCAAATTAACTCTGAACCGTGTATCGATACTGTATAGAAATGTGTATATGATATGGGTGAAAAAACATCCTAAAAACATGACTTTCACAACATAGCCAGAGCCAATGGGTTTAAACTGGCAGAAAATTTTAAACACACACTAGTCAAAAATCAGCACAGGTATGTCACATGTTATGTCTGAATGAAGCTCAGTCCTCAAAAATTCTGCTAAAGCTTAACACAAGGCAACAGACATCATTACTGATAGAAACCGTTCTCCTTTAACAAGTCTTTGAATTTGAGCCCTAAAGTTTTACTTTGCTGGCTGTTGTTCAGTTCTGTGCCTGTAATGTTTCTCTCATTATCTCTTGGACTGACCAGTCAGTTATGGGATCACAATAAAGCACACTAAGGCATAAACCACTTAGCCCAAATCTGATCTCTGATCCAATATCTGATACACTCTGATATAACACACAATTAAGAATACTGGACATTAAACCATTAGAACAACCTGTAATACAATACAATTTGATTTTATTTGTATAGCGCTTTTAAGAATTGTCATTGTCGCAAAGCAGCTTTACACACAATCAAAGGAAATTATGGACGTTTGTATGAAATGTGAATGTGTAAAAATGATCAGATTGTCCCTGATGAGCGAGCCGAGGGTGACGGCAGGGGTGGCAAGGAAAAACTCCCTGAGATGGGAATAGGAAGAAACCTTGAGAGGAACCGGACCCAACAGGGAACCCATCCTCATCTGGGTGAAAACAGATAGCAGGAATTGATCTGCATTCATACTGTGTGGTAGGAATCTTAAAGTTCAGTAGAACAGTTGATTTCTTTAAGTTAATATGGACTCCAGGTCGTTATTGGAGGCTCAGGTAGACTGTAGGGAACTCCAGTTATGAACTATTCAACTAACAGATGTCTGCATCAGCTGAGGCCAGGACCGTCTTCATGGTAAAGTGGAACCGTCCCCAGTCACCACACGCATCCCAGAAAGACCACATGGGGTATCCATGGGATGAGATCTTCAAAAACCTGTAACTGTTGGTCTCTAAGCAGAATAAACTGTAACTGTAGATTTTAGAAAATAATGATTGTTTTCATGGTCATCGGAGTGCTAAAATTAAATGTATGGGTGCTTGAGCATCTCTAATAAGATGATAGAAGAAAGGGAAATGAAATGCAGAACAACTGACCCTGGGCAAGTGAAATGTCTGATTTTCAGTACAGGCAATGCTAGAGGGAATGTACAGAAGCAGGGAGGATGTGTACAGGAGAACATTTCTTGCTGCATGCAAGAAAAGGGATTCAAATAGTAGTTAAGGTGTTGGACTACTGATCGGAAGGTCCCAGGTTCAAACCCCAGCAACACCTCTGTTGGGCCCTTGAGCTGTTCAGATGTAGAATGAGATAAAATGTAAGTCGGTCTGGATAAGGACGTCTGCCAAATGCCATAATGTAACTGTAAATAGACGTGGCTACTGTGCCAGAGGAAAGTAAACAAAGTTTAAAGGTGAAATATAACAAGATAGAAAGATGGTAGTGGGGCAGTAGAAAGCAGATAGGTCGACAATGTGTTGAAATCTGAGCCAAATCCGATCTGATCACTTTTAGCTAATATTCAGTTTGGATATTCAGTCCAGATCTGTGAAAGAAATCAGATTTCCCTGCAGTCTGAGCAAAGCCAAAGCTCACAAGCTAGTATTAGCACACTATTTGAAAAAGAAAAAATAAAGTATTTCTTTTCTACCTAGCTTTCAAACCAGGGGTTGCTTTATTTTACAAATGGATTGTAAGAGAAATTCAATAAATCTTCATTAAGAAGGATTTCGTGTGCTACTATTTAAAAAATGTTTCTAGGAACCACAATCGAATGAGTCACATTTAAATGAACAGCGTTTGTACCATTTTAGTCTTTTTATATTTAAACTCTTATACTACATGGTACATAATATCACCGAAAGTATGTGTACACTTGACACATGTGATTGTTGAACATACCGTTCCAGTTTTATTCCCTCTTTGCTCTTTTTTTTGGCTTTGGTTTCATTTACCTTAATTGCATGATGTACAAACACGACATCTTTAACTACTGTGTCACTTGTAATTACTTGATCAGATCTTTCCTACACATGTGCTTGTAGATCTATGTAGTAGTGTCATGAGGGAAACACACTGTACTGTACTTCGTGCTATTCATAGCTTAAGGAGCTTTTTTAAAATTTCGTAGCAGGAAAACGAGTGCCTTGAAAGGTGCATAGGTGCTGCCGCTGAAAAACAACCAATCACAGCTCATGAGTTCAGGAGAGCAACTTGTTAGCTAAAAAACATGCCTGTCATGTCTTGACGTCATGCTCCCGGCTCACAAAACAGCCGATAATCAGGACCTGACTTCGCCACTTCCTGTATATATAGAACCTGACTGTACTGTCATGTCCAGGTAAAGGGGGTTAATCAATCACGGAGCTGAAAGAAGGCGAAAAAAAAAAAAACTAGTGCAGAGGAAGAGGAGGTGAGTGTGACGTCTCGAAGTGGAGAAGATGGATAGAGGCGGAAATACGAATACTCCTGGCTCATCAGAAAGCGCAAAAGACTGAGAAGGGTGTGAGGAAAAAGGAGAAAGTGCGTATGGTATAATGGGAAAAAAAAAAATCTGAAAAAAATCTCTCTGTCATGAGTTTCCTTCTCTGTTTTTTCCCTCCATCTGAAGGAAAAAAAAAAAAAAAAAAAACATGAAGGTCACAACTCCGGGGACGACTGTGAAGACGGAGTGACTGCTGTGGCACTCCGGCAACAGTTGCCGTGGTGACCGTTAGTAAGGCAGTAATGCTGGTCTAGGCAGAGTCCATTATGGCCATTAGTGCTGTGGGTTAAGTGGAGGCTTTACAAGCATCTACATCCAGGGCTTTACATTCACACAACACACTTACTCCACAAATCAAATGCCGTTTATGGGAACCAACTCTGCCTGAGTCAGGCAAATCAGCAAGATGCTTCACAAAACTGGCTCCATCCATCAATCCATCCGTCCATCCATCCATTTATTCATGCAGTCGTCTCAAGGATTACTGGCATTCTTTCTACAGAAGTCATCTTCGTATTTTCACTGTTAGCTGTGTTGATTAACATCCATCCATCCATCCATCCATACATCCATCTACCCATTCCTCCATGCATTCATTGACTTTTCCTGAAATCAGAAATACGGTCACCCTTGTTGAAGGAGATTATTTTTAGAAATAAAGAAAGACAGAAAGAAAATGTGGTCAATGAATGAATCTATCCATCCATCCATCCATCTATCCATATGCATATGTCAAGTCAAGAATTATTGGTATCCTTATTAAAAATTAACCAAATGAACTGACACATTATTAAACATTTAAGTACGCTTTCTTCATTTTTATATGAACTCATCCATGCATCTTCATCTTTTTATCCACCGTCAGCTGCCTAGGTAAAAACAATCTAAAAAATGTTTTGATTAACATCTATCTATCTACTGTATCTATCTATCTATCAATCTATCTGTCTGTCTGTCCATCTATCTATTTATACATTCATAGTCAGGTTAAAAAATATATCCTTAAAAAAAAAAATGAAAAAAGTCCATCCTTCCATCCATCTATCGATCCATCCATCCACCCAGTCATCCTTCCGAGCACAAAGTGTTGTTGCTGTCACTCACCTCGCTGATTTTCATGCACATAAATCTCATTAAAAGTACACCTTCTACCATACAAGGATGACTCACGAATGCCCAAATCTTGAGTTAACTGAAACAACAAAACACGAGGAAAAACCAATCCCAAACAGCACAAGTGCCGTGTAAAGTAAACTGTGAAATACAGGGACAAGGCAAAGATACAATAAAACAATATACCAGAGTCAACACGGGAATATGCCCGAGGCATGGAGTGCTCAATATTACCGTATATTGAACTCTATCTTGTGAGTTCTAGCAGAAAGGGAAATGAGGAACACACTGATCAATGTGGTGATCTCTTTTTTCTATCTCTCTCTCTCTCTCTCTTTCTCTTTGTGTGTGTGTGTGTGTATGTGTCCTTGCGCATTGGCCTGCACTCTCTGACATTTCCTTTTATTTGTTTATCACCGCTTGTGCTCTTAAAGCGAATGGAAAAGGACAAACTCTGCTCTGAATAGAGACACTCCCACCCCGCTCATGCCTGCTCTATATTTATCTACTGGATAGCGAGTGGGAGGAATCTGAGTTGGAGAAACGGATGCTCTCTGTGGTTCAATATCAATCTGAATAATGTCTGATCAAAGCTAATGCTGTCTTATGGAGGACAAGATCATGGGACATGGCAGGGAGGTTGCGATGGTTTAAGAGCTCGGGGTAGAAACGGAGCTTACGCATCCACTTCAGCCCGGCATCCATTAGTCCCTTCGGTCAAAACAATCCTCTCACCAAACAATCATTGGCTCTCCTTTTGCGTCCTCTTCTTTCTTCCTTGTGCTTTCCTCTTCTTCCACTCACCAGATTGGCTATACCTCCTAAACAACTCTTCTTTTCATCTCTGCGCTACTCGGCTCTGCGCCGCTCTCCTCAGTGAGGCCAAGCTGATTGCTTCAGGTGGCTGCACTTCATCATAAGACATCTGTGTGCGGCTCGGCTTTCTCTCCCTACTGCCTTGTTCCGTTCCTGCGTTTCCTATGTCCCTTCAACCTATTAATCTTCCTACTTGTTTTCCTCCATCTCCAGCTTCACTCTTTCTTAGTCACACGTTCCTGCTTTGGTGCTCGTCTTCACCTCCATCACTTCCTCCTGCTATCTTGGGCTCCGAACCTCTCTGCCTTCGGGAGCTTATTTGTGCCATACCATGCGGCACAGAGGAAATGGGGAAGTGTCTGTGCGAGTGTGCGTGTGTGTGTGTGTGTGTAAGTGTTTGTGCAACGGCCCCTTTAATAGAACTGCTCATCACTCAAGCACTCCAGTCCAAACTGCCCCGTGCCACCCAGCGCTTTTGTGCTCCTGTCTCTTCTAACAAAAATGTCCTCTCCAAGTCCAAACGATTTTCATTTAAAACAATGCTCTTTCCTGATGCGCCTCTCTCAGGCTTTTATCTTCACTTATCCTTGCACTTAGATACAAGTGTGTGTGTGTGTGTGTGTGTGTGTGTGTGAAACACTTGCGAGTGGATGAAACATAGCAACTAGCATGACGGACATTTATCTTAATCCTGAAGCAAGTGTGTTCTACGTTATGGGCCGCATCTAACCCTTATTATGACATAGTGAACCAGTATAACAGAATGCTGTTGAAAAAGAAAAGAAAAGGTTTAAAATAGCACATTTCCACCCAGCAGGGAACTGTGAAAAAACTGTGGTTTTATCATCATTTCCAGTCCACAAGTAACCTGGACCATGAATAAGATCTTACTGCGGACCCTTTCTGCTAGGTAACAGCTGCAACTAGGGGGCAGCTAATATTATCTACAGTATGTGCTGTATCCAGAACAGTGACACATGTTTAATATGGAATTCAATATGAAAATAACACATTTTCATATTCATACTTTGGGTGCAACTCTATCCATCCACCCACCTTCCATCCATTTTCAAACAGATTAATAATTAAATCCTTGGTAAAAAAACAAAAAAAAAAATTAAAAATGAACTGAGAGCACCCTAAATGTATAAACCATTAAAGTAGACTTGTTTATTGGAAGATATTTTGTCATTCCATTTATCATCCATCCATCCTTCAAGTCAAACACCCACCAAACTCTAGTCAGCTTCAAGAATATTCACACTCATAGTAAAGTCAATTATTAACAAAACATGTATTTGAGCACTCTATCTATCTATCTATCTATCTACCTACCTACCTATCTACCTATCTATCTATCTATCTATCTATAAATATCTACCTATTTTTAATCGGCTCAAGCAATATTGGTATCCTCGGTAAAAAGTGAGTAAACCAGAGTATGAACCATTAAAGTTGACTTTTTTAGAACCATTTTTTTGTCTTTACATCCATCCATCCTTCCACCCTTGCTGAAGAAGATTATGAAAAATATTGTGGTTAACCTATGTACTGTATGTATGTATATATATATATTTATTTATCAATCTATCTATCCATTTTCAATAAACTCAAGCATTTTTGATATCCTTTGTAAAAGCTGAACTGTAAGAAGTTTAGACTTTAAAAATATAATTTTTTATTGAAAAATTATTCCATCCACCCATCTATCTTAACACCACCTAACTGTAGCCAGCTCCAATGCTCCAATAATATTAACACTCTTGGTAAAGAGGACTACAAAATATGTCGGTAATCAATCAATCAATCTGTCTGTCTGTCTGTCTGTCTGTCTGTCCACCTATTTTCAATTAGTTTGAGCATAACTGGTATCCTCGAAGTAAACCCTTAAAGTCCGAACCACTGAAGTAGATTATTAAGCACCATTAAGGGCAATTAAGTAAACCATGTTTTAATGTTTCTCCATCCATCTGTCCATCCATCCTTTTGTTCATTCAACAATGCTCACTGATTTTTTTATTTATTTAGTCTTAGTATTCTTATACACTTTATAGTTTGTATGTTGTTGTATAATCTGTGAACTGACTATTGTAACATTATAATTTTCCTATAATCAATCAATCAATCAATTTATTTTTTATTATGTTTACAGATTACTAGGAAATGAAGTTGAAGTGTAAATGGTGGTTTGTTTTTTCTCCCACTGCTTACCAAATAACTTCATTTCAGATAAACACAGTTGAAGGAAAGGTTGCAGTTTTCGGTGATGTTGCAGCTGGGAGACTTCAGAGCACTAACACATCTAACACTGACTGAATTCCCGAACTCAGCATGTGTGTTACACCACCCGCGGTCTTTCAACAAGTACTGAACAAACTTATCAAAGTTCAGCTTAGCCCAAGTTTACAGGTCAGATCTGACTGATCTAATGCGACAGAATAATGGCTAAACAGAGGGTGGAGAAAAAGGAGGGGTGCAGGAAAGAGAAAAGAAAAGCATTAATAAGGTTCAAGCTGCCCCAGACTCCTGCCATCACGCCACAAAGAAAATTAAAAATGGGTGCAATTAAATCAATTTAACCCGAAGTAATTTCCCGTTCTTTCACTTCCGATGGCTCTTAATGGAAGCCAGCAGCGCAGCAGAGAAACACAGAGAGAGGCAGCGAGATACGACACATACAGCCGTGTAGTTCTTCTGTACATTTAAATAATACACATTAAACATATTGTAATATTTTCATTGTACTGCTTTTTTTCTTCTTCCCCTTTTTTTTTTTTAAGCGTGTTGATTGAAATATGTTGAGTCATGATGTCAGTGACAGTTCCACCTCTCTCTCGAGTCTTTCTCCACATTCTCATATCCCAGGCATCTACAGTTATGTACACAGTATTATACAGCGTTAACATACTTAACATATGTACTGTATTACCTTAGCAGGTATATTAAATAAAATATAGTAATTACTATAATTGGATCGAATGAATTATTGAAATAAAAGTGGAAGTGCTAAACTGCAAATCTACAGAATGTATACACATTTCAACATTAAAAAAAATCAAATCATGGTCACATGACAGCATCAATGGTGGTGCAAGTTTAAAGAAAAATTAATACTGCACATTGCTGCCATAATTCAATTTGTGTTTTAAAAAGTGCATAGATAGCAGCTGTTGAAGTGTGAACACATTTTTTGGCCCCTCTGTATATACATTTTTGCTGATTGTCTGATCACTTCCTGTTTCCTGGTCCTGATTTTTGCCCTAAATGGTGGATTTGTTTGCAAACATTAACTCGATTGTACCTGCACCTGCAGTGACCTGAAGTGTGAAATATATACCAGAAATATGCTAAAATTATTTTTATTACATATTAGGGGTGATCGGGCGTTTTCTGTAGCGGCACCGAAATTGTGGAATGACCTGCCCTTGACTATTCGTGAGGCCACAACACTGAGGGTGTTTAAGTCCCATCTTAAAACTCACATGTTTTCTCTGGCGTTAAACCAACGTGAGATGTTGATTTGATTAGATATGTGATGTTTTTTTATAATTTTATTTTTTTATTATTTATGTGAAACACTTTGGGGCATTCATGTTGTTGAAGTGCTATACAAATAAAGTTGAGTTGAGTTGAGTTGATTACTTAAAGAACGGCAGGTTTTTGCTTATCGTCATATGCAATGTCTTATAGCTTGGAAGCTCAGGTTATAGCAGGTATAAACTTAGCTTAACTTGTCACATCATTGACGCAGTGCAAAGCGTTAACTCGTCTGTCCTGAAGATGTCTGGAGACAGAAAGTTACAGCTTCATCTCTGATGGTAAGTAAACATCTCCTGTGCGGCACTGTGGTTTAGTGGTTAGCACCGTCACCTTCAGGTTCTAGGTTCGATTCCTGCTTCAGGTCTGCATGGAGTTGCATGGAAATTGCATGTTCTCTCCTTTAGGTGCTCTGGTTTACTCCCACAGTCCAAACACATGCAGATACTGTAAGGCTTATTGGTGTTCCCAATGTTTCTCATCGATGATCCTCTGGAAGAGGAAATGGCAACCCACTCCAGTGTCCTTGCCAAGAACAAGGAAGGCCTGGCGTGCTATAGTCCATGAGGTCACGATGAGGTCACGACTGAATGTCTACACAAACAGACTCCTTCTTACGGAAACCGTGTCTATATGATAAGGAGTGCAGTAGTATGAGAAATAGGATTCAGCCTAGTATGGATCTCTGTAATAAACATCATTACAACATTTCTGACATCATTACCAGCACTCAGAAAGCTTTCTATTTACAGTGACAGGAAATTATGTCAAAAATCCTGATGATACTGTACATGTTTGATTAATATTTAACTACTTTGTAGTTCACTGCCGGGAAAAAAAAAAGGAAGAAAAAAAATAAATAATCACGCATGCATGCAGTGAGCTGGAGTAATTGTCCTGACCTCCTTCTTCCACATCTAACACATGCAGAGTGCTTGATAAGCCCCCTTTGACTGAAAATACCCCTTGAAAAAAAAAAAAAAAACACAAGGCATGCTGGGATGTGGCATGAATGAACAAAACGTTCTCCAAGTTGCCATGGTAACCAGACGCCTTTAAAAAAATTAACTAAATAAAGTGGTGCGCCGGAATCGAGAGCCGAGGGCGGGGAACGTCGTCCTCGAGGTAGATGGCGTGGTCATGCGTGAACTGTTTTCGAGTGGCGCACGGATTAGGTGGTCGTGGATGACATGACGCGTGTGTGTACACGTGCATGTGTGTAACTACGGGCTCGAGTTCCACATGATGGCTCGTCATCGTGGAGAATAACACACACACACACACACACACACACACACACACAGATACACAGACATGCGCACACGGACACGTAAGTGTGTCATACAAATGTACTGTTCTTAGAAAGATGTCGCATCCGCTAACACGTCAAAGCTGCGAAATCATGCATTATTTAACACGCTGCTGATCAGGGGTCAGAAATACACTACTGATTCTCAGAGTGTGTTACTATGAGCATCTTCAAACACATACTCACACACATCAAATCTGCTTATTCACACAGAGGAAAAAACAGAGAGAGACAGAGACAGAGAGAGGGAGAGAGAGAGGGAGAGAGAGCAAGTAAACCAGATATACAAATAAATAGAGGGTTAACGAGAGAGAGGAAAGAAGAAAAAAACAGAGATAAGGAGAGAAGAGAGACAGATAGACAGCGTGAATGGAAAAGACAAATGAATGGAAGAAAGAAAGAACGAGAGAACAGAACAGAAACACAAATATGATCTCTAAAAGATTGAGAGAGAGAGAATGAAGGACAAATGAATAGAGAAAAGAGAGAAAGTGAGAGAGCAACAGACAGACAACAGAAATGAACGAGAAATTAATTTAAGAAACACAGAGAGAGGGAGAGAGAGCAAGACAGATAGATACACAGACCTGAGGGGGAAATAGAGATGGAGACTGAGAAAGAGAGAAAGAGAGAGAAGCAATAATGCACAAATAAATGCAAGACAGACAGACAGACAGACAGACAGACAGACAGACAGACAGAAGGAAGATGAGAGGCAGATCAAATAAATAATGCATTTATTATTATTATTATTATTATTGTTTTAAACTTATCAGTACATTTAGTTGAAAAAGAATAAGATTAAACACAGTCGTGGGTTAAACAGGCGAGTGAGAAGCTCAGGAAGCTACTGTAATGAAGTAATGCTGACGTGAGATGAAGACCGCGTGGGTTCGACGACTCGTCCCTGATCGCTGCATCGTGTTTGCTAACATTTCAGCTCTGCTATACGTGCTGAGCATCCGCTAAAGCGGTTTCCTCGTCTCGTCTTTCGCTCCCTCTCGTTTCTGAACATGCTAATGAGACGCGGTCTGGTCTGTCCTCTGGCTACGCCTCCGCTCGCGCAAGTGTGAGAGAAGTGAAGGAGAAAAGTTCCTGAGAAAAGTAATGCTAAGGGAGAAAAGGTGGAGACGGAACGACTGAAGAAAGGAACAGAAGCGATGGTGGGAGGTAAAGACGGGAAGGATGGAGAGAAAGAGAATATGGCAGAACAGTCGGATGAGGACCTCTTCAGTATGAGACAGAGCGAGAGAGACAGAGAGAGACAGAGACAGAGAGAGAGAGAGAGATAGAGAGACAGAGAGAGAGAGAGAGAAAGAATGACCCCAAGCATCTGCCGTGCTCTAAATGCTAATAGAGGTTTCAGGGACACGTCAGCGGAGACATGTGAAATTAATTGCTTAGCGTATCAGCAAACAAAATGATTAAAAATATTGGCACCCGTTCGAAGAAAGTTCCTGTCTGAGATATGTAGGTCTGGCGCACACCCCACATGCCCACGGACACACACACACACACACACACACACACACACACACACACACACAAACACACGTAGAGTACAAATCTCGTTGTAGTTAGAAAGTTTATACCACTCTACACAACCATTTAAGAAACAGTTGCTCCCATAGTTTGCGTTAAAAGATTTAAAAAAAAATAGAGAACTGTCCTGAACAGAGCTCATGTACAGTATTTCACCACATATTTTTTTTGTTTTATTTTACTTTTGAAATGTACATTTTACAGTATATTATTTGTCTTACGTTTGTATATTATTTATATATATGACATAAAAAATATATTATCTCTTAAAATAGCAAAAATATATAAGTAAAAAACTGTTTACATATGATTACTTTTGCTCTCACTTTGCAAAGTTTTCGCACATTAATACATTTATATACACATAATCCCACGACATACATCACAGCTCTTTTTGTCTGCTGTTTGAAGAGAAACTAAGCAAGTTTAGTCAAACAAGCAAATAAAAAGTGTCCTCATCAAAACAAAACAAAAACATATATAATATTTATTATTATTTAGGATTTTATCTCCACAAATTGACACGGAAATTTATTTGTTGACTTGTTTATTTTTATTTGTCTTATTATTATCATTGATTGTCTGAAGGAGTGAACGGTTTGCTTTCCATCCTGGACTGTTACATTTCAGCACAGGTTTGAAGGAGAAAATGGAGGATTATGGGATGAGGCGGATGGAGTAATGGCGGGTGTGATGAGGCTGAACACTGTTTGCCCGATCTGTATTTCTGCACTGTGTGGGATCTTGGGAACTGGCAGCGATACTGAGAGAGAGCTCACGCTCTGAGCCACCATCCTGCGCTACAAAGCCCAGAGTCATTCAGTCAGATTATGCTCCAAAGTGATGATTTAACTTTGAGAAACAAACTGAATTTCCCTGGATCTGTTGTGCACGCTGCCAGATCATCCTCCGCCAACCCCCTGGCATCACGTCTACAAAGAAATGGAGTTTAAATGTCACTTATTTCTGTGTTGCAGCTTGTTTGTGCTGCACAGATGATGCTCATTTTGGATTGTGAGATTTCTTAACTATTTGAAAAAAAAGTTAGTTACACAGTAAAATGCTCAGTGTTTATTTAACACTTTCAGTGTGTTTTTATGTCCAACTGGGCTCATATAAACACTGCCGAGTGTTAATTCAACACTTTAAGTAGCTGTGTAATGTTCAAGAGTAAAGTCTCAGCATCTTAAACCCCGTTCAGATGTAAACCAAACAGAAACCTGACTAAATTACCAAAGAACCAAAGAACCAAAGAGCTAAACGAGTCACTAAAACCCTAACAAAATAACCAATTAATTAACCAAGCCACTAAAGCCCGGACCAAATTACCAAAGAATTAACTAAATTATAAAACAAACCAAAATGATCAAAGTGACTGAAAAAAATAATAAATTATGAAAAAACTAAGCAATTTCCAAAAAGTAATTAAAATATATGAAAAAGATATACTAAATAACTAACCAAATTGAAAAAAAAATTACCAAAGAACCAACCACATTACAAGAAACAATATTATCAAAGAACTAACCAATAAAAACAAACAAACAAACAAAAAAATCTAAATTCCAAATAAAGATCAAAGAACCAACCAAATTACAAATTACAACCTATATGATTAAAGAACCAAATTCCAAAAAAGAAAAAAAAATAATAATAAATTTTAATCAATATCAAAGAACTAACAAAATGATATTATCAAATAACTGCCTAAAATAACAAACAAATAACTATAAAAAAAGTAAGGACCAAATTACGATTGCACTAAACAAAACTACCAAAGAAGTTTTCAAAGAACTTTCCAGATAATGTATAATATTGTATTTATTTATTTATTTAAAACTTGCATGTGATAGTTAGAAGTTTGTGTTGCATCATGTTTAAACATAATATGAATTCTTAAATATCAAAAACTTTTAAAATTTTTATTCTCACTCTGAGATGGTCTTAAGCATTTGTTTGTTTTGTTTATTTGTGAATGGGAGTTTGTGGCTAATTGCATGGTCTACTATATTTCCTTTTTCTACATGATGAATTATCAACCGAGCAATCAAACAAATAATTGAAGCTTTACTCCTTAATGAAGATGAAACGAACAGACAAACAAAACAACAACAAAAACCTCTCGAAAAGAAAAGGCAGAGAGTGCAGAGCATGAGGAGGATGAACACAACGGGAGCGCACGGAAGCTGCAGCGACTCAGCGCTAAATACATTTTTCTTCCTTTGCTCTCAGTTAGCGGACTCATCGCCGGGTCTCCGGAGGCGTTCCTGTCGCCATTTCAGCCGTTCCTAACTGCGCTTTTAATAACCCTTAGCCGTGCACTGCGAAAACACTCCGGTGATTTAGGGTCGCTCGTCGAGTTCTGCACTAGTTTAGGGAAATAAAACTGGACTAACGGCATGAGGAGGAGTTGGAGGAGGAAGATGAGGAGGAGGAGGAGGAGAAGGAGGAAGAGAAGAAGTGGGGCATCAATCGCAAATGCACCTAGGGAGCACGAGAGGCAGTAGGGAAGCTCTCTGGGCCTCTGAATCTGCTTGGCTTGCTCTGTGTCTCAACCACATATTCCTGGGTGTCTTGTTATCGCTGCAAACACTCCAGTGGAAGACAGACACACACTTTTTTCCCTGTGTTTCGTCCCTAGGGGCCATCGTGGTACACTATCCAGAGCTGGATGGAGACGCGCATTGTTTTTTATATATATATATATATATATATATATATATATATATATTTTTTTTTTGTATTTTTTTTTTTTTTGAGCCTTGGAGAGATAATGACACACCTCAGCCGTCAATTCTGAGGCACAGGATCCAAGTATCCAAGCTGTGTCTACACACAAACACACACACAGTCAAAACCCACACAAACCCCCAATATGACGAAGCCAGAAAGAGACACTTGTGAGGACACTTCTTGGTTTGTACCACACACACACACACACACACACACACACAAACACAATTAATTATTAATTATTGAGCAAATTTTATTAGCGGAATCATTAATTCGCCCCTACACAGTTTTTATTGTGATCGCTCCTCTCTCAGTGTCAAAGTTTTTAGCATGTTGAGATGATGATAATGATTTCTGTATGAAGAGATGATAAGAAAAGGCTTGAATGTAAGTTAAAATGGATAAAGAACTCAGCACACACCTCATTAAACCTCCAAACTTTAAAACACACACAGGCACTCATTAGGCAGCAAACCTTCAGCAATCCAAACAGTGCCAGGGTTCAAGGACCGTCTCTTCCTCTCTCTCATGCTCTCGTGTGCTGGGATTTAAACTCACACCCTTATTACAGTAGATGCTGTTTGCTTGATCATCTTAAACGCTGCAAACCTGATTGTGAGTATTAGACACAAATCGGACAAATCTGAATCAACACCTCCTTGATATGACGTCACACAAACTGAGACGGGGGCTGGACTGATCACTCCACTGTTACATAATCATGTCTTTAGAGGTTATTCGGTTATCAAATGTACCACAATCTAGCATGTGCACAACCTACTGCCCTGAACACACTCATTATTAAACTAACTACCTACAGTACACACACGAGTACTTCATCGAATTTAAGCTCTGTCTTCCCAAACACATCACGTCTGGCTCCATCTCAGTGTGTGTAACATGAGAACAAGGAGGTGTTGATTCGGATTTGTCAGATTCGTGTCTGCCTTTAGCAAGAAAAAAAAAAAATCTCTCTCTCTCTCTTTCTCTCTAATCTAATACTGTCGCACTGGTTGTGTCATTTATACCTTGCCTTCATTACGTCGATTAATCCAATCAATCATTTCATCTGTACCTTCGCTGATCGAGACTTGCTTTCAATCCTGCTAGGGTGATGTTACAACCTACAGTGTGTGAAAATGTCACAACATGAGGGCTAGAAAGGCGTACAGGTGAACCACAGTGCTTGATCAGAAGGTGATAAATTTTCTACAGCAGCAGCTCTGACAGTAGTGCAGTGATTTATACTGGCTTATATAAATGTACTTGTATAAGACGTTAGCGTTTCTATAGTAACAGCTTATTAACAAGGACGTTTATCAGTATAGATAGATTAATAATAATAATAATAATAATAAAAATAATAATAAAGTGTGCTTGTTGATGAAGTGTGAACAAGTCTCCAGTGTCCGAGGTATAGATGTAGGTTTAAAGGTCCCATATTGTACTGTTTCTTTAACACTTTCATAGATTGTTTGTGGTGAAGCCCCACCTGAAACACCCCTCAGATAATGCCTTTTTCCCCCATATCTATGCAAATGAGCTACTGGCACTTAGATGAGGTCATAATAGGAAATGAAAAAAAATCTAATTGCTCGCTTAAGTTCCAGGCAATGTACACACAGACTAAAGAATTGGACACAGCAACCTTAATAGCGCTGTACTTATAGTACAGTATGTAAGCACCCGACGGGACTCCATTGTAAAGAATGTCATAAAAATGAGACTGGTTGAGTTCGTCCTGGAAAATGTATGCAGGACAGGGTAGATACGGTATGGTGGCACAGCTCCAAGATCTAGGGAGAGTAGGAGGCAATGTTAAGAGTCTTTTACAATGGGGAGTCACTGATCAGGGATCAGTCTTTTTTAAAGGAAGACTTGGACTGGAAATTTGTCTTTAAAGGACAGTGAAGCTGAGGAGAGAGAGAGACAGATCTATAGGCGATGGTGATGTACAGTATGCTACAGAACGCCAACTAAAGACGCAGCGCGGTACTGAGAGGGAACGTGTCGAGAAGAAAGAGTGTGTGGAAGTAGAGGACAAAGCAGATGGAGAATTCAAGACACAAGAACAAGTCAAGACAAGATCTGGAAGACTGGACTGGAAAACCTGGGCTGGGAGGCTGGGAAGATGAGGAGGAATGAGACGTACAGTTGGTGGTAATGTTACCTACCGGATTCCAACCGCCGTTAAATGACAAAGAAGATGATAATGTACACGCACAACTGAGACCCAAGTGGATGTCTAAACATAACCAGAAAGTGAATTTTGCATAATTTCTTTTTCTGTCGTCTTCAGAATGCTTTACGGTTTTCACAAACAAGACAAGCTGTTTTATTTTTGTCTCATTAATTTAATGAGAAAGAGATTAAAAAGAGACTGGTGAGAAAATGACTTTTTTATATGGATACATTAATTCACAGCAAATTTCACAAAAATATTTTTAAAAAGTATGGTGTGATTTTGTAGCATAATAAAATAAAAAAAGTAAAAAATAGTTGGCAAAAATAAATAAATAAATAAAAATGCACTCCATTTTGGAAAGTCTCACTTCGCAAGTACTGTACCTTCGGGGGTTTTCGGGCGTCTCTATGGGAACAGATTTTGGATTTGGTGCCGTACAAAGCGAAGCAGCGGCAAGTGCAGTTTTTCCTTTATTGTAATGTATAACATGAATGAACAAGCAGAACAGGACTTTAACTCTGAACATAAACCAGATGCTAACATATGCAGGAAGCGCTACAACATGTGACCGGGGCACCATAAAGGAGGGGGAGGATAAGTAAAGATAATTCCAAAGGCCCTTCGGTGACAGTGTGCCCTTAAGAAGGCTATGGCGATTAATAAACGGTTGGCTTTGTCAAGGTTGGGGCCCCCAGTATAATATTCGGCTTTCAAGGAGCCTGGAATGTTTAGCGGCGCCCCATGCATTGTTTCGTAACAGAAGCAAAACGCTGACACGTGCTGTGTTCCGTTTGACAGGGTACACAAACAGTACTCCCTACACCCTGTTTAGGGAATGTCTGATAAGGAACTTTCAGCAACTAAATTCCTCGATTCAGAGCACTATGTCACCAATGCTGGCAACACCTACCATGTTACCATGGTGACATAAATACCTCGTAAAACAGCTGTGGAAATTTTACACTTCTGGCAACAAACTATTGAATATATACAGTATATAAACAGATACACAGATTAATATCATACAGATTCTTCACAGATAGTTAACTATATTATGTTAAGTATTTAATTATTAAATATGAATTATTATTATTATTATTATTATTAATGGAATGTTGTTCTTGATGATAATGAACAGTGCATGAAATTAAGCACTTTTTTACACATTGCAGTGGATGATGGGTAGTGTAGTCTAATGCTCTCCGTTTTAAAATTAAAATAAAATTAAAATTAATACAATTAATATATGCTAGAAGATTTGCTCTTGGCAACTGGAAAGGTTACATAATAAAAAAGTAAGTAAATGAATGGAACATAGGGCTACAGCTTGTTTTTTTGTTTTTTTTGTAAAAGATGCTTTTGTGTTTGTGTGTGCTTCTGAGCATTATGGAAAAAAAAGACTTAATAAGAGAAAACTATTAAAAGAAATGATGTTTCTTCTGAGACATCCGTGATATACATCATTAAAGGATGCTTTCAACAGGACGTCTGAGATATATTGGTGTTTGTTTCTCTATACGAGTGATTTGTTTTCAGTCTGTTATTTTTTTAAGAGCTGCTAATTGACTGTGTCAATTTATTCAGATTAATTTTAATATTATGTTAATTATCATGTAACAATTCCCAAAGAATAGGAAACTTTCTGGCTCTGTGGGTTTCTCCATTAATCATCCAAACTGCTGGTGGACAATTTAATAGTTAACGTGTCTCTTTAGGACAGCGTTTACGCTACAGCTCTGTGGTGACGGAGCAACTTGTTTTAGATTCAAATACACGTTTGTATTTAAATATTTTTATGCCTGTGCAACACACATTTATTAATCTCTCTCTTTCTCTTGCTCTCTCTCTCACACACACACACACTACACACTATCAGAAGAGACACACAGTGTGTACCGTATTCCCCGAAGGCCCCACACAGCTCAGCGGCTCACTGCACCCAGTATCATGCATGTCAGGGTTGCTTACACCACGTACTATATGGGAAACAAAAATGAAATTCACATTGTCAGTTTGCGGCATAATAAATAATGTATACAGGGAGGTTCAAAGTAACCGAGTAATCAGTGGGAGCTCCACTCCACTCCTCTCCACTCCACTCCACGTTATAGAATAATGATGAAAAAAAAAAGTGCACGTTCTAGTATTTCGGTGCATGTGTGAAAATGCTTCCTCATCCTCCCAGATCTGAGTCCTGGAATATGTGTGTGCCATCAAGAAAAACGCTATTCATCTGATAACCTGGTCATTCAGTGCATTCAGGTCGTCAGCTGATTTCATTTCATTGGTACAGTAGCTGAGTCTAGACCTGAGCAACTGAAGCAACCCCAGATCATAGCACTGTCTCCAGAGGCTTGTACAGTGACCACTATACAGTATATAATGGCACCCCTATTGCTCTGGAATAGGCTCAGTCTGGACTCACATGACCTTTTTCCAATTCTCCAAAGTCCATTCTTTATGCTCCTTAGCGTGTTCATGTGATCTCCCATCACAGTCATTTTTCTCTTTTCAACCACATGAATCCAATGAAGTCTCCTTAGTTGTTTGCTTGATCCAGGCCAATAATCTGACCCTTCTAAAACAAGGTAACATCTTTGCTGCCACCACGACTTAAAGGATTTGTCGCCAGCTGTAACGTATTCATCACAGCGGTAATTGCCAGATCGAAGATTCCAAGTATTTGCTTATTTAAATCCGAACGCTGTGGCCAGAGCTTCAGTCCGTTACACAGTAATGCTTTGTGACGTATTCCTGGAAGGGAATAACACGACCCTTTTCCTGTAATATATATAACAAGGCTCTTACGGATCTTGCTGTACTTCGCCATGTGGACTATTTCAAGCTTGTTTACTTTCGTAAGTGTGTAAGCGTGGATGTTTTCGTCTGATCATACAACAGCTTTTTGGCACTGATTAAATTCATAGGCTGAGCTGGTTGTTGTAAAGAACCGACTTTATCCCTCATGGTCTTTGATTTGTATGCATGCTTGCGATGACTTTCTTGAAATATTCATCCAAGGTTAAGTATTAATCTCCTGGCAAAGGCAAACAGGATTTGGTTTAAAATAGCCAGCTACAGCTAAATTCATGATGTCTTTAATTTACTCAAGAGGCCCTCGAACATCAGGAGTAAAACAGCCCTGAAGCATCACTGATCCACTACTGAAAGCAATATGTTTTAGACTTTTCCTTCTATTTAGACATTTTTGCTCTCATTACGACCGAGCACAGACACACGACTCCAGTGTCCTTCTCAATAGGCCGTTTTATCTCAACTCTCAAAAGTCCAGGAAAGTGCTGGAAAGGGAACAATGATAAGGCACAGTAATTTCCCTAGAACCACCTGGAACTTCTTGGTGATTGTACACTTCTTATGACATGGTAAATAGTCATGCCAGAGATCTCCATCTCAGGGTGTACAAACTAGAGCCATGGAAGCTTTAAAGCTAAGCTGCAGGTTTAATGTGGTCCATGAAACCATTCAGGAAGCTCGGGCCAATTCTTGGTCCAATCCTCCCATTGAGTAAACTTCTCCAGATATCTTCTTCCCCCTCGTACATGTTCCTCGTACTAGTTTCTTGCATTACAGAACACATTTGAGACGATCCCAGAAGCTTACTGTAAATGAAGACCTCGCTGTTCTTCTGATTCTCTACGTAGCCTCATATTTCCTTTAAAGACACCTGCGGAAATTGGACAGTAATACAGCGAAATAAATGTGTTTGTATTTCATATCCCATCACTCGAAGCCGATGTCTCAATTCAGGTAGGTTTTGGTCACACATAGTGAAACACAGCTGCCTCGCGCTAATCCATTATCCGCACTGCACATGCGTGACTAAAAGAGGGAGATAGTGCTTCTCGGTTTCACAAAAGACAGAGAGCAAGCGAGAGAGGGAGAGAATAAGAAAAAGGGAGGTACGAACTTTCTGCCCCTTCTGCCATCCAAAACAAGATTTGAATCAGTAATTATTCTATTGTTTATCAAAATATAAACAAATTAGAAATGGTGCCGTCGGGTTGAGAGGGCGATTATGCAGAGTGAAATGGAGTGGAGTAAAAAAAATTATGGTGATGTTCTAGTTAGGAGGAGATAACTGGATTTTTTTTTTTTCTTAATGAGTTGTGCACCGAGTTATACACACACACTAGACATATACATATATATATATATATATATATATGTATGTCTTTCCTGATTTTTATTTCTTTCTACGTTGTAAAACAATGCTGCTGAAGGAGTCAAAAAATATGCAATAATCTCACAGACTTACTGCCTTCTTTAAAATGTTTGCACCATTCAGATGATTTACTGCAGCTAAGAGTCTCATCACCGTACTGTTCTTGAAGTCTTCTGAAAATGGCACATTATAGCAGATGCCCTTATCCAGAGGGACCTTCCAAACTGTAGTGCAATGCTTTAACCACTGAGATACCCCTCACCCCCTTTTACACCTTTATTCACCAGAAATTTCATCACAAGTCCCGGTTTTGACATGAACATCCATTGTATTATACAGTACATCTGTATAATAACCTGTCAGTTATTAAGACTGCACAGTCCAGGAGAAGAGGCCAAGGAACTCAGTGCAGATCTGAGACAAAGGATGATAGAGTTACAGGAAACAGCTCAAACAAATTATTGTGCCACTTTGCCAAGGTCTGGGAGGAGAATCAAACTGTCATAGTCAGCTCAAAGGAAACTGGTTTGGTTGGTTAGGAACAGCCCAGGAACCACTTTGGAACAAGTTGATGAGCCATGCCATAAGCATCTGGAAGCATCTGGAACATCAGTGTCACTGTCTACAGTCAATCCAGTTCTACATTACTATGGCCTGCCGTCCAAGAAAATCCATAGCTTCAAGAGCTTCTGGAGAAAAGTTTACACCAGAGGTACAGTATGTTTGGAGAAAGGTGAGGCATCCAGGCACATAACTGTTGAGCATGGTGGTGGTAGCATCATGCTCTGGGCTGAATTCCTCATCAATGAGATGGTTGAAACATGGGCAAAATTACAAATCAAATAAATTCTACAAAAAAAAAAAAAAAAATGTTAATGATAACCAAAAGGATCTGAAAAGGCAAAACTTGTTAAAGCATCTTCAACCAGATATTAGGAGTTCTGTAGGTAGAGAAAATCCCCAAATGAACTACTTTTAAACCTAATTCTTGGGGTTTTCGATTACTAAAGATGTATGATGTACGTACAGTATCATTCTGCCCCAGAAAGAGAAGCTCTCATGAGTTTGCTGCAAAGTGGTTGCTTGGTTACAATATCAGTGTAAATGTCAAATGGCCTCTTCCTGCTACAGTAGGCAGGTTAGCCTTGGAGAAAAATAAATAAATAAATAAAAATAAGCAAACCCTAAGATCTTTGTTAAAGCTGAATGTAAATACAGACTAACAATTGACGCCGTATGGAAAAGTTAGAATTTTCCACTGACCCCTGCTTTTAAAGGGCTACGAATTCATACAGTAGATTCCATAGATTGAATTTTTGCATGAACCAGAAGCAAATTTATTGTTTATCATGCGATGTGTCAAGGTCTTTTATGTCAATTATTTATGCAATGACAAATCCAAAGATGAAGGGAAAGTCATATGCACTTGTGTGTCATTTCAAAGTAAAATCACATGTTTTTAATTTTCAAATTGAAAAAAAATATAGCTTCTTTACAATTTATTTGTCATATAGCTATTAGATAATCATTACCGTATCCAGATATACTATATGTTATAAGTAATAAATTTCATGGCACTAAAATTCTATTCATTACATTTTGTATTTAAATACAAACGAATCACAGCTGTTCCTTTAAGGGTCTGCTTCCTGCTTAATTGTACTTTGTACTTGAAACTGCGTCCAGGTTTAGTATCTTGTTCTTTTGCTACGGCATCAGATTTGTCTAGTGTTTCCTCCTATTTTGCTATTTGTAAGGCAACTTCAAGAGTTGTTTAAAGACAGGTTTGTCAGCCCTGAACAGGCAAACGCAATACACAACATGCTACAGAACTGAATGTCTGAACAGCACAGAAAGGAGATGAGCACTTGGAGAAGCCTCTATACACACAGACAGTGATGGGAAAAGTTACAAAGACAGCTGATAAGATCTACCATTACAGCAGGACATAAAGCTGAGGAGAAATAAAGGGAAGGAGAAAGTAGGGGACCTGAACAAGAGAGAAGGAGAGAAAGAGAAAGAGAGAGAGAGAGAGAGAGAAAATGAAGAACAAAGTTTGTGGAGATGGAAGGATGAGTGCGAGTGAGGGAAGGTCTGTGCTATTACGCCTCTTTCAGGAGCTCACACAGCCGTCCTCAAGGCCGCTGCCTGAAGGTCAAAGCAATTCCACCACATAATGTGAACAACTTTCAGGTCCGGGAAACACTGCGGCAAAAGAAACCTCTCTGTGAACATGGTGTCGTGCAGGGGAGAGTGGACAAGAAGGACAAAACAGAAAAAACTGCACTGAGAGAAGACGTGTCAAAGATCAGTGTGGTGGTGTGTTCCGCCGGTATGGGTAGTGACATCACAAATGTCTGATCTTTCCAAAACTCAGAAGAACCTTCTCCAAAGAAAACAGAACTAACTGAGAACTGTGTCCTGTCTAACCAAACATAACCAGAAATAGGAAGGGCAAAAAGGGGGCGGGGCGGGGCATGACTATAACACTGTCACTTATACAATACCATGTAATAATATAAACAAAGTTTTCATAGCTGATGATATTAACTGATGTAATAACAGTTAAAAAAAATTACTTTTGGATAAACAGAGCCTTTAGTGTAAGAGTGAGAGGTTATCAAAAGGTTCATGGAGGCAGAAAGACATGGAGACTGGCGGGCAGACAGAGACAGACAGACAGAGCCTGAAAGAAAGACGGCAGACAGACACAGACAGACAGACAATCAGGCAGACAGATGGACAGACACCGAGACAGCCAAACAGACAGAGAGGACCTGGAGGAGAACCCCAGGTGCTAGCTGTGCGATTAGCAGAGTGTGAACTCTCCAGTGGCTCATGTTAAGAGATTAAAATGGTAGCCATCTTGGCTCTGAACCAGACTGCAGTGTTTAATCCATTAGCGTAATAGACATTTCAGCCCATTTTGTAAAACATGTTTTCTTGAGAATCCTTGCAGGCCGCTATAAAAAAGACAGCCGGTCACATGAAAGCCATAAAAAGTAATTATTCCTTTGTAATGCAAGTAGCAGACATCATAAAAGTATAAGTGTAATTGCCATTAATTGCACAAGGCCGAGCGCTCCTGCATGCCTAATGCTCCGAGCGCGCGGCGATGGGAGTTACGCTCTTTGATTCGCTTTATTAGAGTAAAAAAAAAAAAAGAGTAATATGATAAAGACTTGTGTTTTACAAGTCTGCTTGATCACAGTAATGCTGCGGGAGGTGAGCGCTCTCAGTCCATCTCACTGAGCATGTGGACTTTCACTTACAGCATCGTCAGCTCATCTATACCGGGCACTCGGAGAGGCTGACCGAGGGGGGGGGGCAGATAGATAGATAGATAGAGAGATAGATAGATAGATAGATAGATACTATAGACAGACAGACAGACAGATAGATAGATAGATAGATACTGTAGACAGACAGATAGATAGATAGATAGATAGATACTGTAGACAGACAGATAGATAGATAGATACTGTAGACAGATAGATAGATAGATAGATACTGTACACAGATAGATAGATAGATAGATACTGTAGACAGATAGATAGATAGATAGATACTGTAGACAGATAGATAGATAGATAGATAGATAGATACTGTAGACAGACAGATAGATAGATAGATACTGTAGACAGATAGATAGATAGA
>JAQMYJ010000039.1:5218002-5234638 GCA_030014305.1 Clarias laeviceps | reverse complement strand
TTATATTATGTCTATTTTAGCGCACACACACACACACACACACACACACACACACACACACACACACACACACACACACAACCCTTTATGTGTCCTAATAAACCCGATTCCAGTCACGTGACCAATCAGTTGCGTGCAGTATATTTTCAGAATCCTATACAGTACGATATATACAGTACACACTCTGGATTGTATCTGCTGCCTGAAACTCTTCTACACACAGGCAATTACTTTGCTGATGTCATGCCTCAGCACATGTCAGGATTAGGGGACACACACACACACAGAGAAACACACACACACACACCCACACACACACATACGCGGCCCTTTACAGCCGCCGAGTGCCACCATGGAGCCGCTCCTGCTTTCTGTGCTCCTCAATTATGCAGCAGACTTTTTGACCTGCTGCACAGATCTCTCGTCTCCTGAATTATGAATGCACCTCTTGATTGAGGTGGGTTTTACTCTCTCCCTCTCCCTCTCTCTCGCTCTCTCTTTATTTCTCTAAAAGAAGAGGCGCCACTGCTCCTGCCACCGGAGAAGGATCGGACTCACCTCGCCACGAAAGCGTATGGAAAATTAAAGCGTTGAGAGAAGGGCATTAGGAGCGATTAGTGGCGGCAATTTTCGTTTTCTACGTTTTCCGCGTTCGGGATACCATTATTGAGATGTTGCTAAATAATTAAAATAATGTTCAGCTGTTCCTGAGAAACGCAGCTTACTGAGCTTACAGAGATCAGAAATAACAGCGATGCTCTCTCTATCTCTCTCTCTCTCTCTCCCTCTCTCTCTCTGTACAACGGCATCAGTCGTAGTAATAAGAAAATAACGGGATGATTATATCGCTCCTATTTTTAATTAAGTTTTTGGTTTTAATATTGTCTCTATCAGTGCGAGCAATAAGCTGTAATAATATCAAGAACATATACTGTACTGTACGTAGAGCTAAATATAGTTCCACAATCGCAGAAAACATCTGCGTCAAACAAATTAAAGCCGCGTTCATTCTTCATTTAATCACCATCGAAAAATGTCACCTAAATTCAGATTTACAACCAAGCAGCAAAGGACACACTCCTGTGAATACTGCGCATGCATTTCGTAGAAATTAATGCTGTATGTAATCAATATCAAGACAGTATTATTATTATTTTTTTTAATAGCTTGTGTTGTTATATTTAAAAATAAAATTATTACATTTGGTGGAATTAGTATAAACAAATATTTATTATAAATAGTAATTTTATAGATGTCTGCTGTTTAATCAATACTTAAAAGAAAATTTAAATAAATTTTTTTAAGGGTATATATATCTTGAATAGAAATATAACATAATAAATATAACAAATCAATAATAAATAAAATAAGCCTTATTTACTCAAACTGCAGTACCTACACTATTATTATTATTATTATTATTATTATTATTATTGCCTATGTGGAATTCTTAAATATAAAAAAAAAAAATTTTTATCAAACCCTTAATTTACTAAACACAAATTATATAAATTATTTCCAAATCTGCATCTTGGAAACCAAACCTTTGGATTTATTAAACTGTAAAGATCTGTGTTTTAATTTTATTTTAAGCTGTATTTACTGTACAGATTTGAATAAGGATGAGGTTCTGTACAGGTACATGTTCATCAGAGCACCAGGAGAACCTTTTCTTATTCCTCACACAGCTCCAACTTTTTTTCCCTTCATTCTTACAGTAAGAAAAAAAAAAGAGAGAACTTTTACGTTTTCGTCTTAACAGAAAACCTTGAAAAGCTCTATGTAATGATACATTCAGATCAAAAGAATTCTCAAGACATTAAAATGTAAAGTGAGAACGCTTAACTATCAAATGTCTAATGAACCCTTGAAGAACATTTTTTCCCTCCTTTTTAAAAAATTCTAAATAAATTGCATGTGTTAAGTCACTAAGCGTCCAACAAAACTCTAAAAAAAAATAATACTATTGCTCATTCTTCTCTCCTGAGCACCTGAACCCTGTCAGGAGTTTAACATTTATCTAAACTACCTTTGGTGTTCTTTAAGGGTTCACTAGGAAACTAAAGGGTTCTCTGCTTTCCAGAAAGACCTTGAATCGCTTTTGAAAGAGAGAGGAGAGAAATGCCTTTGTGAAAATAAAATCCACATCAAATATTTAAGAGTTCCCTGTAGAATCTGTACGTGAGGGAGCTTCTCTATGAACAATACGTCTAAAGAAAATTAATAACATTTAATATAAATCCCTGTAGAAGGCAGCGCATAAAGATCCTCCTCCTCCTCCTCCTCCTTCGAGCCGTGACCCAGATCTGAATCCAGCTGAAACAATTCACCTCTAGTGGAACAGATATGTGTGAACTGGTTTGTGAAGATGTTCCAAGAGTTTCTGAGGATGTCTTCCAGCAGCACGTGGTTTTATTTCCCACGTTCGCAAATCCCACGCTGGATGTGTTTGGTTATTTCATTTTTTATTTTCATTTTTTTCAATTCCACAACACATCTGTATCTCTTTTCCGAGCCCGCGTGACACCTGAAACATCTAAATCAATCGTCAGCGTTTTGCAGCTGCTTTCCCTAGTGACCCTCGGCTCCGGTCCGACGTCTTTCCGGTCCCGCGGCACAGACCCGGCCCCCTTATGAAGCCTAATGAACGCTCCTGACTCGGCCCTAATTGTGATTTATTGTTTCTCCGCCGCGCTACGGCCCTGAGGATAATTGCGGAGGATGAAATTAATGTGGTCAATTGGCCTATTTTCCTCAGGATAATTTGGCGGCGTCAAAGACTGCATTAACCTGTACGAGCTGGTCGTCTCAGGTGACTCCACACGCTCCCGCAGGGACTTTTTTTTTTTTTTTTTACATTCGCTAGGACCTGTAGCTGCAGGCTCCATCTGCCAACGAGCGAGAGACACATGCATTGTGGCAATGACAGAAAAAGAACGAGAGAAAAAGGAAAAGAGGTGAGAGAGAGAGAGACAGACAGAGACAGATAGAGAGAGAGAGAGAGAGAGAGAGAGAGAGAGAGAGGTAGAGGGCTGAGGAGGAATATATTCAGCAGAGGAATGTGATTTGGAGATATTTTAAATATAGCCCGGGTTCATGAAAGTATTATGACGCTAGCTGGTAGAGAGAGAGCGTTCAGCGTGACGCTCGCTTTACCGCTTAACGAGATAGAAAATGAACAGAAAGTGCAGCGATAATAAGGCGCTGCTCAATGCATTAAAATGAAGCAGGAATAAACAGTATAAAGCATGTTAGGTGAGAAATAAAACTCCTGTTATAGTAAAATAATCAACGACTAGTTGGAGTTAATTTTCTTGTAACACCATGACATGAAGTATTTCTCTCTCTTCTACAAGTAATATTCACAAATACTGGTTTAAAAAAATCAAAAAATTTCTAATAATAATAATAATAATAATAATAATAGTGTCATACTTGTAATCCATTTATAGTGGTAAAAAAAAATTTTATGTACTGTTTGCTATAGCAGCTATAAACATCCATGCGAAAAAATCTGTATGTTAACGGCAGAATTTCCACTCAAGTTAAACAACAACAACAAAATAATAATAATAATTAATGGTAAACTCATGAAATACAATTAAGTACATTTAGAAAATTTTATTTATTAAAATGTACATAATATCAATATGTTAAAGTAAAGCTACACAAGGCCAAATCATATAACTAATCATATAACTTCCTGGAACATAAAAGGTTAAAGCTTTACCTTTGAATGTTACAAAGTGCTGACACTGGAGACTCCTTCCATGAATGCTACTTTAAGTAAAAAAATTTCTTTAATATTCCTTACAGCATCGACAAATTTTATCCGTTTTCCTGAACGCATCCCTGTGAATGAGCGGTTACTACACAAGGCAGAGAACACGTTTAAAAGCTAAAACATTCCAAAAATAAAAGGAGGAAAAAAATAATCGAACATGTTCCGACATGACACGCAGGGCATTTTAACACAAACATCAGTCTTACAGCTATTATTCTACTCCACTCAGGGGTATGGGGCTCTCTAACTCAGCGTTTCACAAGCCTGACGCTAATGCACTCGCAAGTTCAGATCAGGTCACACCCGGGCCGTACCATTCTCTAATTGTATCACGACAGCAGCCCCCGGTAATAATTCTAACTCTATCGACTTCATGACACGTTGATAGACTTTATAAATTACAAATATCACGTTTCGACGGTGCCTTCAGCTGGGAAAAGTGCTCGGAGAGTGTTTTGACAAGACCACACAGTGAAGCGTGAATAAAGGTTACGGCCGTTCTGTAACCGTGTCACAATAAAGTCCGATCATGTGTTTGTAATAAATCTCAAAGGTTTAGGAAGAAATAAAAATAATACAAGTTGATATTTTATCCTTGAAAACTTGGCTCGTGTGTGGAATCGGATGCCAGCTGAATTACGGGTAGATTTCTGAAGTTTCATCTGCAAATACGATGCGGGCGATGGCTTCGTTCCAAATCGACATCGTGCCAAATGAAATCTGTGTCAAGTGAAAGCCATATTTATTAACCTATTGTGTTGTATGAATATTCATACTCCTTTTCATACTTTAGCATATGTGATGTGACCAGAATTGCAGAAACGAGCCAGCGCAACCATCAACAACAAATAAATAAATGGATTTGGAAAAATGTTTTTTTTTTGTCTAGAATCCATCTATTAATATGCAGTGAAGTGACTGAATAACATTCCAAATAAATTATATTGAGAACCGTCAGACTTATCCACACTACAAAAAATTAAGTTAAATATTCTTAACTGAAGCCAAACCTTTCTATAATTTATTAACAAAAGATTACGACAAACCAAATATAAAATATTAAGCTTATTTATAGTCTAATGTTACTACAATTGCATGTGAAAAAAACATTTCTTGTTATATTGGCAAATCTCTCTGCTAGGTTTTTAGGAATTTATTTCTTGAAAGAAGAAATTATTCTGTCAATAAAACAAACCTTTTTTGCTAGCAGTTTTGACTACAAGTAACCTTTATAATCTTATATTTGGTTTGTTGTAAACTTTTAAGTATTTTAATTTCTTTTAAATATTAAGAAATTACAGATGTGTTCGGCTAGAGTCAAGAATATTTAACTGGCTAACATTTTTTTGCAGTGTATTATAAAGTAATGTAGGTTTTGGGTAAAATGTTCAGTGATATATTTTAAGATAAGTAATGTCTATTGATCTGTGATTATGCGATTTATCTCCTTTTTAAAAGTTTTAAAGTCCTTATATAAAGTTGTAAAATCCTGACATTTTGGGACAGTTCTCTGACATTCATTTTCTATGCAATGAAATTTTAATGATATAATATTAACCAGCATGTCATTATTTCAGTTCTATATAGCAGAGCTGCTGAATTCTGGACGCTGGTTGGTCAGAAGGTGTTTCCTATAACAGTAGCTGTTGACAGTAGTGCAGGCTGACATTAATTATTAATAATTTTAATTAACAATTACAAATAAATAACAAAAATTTATAATTTATCGATGCTATAGCAACAGTTTGTTCGCAGGAACATGTACAGCAGACGCTCCACGTAAGCAGATTAAAGGTGAAGTTTTTTGAGGGGAAAAAATCTATCTGATGATTTATGGAAGGAGTCTACAGTGTCAGAGGTAAAGCTGTACTGTTCTTTATTTTTTTTAATTAGAAATCTCTAGGACAGAGAAGATTTACTTTTAGGATGAAAAGGCGGTTATGGAAAAATAATCAACTCTGCTTTAACACACCAATTATTATTTTATTATCACAGTTTTTTTAAATCCTTGTACTTTAGTCCACTTTCCAAAAAAAAAAAAAAAAAAAAAAGCATTTTTGAGCCATCATGTCAAACAAGATACAAGATATAAAGTTTAAAGAAAACCTACAACAGTGGACGCCTTAAAAGTGTCTTATTACCGCATAACACATCTAGTTTCATGTTTTCTGCTAAAATTGAGAAATTTATCAATAGACGGCATGATTTTTGCTCTGATCAGCGGCTCACACGCTGAGCTTCCGGGAGTGTTTGATCAGCGAGGCTCAGCGTGAGACACGTTATGGTTTTTGACTGATGGATCACACCGGATTTCTGATATGTGTGTGATGCAGATCTGACAGAAAGCGGTGAGGGAAATGGGTCAGGAGTGTGCACGTGAGCATGCGCGCACACACACACACACACACACACACACACACACACACACACACACAGTGAAAAAAGCTGTAAATTCGTCTTCAATCCGAAGTGCATTAACTCACGGTGATGTGACGTAGGCTTTCCTGGAAGATCAGAGTGAAAGAATGCAAAAAAAAAAAAACTGAAATAAATATTATTACATGGAAAATGAATGGAGTCGAGGGAACAGCGCACACGCAGTGATGAACAGCTTGTGTTTGCTGATGGGGTCGACATGTGGCTACCAGCAGGGCCACGAAAACGGAAATACCCCAGGAACCACAAGCATTAGGAGTCTTCTTTCTACAACACACACACACACACTGACAAAGACGCCTCACCCAAAAACCCAAACCCACATGTATGATACATGACCTCTGTGTGAAGTGCTCTAGACGAGGACAGGCAATCTAGAGAATGTGAAAGCACACGCACACACACTTTCTCTCTCTCACACACACACACATACACTTGTGTGAACCCTACAAACTCCTGACGTTGATTTGAAACAAATGGAGACTGATGATCAGTCGATGACAATTCCCGTAATCATTAAGCGGGGAGTGATTCATCAGGGAGAGGAATTGGAGGCCCCCGTGTCACATTTATCCTGCCGGAGAGGAGAGGAGCGGCGCGCACGCTGTGATTTTTAAAAGGATTGATTACAATCCGCCTGCTTTTTCCCCCCACGCTCCTAAATGTAGGATAATCAGGTATTTAGCCTGCCCTCCCTTTCCAAAAAAAGATAAAAAAAAAATAGAGATATGAGCGAGAGAGAGAGAAAGAGAGAGAGAGAGAGAGAGAGCAAGAGGAGGAGAGAAAGCTAAGCAATCTAATTTCCCCACACAGCCAACTTTTCCTCCCAGCACTGATGACTGTCTGGAGAGTTGTAATGATGGTGCAGGATGCTGTTGCATTAGACAGGGGAGGATGGGAAATAAAAATAATAATAATGATAATAATAATAAAAAATCTGTTTTAACCGTATTAGAGTTTTCTAACAGGTCTGATCCAGCTGTCAGCCGGCACATGTTTGGACTGTAATGCAGCACGCTTTCAAAGCCTGTTCCTTTCTTCTTCGTTTTTCCCCCTCCATCTCTCTTTCTCTCTGTCTTTCCTGTTAAAATCATAAATTGTATTTACTGCAGCTCAAAAGCACAGTACGAGCGTAATGTAACCTCTCAGATATGATACATGACTCATTTTATCGTGGAATGAACCGTCTGAGCTGAGCGCTAAAGCTAATATCCACCTACATTACCCGTTTATTGAAATCGTTTTCCTGTCACTGTTATGGCTACATTAAGTACAATTCAAAAGAATATGTAAAAGCAGCAACAATGCTTTTTCTACCAGACATAATGGCAGCACATTACCTACACAGCTGTGATGCTAATCTCAACCTATACGTTCTAGTTTCTCTCTGAAGGAGTCCATTACATCGCTGCGGGATTATATTCCCTTTATATACATACATACATATATATACATACATACATACACATATATATATATATATATATATATATATATATACTGTATATGAACATAGGATGAAATAAGATCATACCTTGTAATTATAATTAAATTGGACAGACACTCTGGGAATGGAACGAGCCCGGGAGCTTTTATTTACCGTGCTGGATGGAAAGGGGTATTTAGATTGACAATGATGCATGTTTTCTAAGGATGAAAGAGCATATTAAAGATGATGCGCTCCTCCTGAGCTAGCTTTGGAAACATCTGGTATGCAAATGTGAGGGGAAAATGCGAGGCAGAGCGACGTTATATCAAGTACATGCGCTACATATTATGCTGTACACTATATACCGTAATATGTATAAACTCATTAGTTATCCGGATGGCTGTATATATGAGTTACGGACTGCGCTGTAAACATGGGTTGTGTAACTTCAAGACTTTACACTGCAGGTTTCTACTCATTATTGTAGCATTTTCCACAAACAATTACAGCAGGATGTTCGCTCTGAATTCCGCCTCCTCCTAAATAAACACATCGGCTGATCTGTGAGCCAGGCAGCTTACATTAGAATTTTAACAAGGTGAATTCATTAGCATGCATGAAGAATCTTTTTTATTATTTATTTTTTTTCCCCCCCCCCGGAATCAGGATCACACAGGTCTGAGTCTGAGCAACACGTCGTGGAAAAACCCCCCTCCCAGGTCACGACCTGTTCATTCATGTGGTCCGTAGTGGACTTTCTGTTTCACTGTGAAGATTCATAAAGAGTTCCGGTTGTCTAAAAATACCTCTTCGGTCAAGGTGAAAACATGACGGCTTCCCCTTTCTGTCTGTACAAAGGACTTCTGTACCAAAGGCGGAGAAATAAGAAATAACATTTTATGCCCAAAGAAAAAGTAATTAAAACATTATTCAGGTGTTTTTTTTTTAAGAACTAGGGTGTTTATCAGCATGTCAGCAGATGTGCAGCAAAATTCAGGACCAGCTAAATTCTAAAAGTGTAAGTTAAATAATTAGCACATTTATAAATGACCTTTATTATGCACGCCAAGATGAGCTTACTGCATGTTATTCTCCTAATTGCTGCAAAAGACTAAGTGAAAAACTAACAGTGTTAGTCAATACAAGCAGAATTGTGTTTATTTTACTTTAGTTACAGGCTGACACAAATGTGGGGGGCGTTCAAGTCAAACCAGGACTGTTGATTGCGCAGAATAAGAATAAAAACTCCCTTAATTACTCTATTTAAACTCCTGCTACACTACTGCACTTACCCCAGTGTGTCACTAGTGCTTCGATACCATCACGGTTGAAAGTTTTCTCAGTATGCTAGAGCCATGATCAGAACGCCGGCCTCCCAGGAACTCCCAACAAACATTTGGAAATGGTCTTGAGTGAGGTCAGGACTGTGGCAATAACTTAATGTGCAAGTGGTGTTGGTGAACGATCGTGTGTACAGTTCCCAGTTATCTGTCCATTTTCAAGGATGAGGCGTTCCACTTTCTGAATGTTCAAGTTAACAAATGTTTTACAGAGTCTCAGTGCCTTAAGACATCTGTAAATGTCAATTGGTTTTACGCCTTCGTTCACCAGAAATTTCATCACAGCACGCTGTTCCATGCTTGCACTAACAAGGATTCATACCATTCTACTTAGCACGCAATTCTCATGGCCTGACACGTTAATGCCACCATGCGGAAAAAGTAGACACCTGCTAGACTTACCAGCATGACTAACAGGATGTGCTTAGACTTTTTCTTTGCTTTCACATTTTACTTAGTAACAGAATGACTACATAAATCTTACTTACAGCATGACAACCATATATTTGTTTGGTTACAGGCTACTAGTATATAGTTAACTTTAGCTACAGAGTGACAGCACATACAGTACACTGCCTGGCCCCCAAAAAAAATCAGAAGGGTCATGTGGACGCTTTCAAAAGTGTCAAATTATCAGGCTGTGTCAAGCAAAGAAAAGAGCTAAGGAAATTTGAAATCAATGAAACTGAGTAAAGAAACTTATAAATCTAAAAATCTAGATGAATAATGATGAACCATCAACTCTGTGGAAGAAATGTGCTCAGAAAAAATAAATAAATCATGACTGGAGATAATAAAATAGTAAAAAAAAACAAAAAAAAAAACAGTAAAGTCAAATAAAGTCACTAAACAAATAAAGTCAGCTAATGACCTTAATGTGCTGAATGACCAGATAAATGACCATTATCACATTTATGGAGTTTTTCTAGGACTGAGGTTGTGAAAGAGTGCTTCTGAGAGCATGAGCAATCATTTTTACACATGAACTGGACGCCACATTGTGTGCTGTAATCAAAGCTCAAGGTGAATAAATGCGACCTTAGAGTGCATTTATTTATTTATTTATTTATTGCCAGACAATGTAGTTTACTTAGTTACAGCCTAGCAACAGGATAACTGCATATATTTTACTTAGTTACAAGATGACCACATAATTTTTACTCATTGTAGTTACAGCATAACTCAATATACTGTATTTTACAAAGTTACAGCATGACCACTGTATGTCAATTTTTCCTTAGTTACAGGATCAATTTTACTGAGTTACACCATGACATTTATATTTAACATGATGTATTAGGTGACAGTACGAAACTATATTCCCAGCAAAATGCAAGATAGTTGTGTAAAATAAATTTGAACAGGATAAACTGCATATATTTTACTTGGTTACAACATGACTGTGTATATTTTACTAAGTTACAGCATGACTGTCAATTTTATGTAGTTACAGGATAACAATTTAAATCATTTTAAACAAGTTAAATCATGACCAGGTAAAATTGCAGTATGACATTTATATTTTAAAACAAGTTGTTCGAGGTGACAGTAAAAAAACTATATTGCCAAAATGCAAAATGGTTGTGAGTTATTATTAAACTGAATTGAAATATGATACAAAACAAACACATAATAGAAAATTATTATATATATTACAACACAGCGTTTATATTGAATGTATAGATATATACTGTATATATGTATATATAATTTATACATGTCTAAGTATGTCTACTGTAGTAGATGTAGATGTAGTAGATGGCAAGACATTTGTAGTGCGTGGAGACAGTCAGCCTTAGACCCACACTGATACCAATTGTTGGTGTTTTTCCAAAGGCCTCATCTACACGGTAAAGGTTTTTGTTTCATGTTCTAACACGGTTATTGGAAGACGGACTGCACGTCCTGACAGAATTTCACAGGGACGGATCATGAGTGGGCCAAAACTAGTTGCAGTTCGCCTTGGAGTATCGAGTTGCACATGGCGGCATCGTCCTTGTCGAGGCAGAGAAATGAAACACAGATGAAAAAGGTGTCTTGTGAAACTCGGCCCAGGTCCAGCATTCCCCAAAGACACATTCGCTCTACTAACTTTTCAGCCCACCACTTAAATCCCGAAGATTTGTTATGAGAGCCGAAATGAAAGCATGAAGCAAACCCACAAAAGAACACCACTCTTGTATTCAAGTGAGGTTATCAAAACACCGCGCGGGATAATTTGCAGTAATATGTCATTTTTCAGAGCGTCTATTAGCTTCCAGAAGCTGCTAATTGAAACCAGACCACTGTGTATGGGGAATAGCGTTTATCATCTTTCTTATGAATTATCGAATATACAGATGTGAGAGAAAACAGATTGCGAGCTTTGTTCGATGCGGGTTGTCTTATTTAAAAGGGGTTTTAAAAAAAAAAGTTGCCTAAGAGGTCCTGAAGTACACATTCCTCCTGTTTCTTCTCCTGTTTTATGTCAGACAACTCCACCATGCTGCTTTCTTAATTCAATAAATATTAAACAACCCGTCAGAACATCTTTAAATGAATGAATTATTGAAGGTCAGACATGGTGTGTGCCTGTGTGTGTGAAACGTGACACTTTGAAGGCACCTCGGCCAAATCCAGACCGAAAACTGTGCGAGTTCAAACATGGGTCAGTATCATTAATGTTGCAGAGTAAAAGCAAGCAGGGTAAAGGAGAAATAAATAAATAAAAAAAAGGAAGCAAGCATATGAGTACTCATGTCACAAGGTGGTCCCGGGCGAAAGAAAAAAAAAAAGTCAGTTTTGCGTGGAGTGGGTCTGGACGCAACCATCTGTTCTACTGGTTGAGCTAAACAGTCATGAGGTAATCTTCAGCCTCATAGGTACATCATAACTCAAGACTAAACAATGCTTTGACTTGTGACAGGATGTCATACTTCATATAATGGGATGATGAAGGAGAAGAAGAGTGGGAGAAAGAAAAGGGGGGGGGGGAGTATAAAGAAATAGAGAGGAACTCCTGCAATCACTTTTCTCTGGAGAGATTCTGCAGCTTCAGTCATTTTGATGCAAGTAAAAGCTGATGACAGGAGACGTGAACTGTCACCTACGGACTGCTTTGTGTGTGTGTGTGTGTGTGAGAGAGAGAGAGAGAGAGAGAGAGAGCGATAGAGAGCCAGTGTGTACCCGCAACCCAACTGCGCTTTTATTCTACACCAAGGCCTCGGAAGCCGAAAGCGCAGAATAAAGTGATTTCCACATCATCTGTACGTTCTCGTGAAAACTTGTTAGAGGTGATCGATGCCATGGGAATTTTCCAGTAAAGGAGGTGGTGTTTTCTTTTCATCTGTAAAACGCACGCTTTATGCTAATACTGGTAACAAGAATGACAACGTGGGATTCCTTCCAAAGATCTCAGCAAGAGGAAATGAGAGCAGTTACAGAGATGGAACCGGATCAAACGAGCCACAGAACCAGACTGGAAAATCTTTTCCTGACACTTTTAATGAATGAAGCACTTTTGTTTTCCTTTTTTTAACTTAATTAAGATGAGGTATCTGTTCGCCATGAAACAGGTGGCTAGCAAGGGCTAGATGCTAACGCAACATCATCTCAAAAGAAACAGCTGTCTACGCTATCCGTGAATGGCTAGTGTTAACCCTGATTGACTTGGAGGTTGAACGGTAATTCCAGAAGTAGACATTTTGCTTTCTTTGTCTCCATATCAACAGCGTGACCACTTAAGGAGCTGACGCACCAAATTTAATCCTGTTGAACTTCTGTCATTTCTGGGGCCTGTGCTGTTTCAATCGTGAGGAATACATACACAGGTTTGAATCCTGCTTTCTGCTTCCTGCTTCTTGCGTTAAATCTTTGGTTCAATTTATCAGGTCCGGGTGACCAGATCCTCCACGAGCCCATGAGTCCTATAGGGGACGCTTTAAAGTTGTAATCTACACTGATGTGATGAAGATTGTTCATATTATCAGGTCATCACCTGGTAAGCTGAATTTCAACTATTGAACAGTTTCATACAGTTGTCCAACTACAGGTAGTCCCTGTAGTTCTGTTCCGGGAGCGCGTTTGTAAGTCTGATTTGTTCTTAAGTGTGACAAAGTGAGTCTTATACGCCTTACACGGATACAAAATAAATCGTATCAATCAACTTGACTAAATCTCGGCCCCCTTTCCCCGCACTGTGAAAACCGTACAGTAACTGCGCCTACGGAAACGAATCTCACAGTAAAATGTAACAGTGTCGTCTCTGCACATTTTAATCGCGAGCGGAATCCCGGACGCCTTTTGTGTCAGAGCTGTTTTCCACTGTGTTGGACTGTGAACTCTGTTTTGTTGAGGATTTTCCGAAATTGGGATTATGCACCATCAGGACAGCTTTACAGGACAGACATTTTCTATTATCGTGCTTCCGAACTGATTCACTGAAATCGGTGAGGCCGACTCATTTCTCCCACCCCCCCCACACACACACATACAATATAACACAAATATTGGTATCTGGTGCACTGCAGTGTCTATTTGTTGTTCAATACACGTGAGCTACTTCAGTGACTGAACCAGAAGTAGAACCGCAGTCTGCTCGTATCTGCGGAAATTCGTAACTTGAATGTTGGTAAGTCGGGGACCTGTACCTCCTGTAACAGCATTTGAATTCATTCATGCCCATTCTTTAGTGGTAAAGGTAAAGGTGAACCTCAAGTCTATTGCAATAAAACAGGATGTAAGAAGAATTCAATATCATGTGCAATATCATTTAGCAATATTACTTGCCACTGCTGTTACGTAAATTCTTATCAGAATCTAGTTTCTGCTACTCTATCGCTACCGGTTGTTATGTTGTGCTATCATATGTCTAGTTTGTGTATTAAAAAAATAATAATAATAATTTTATTTATTACTTCATTGCATGTACTGTATATTTTTTTACTCTTGGAGCAGTCTCTGGCACAGGAATTTCCCCTGGGATTAATAAAGTATTATCTTATCTTATCTTATGAAGAAGCTGGGGAACCCAGGTGAGTTATGATATGAAGCGAACATTCGAAACACCACAAAGAGAGCATCTCGAGCTCAGAATGGAGCTAAGGACCCCGGAGCTGAGAGGTATCATTATTTTAGCAATTTTGGAAGAATAATTGTAATTAAAATGAATGAAATAGCCCAAAGTAGTCATGAGGTGTAAGAGCTATTTATTAAAAGTCCCCAAAGTCCGGTCTGTAGTTCGCTTTATTCCGATTGTAATTGTAATACTGAAATGAGCCGACTCTGCAAAATCAGGCCAAGTGTCCTGTATCTGCGAACACTGGCAAAGTGTAGGGTTGTTGTTTTTTTTTCCCCCAGTTTAATTCCTAAAAAATTTAACACAAGCTTTCCAAGCAGGCGTTACTCACTTGAAAGAAGGCGTACCCTCCTCCAGCCAGCGGTTCGGTTTCCCCCCTTGCGATTCAACTCATCAACAGCCCATGTAAGCATGTGTGTATGTGTGTTATGGAGACTGTTAGATCAGTGTTTCGCCTTTGTTTTCCCAGCGGTGGACTGTTTAACATTCCCTGGGCTGTAGCACACCTGACTCAACTCATCAGTTTATTATCACTGGCTGCCTCATGAGAAAACACTAGCCTCTCTGAGATTAAGAAGAGCCGATGCACAGCCTGGTGGAGTGTAATAAAAACCCTCCGTGCGAGCAGCTCCAAGGACGTACACATGCATATGATTTAAAACTATCTCAGAAAGAAAGCAAACAGATGATGGGACTGCTGAAAAATCTCCGCAGCTGTTTTTTTTTTTCTTTCTAGTTTTTTTCTTTTAAAAAGTTAAATAACCGAAATACAGCAGCAGCAGCAGATGGATTAATCATCTGTGGCTGTATACTAGAAGACTCTCGAGGCAAAAATCACCTAATTTAAGTGTTTACGGCTTACGTCTCATCAGTGTTGTTGTTATGGATTCGAGTCACATGACCTGAGACTTGAGTTACACACGTGCTACAGTTTATTTCAACTCGACTCGTCATAATTAAAAAAGATTTGCGACTTTAATGACTTCACTTGGACCTGACTTGGAGCGTTTAAAATCATGCATTCATTAACAACATGCAGTGTGTCAGCTGTTCTTTTTCCCAACAAACAATTATTTTCCAGCAAATCAGCGTGGATCCATGGAGGCCTCATGTCGCAACTTACATCACTTAAATGATCTGCAGCTAAGATGATGGTGGCAGGTACAGCAGCACTCCTTCAAGGGGCTTGTGTTGTCCATGCCTGTCTTAGTGGCCCAGGGGGATCTGCACAATATTAGGTATACGGTTTTAATTTTATGGCTGATTGATGTACTAATGAACAGTTTGACAGCAGAACGCGATAAACACAATTTTCAGACTTTTCAGAATTTTCACATTTTCTGACACACAAGTTTCTCTATAACAAAACATTATTTTAGAAGCTTTAAACATCCTTTTGAGCAAAACACAAACTTCCGACGCATCCTGGTGAGCCAACCACATCGCTTCTTTCTTTCACGTGATCAGTGAAGTAAAGATACAAGTGCAAGTGGTTTAAATTCAACAGGTTTTTGGAGAACGCTGAAGCCAAAAAAGGACATTTACATTCTGTCCTGCTGCTGCATTCACTCCATCCAGCAGTAATAAATAAAATGTGTTACTTAACGTCCATGATGTCTTCTATGAAACACGACATTATGCGATTTGGATGTTGTTTAAACACCATGTTATATACTTAACAAATCTGTGTGTGATACTTCTCTGGTGAAGCAGAGAAATAACAATATAAAACTTAAAATATGCTCATGCGATTTAAAGAGACGTGAGATGCAGCGCTTGTGTGAGAAGATGTTGGTTAAATGTGCACAACTGTACTGTGATAGTGAGGTGTTGTGACGTGAAGCTGAAACTGGTAGAGGACAAATCTGACAATGCTGCAAGCAGAAGTTTTGTATTATGTATAAAGTTTCTTATGATCTTCACAATCATAGTAATTAACACGGTTTTGTGTGCAACAAAACTCAACACTTTTCTCCTTGATCTAATTTTATCTAAAATCATGCAATAAAAGCATGAATTTGCTATTTTATTATTATTATTATTATTATTATTATTATTATTGTTATTATTAACACTCATGCAACATATTATCAACAATAAAATGCAGGCCTAAATAACCACAAACCCAACTGCAGGCTTCATAATATATAAGAAACCCGCCACACCGCCTAATGTTACCCCTATGTGGGGCAAGAACGCTTAGAGTGCATAGAGAGACATAATCAAGTGTTTACATGGCTAGTATTTCATTATTAAAATGAATTACCAAAGGTGTGAATTTTCTTTCGATCGGGCCAGATCAGTTCAGACTGTCTCGACCAAGTGGGTCACATGATGCATTTTTATTCTGATTGGGCTGTTATTCCAATTAATAGTGGAATATTGGGGTCCATGTAAATAAAGCAACTGACAATGTGATCTGATCTAAGGATCTGCAGATTTTTATGTTAATTCTATGATTTTTTTTTTATAACATTGTGAACTTGTATATGTCTATGCAGAGAATTCTACCACATCAGCATATATTTTTTCACAAAACACATCATCATAAGTAGCCATCTGGTTACAGGCCAGTTAAAGCACTAATTATA
>JAQMYJ010000039.1:5179448-5199374 GCA_030014305.1 Clarias laeviceps | reverse complement strand
CTGAATGAAAAGCTTATGTAAATGATACATGACAATACATGCAGGTGTGTGTTTTTGTGTGCGTGTGTGTGTGTGTGGGTGGGTGGGTGTGTGTGGGTTTGGATGTGCACATATGTCTAAGTATGTGTGTGTGTGTGTGTGTGTGTGTGTATTTTCTTTGCTCAAACTTTTAATCCTGATTAAAAATGGGCCGTTAATGAAGCATGAATAGACTAATTGGAGCTGTCATCAAGGCAGCAGGAGACAAAGTACTTGACATTTGGAACAAGCTATGAAGGGATGACATTGGCATCCAGGCAGGAGAAAAGAAAATGGAAAAAAAAAATGAGGAGGGGATGTACTGAAGTTTTTAAGACTTATCACAGTTGATAAAGTTTGCAGCTTATTAATTATATTAAAATGCAACAGCAGTTTAGTTCAAAACTTTTGTTCCTCTATGAGAAACTTTAACGCTGTGTAACGACGGAGTAGAAAAAAAAAAAGTTTACTTACAGTCTAGAAACTCGACAGGCTTACAATATCTTAACATTATAGTAATAATGTCGATGTAAAGTATTCTCACACCGCATAATAGCGTTTTAACCTGCACTGGCCTCGCTTCGCGAGTTTTATATTTATAACAAAACAAACATCTATACCTGCTTCACCAAGCCTGAGAGTAAAAAAATAAATAAAATAAATAAATGCATAAAGCGCAGTCAGATAATTGCGGCTTTATTTAATGTCTATTTACTGTACCTGGGCTCAAGTAAGAGTGACCTTTATTAAAGGTGTAAATATACTTAACTGAACTGAACAGCATGATGTACCTTTAAATCGCTTTAATACCGAAGGTCTGTGGAATAAAAGTGAGAGAAGATGCGCTTTATTTGTGGACCTTTACATGCCGCAGTTTCGCATCTAAACGCGGCGAACAGGGCTTTTTGTGTCTGTTTGAAATACACTCGCTCTGTTCCTGTGATTCTGAGCGGCGTGAATACCTCTACAAAACAGCGAGCGCTGTTATTTTAGAGACTTTTTTGCAGAGTTTAGACATTTAACAGAGAAAAAAACAAAATACAATCACGAACTGTGAACTCCCACTCTGACATGCCAAAAGTTTGGTCACACCTTGTAATTCAATGGGCTTTCTTCACACTTTTTACTGTATTTTCAACGTTGTAGAACAATAGTGAAGATGTCAAAACAATGACATAACACATAACGAACGATGTCATTAAGTAGGCAGAAAGATCACTCTATTATTACTTTAGGAAAAGAAGCTCAGTTCGTCAGGAAAACTGCTAGAACTTTTGAATGTATAGAATATTCAAGTGTAGCAGCAAAAAAAAAGAAAAAAAAAAAGAAAAAGTTAAATGCCATGATGAACCTGGGTCTTATGAGGAACGTCCCAGGAATCAGGAAAGGAAGACTAAGAGCTGCCTCTTCTACAAGTTCAGTTACACTCGAAACTCACCAATTAAACTCCCAGCATCTCAGGTTAGAGTCTACAGGAACGCTTCACAGAGCTCAGTAGGAGACAACAAGAGATGTTCAGAGATTATTTTATATTCTGGATGCCTTCAGGATTCTTCTACAGTGTACGAAATAATCAAAATAAAGAATAAATATTGGATTAAAAAAATTTGTCTGGATGTGTATATTATATAATACTTATAAATAATGTACTTTTCAATAATGAAAATAATAATAATAATACATTTTACTCCTTTCCCAAGTACATCTTTGTACCATGTACATTTTACTGTATATTCAACATCAACAATGCAATTATTCTCATTGTCTCAATAGGAGGTAAAGTATTTTTTTCAAATTTTTTATAATAAAACTCTCTTTTAACCACGTAACAAACCCAATGTCCCTTGATTAGCACAAAAGAATAATAATAATAATAATAATAATAATAATAATAATAATAATAATTGATAATATATGATTTCCTGATGATTCAATAAGCACTGTGAATCTCATAAACAAACATAGACTAATAAATGTAAATAATAAATTATATATATGGTAAATTATAAAAATTGAATCTACCTTTATATTAATTAAAAAATAGCAAAACAAACCATTTAAAATATATTTATTTAATTACTTAGACTTCAGACCTGGTTGTCCTTACACTTACAGATTTGCTTATTATTAATTAGCTAGGGATATACAGGTAATGCTCTTTACAATGCTACGCATGTTACTTTTTATTAGAACATAAATGTTTATTTCATTTTAAATTGAGAATTATTGATTTTATTATTTTTTTCGAGGGGGTCAAACTAACCAAATAAAAAGCTTTTTTTTTTTTTAAAGTTGTATATAAAATGATGTTATACCATATACCGCAAACCGTGCATTTTTTTGTTTTTTTATGCTTACTGGGAAAACTAAAGTGAGATGCACAGACTGTGGAAAATGGCCCAAACTAAGCTATTTATTTACAGAATGAAATAAGTTAAAAGGTTCTTCTTATTTGCACAAATACGTTATAAAAATAATTATGTAAGAATATATATAAAATACATTAGTACATTGGTATGTGTTTCAATACAAAGTAAATGTTAAATAAATAAATTTGAAAAATAAAAATAATAATAAAGACAGCGCCAGAACCAGAAGCGTTATCAGAACGTTAAAGTTAAAATATTAGCACAAGGTAAAGCTGAAAAAGACAGTTTAAAACAAAAGAAACAATGTTCATATTAATTATACATAAAACAAAATATAAACTGAATAGACAACATATGGAGCACTTGTCCCCAAAAAAAAGAGGTCAGAAAACAACTGAACAAAAGTTTTTTTGTAAAATCTCACCAATCACAGCACATAATCTGTTTCCTTCAGTAAAATATCAGCGTGTAGCTGGTCATTGAGCAGGATCATTAAAAGGAAAAAAAAATTATAAAACTCCAACACGTTTTTAAAAGCAATTGCTGATTGTGGCGCTAAGTAGAAAAGAAGGAAATGTGAAATACTCACAGATTTCGCGGCATTCGACCTGTTCAGTTTCCCTGCTCCATTTAACATCAAAGCGGCGAATGCTTTCTAATAAGCCACAGCAATTACATTATCGAGAGGAAAAAAAAAAAAAAAAGTGTAACATGAAGACTGAAGTTCTGAAGGTCTGGTGGAACTAATATCTGAATGTCCTTCTCGACAGAGTTTTGGTCGTGCTGTAAGCATTCAACATGATTTATTTACGTAGTTTATGAGGCTGTTAATTATTGATATCCCAATTAATGGAAAGTTCGGAGCCATGGTTATATCATAGGTACTTTAGTGGCGCCTGAGTGCCTTGCCACTCCTGATATGAGGGGAAGGGGGAAAAATAATAAATTATAATAAAATATAATCAGAAATGTATTGGTGCGTCTCTGAGATGAACATTATGCTGGCTTCCGAATGACTATAATTCTGCTGTCTCATGCTACAACTTTTTGTTGTGTTGATTTTTTAGCTTATAAGAAAATACAAATATAAAACAGGAATTGATTTAATTATTATTAGTATTATTATTATTGATTTGAACTTTTATTTAACTTTTAATCTGTCAATTAAATGTACATATTAATATGGTACAGCTTAGCACAGGATGCAATATTTTAAACTTCAAAAAAGACGTTTTTTAAATATTTTTTTTAATGCTAGGACTATTGCAATTTTTTTTAAACATGTTTAAAATTATTAATTAAGTAAAATAATACCACTAGTTGAAAAATACACACCACAAAATTTGTGATGCAGTTGTTTGAAGTATACAAAGTAGTATGATGTCATTTTACTGAATTTGTAAAATAATAAAAAATAAAAAAAAACTTTAGTGCTGGCTAAAGTTTTATCTTACACAAATTGTAAAAAACGAACAAACAAACAAACAAAAAGTTGTAAAAAGAAAAGTTTACATTTCTATATTATGTTCCACACTCAGATGTTGTAGCAGGGGAAAAATATAATAAATCAAGTTATCTGCAATACATCATTTAGACAAAACAAATCAGTCACAATCCACTTTATTTTCTTAAGATTTCTGGATGCTAATTAAGCAAGCGAAGCGACGATAACCCACCGATTAATCTTCGTAAAACACGGCGGTTAATTGTCCATGGTAAAAAGGCGAGCGGCGCTGACAGAATGCCGTAGCGCAGCGTTGCGTGTGTTTCTTCACAGGAGTAAATGAGTGACAGATATTGAGAAGAGGAATCGTTTCGCCAAATGCGGATGGGCCTCCATCAATAATGTATGCCAAATTAAGCACAGAGGCATAGTTACTCAAAGAAAGGTCAAAGTGAGCCGATAATGATTTTTTTAATGACATTTTGAAAGGAGACCATTTTCATTCCTCTCAGGCATCGTTGCTTAGACATGTAATAACAAATAAAGCGCTCAGGAACTCTGCGCATAATGTATTTGTGGTTTAAAAATAAATAAATAAATGTAAAAAAAAAAAGGGGGCCGATCCGTTCAGGAGCTTAGTGCTGATACGGGAAAATAAACAAACAAAACAAAACAAAACAAACCTGATCAGGTATAAAGGGAAGGAGATTTTAATTAAAGATTAGTGTTATATTTAAATACATCTCCTTTACTGTATCACCCATATCCAGTAAAACTGAGCGGTCTGGAATGTAGACAATCTACAGCAAAAAATCAATTGACAAAGCAATCAGGAATCTCAAGTGGAGGCTGGTTTATATTTTACTGGCAAAAACATTTAGTCAAAGGTTTCTAGAGCGAGAGAGACAGAGAGAGAGAGAGACAGAGAAAGAGAGAGAAATGCAGTTATAGAACAGATTACATTCTGGGAATTGAATAAATAATAATGTCAGGAAACCAAATATGAAAAGAAGGTGTTCAAAGAGTTTCTTGGCACTGTGGGGCAGCTAACCACATTCCCATGGTAGCTCCAAAGCCCCTGCAGTCCCACTTGATGGTAACAACTCTTGCCTATCCATCCACATCCCACTTCCTTGGGTCCTGACTCTATTACCTCACATCCAAATCTAAGACCAAATGCTCAGGGCCTGACCATATCACCTCCAAAGATCCTCGATTACCCCAAAAGTTTGGACACTACAACCCCTAACGCACTAGATCTTAGTGACCTGACTCTTCTAACACAACTCCTACTGTCCTGATACAGTTACTCCAGATTCACAAGTTCTGAGACCATATTACTCCAACTATCTAGTGCCCTAGATCTTAATTCCCTGCCTCTATATCCTCAGAAGCTCAAGTTGTGAACTTATCACCCCAGCATGCAGTGCTCAGATCATGGTGCCCTGACTCTACTACCCCAATACCTATTTTACCTTATCTTGGTGTCCCAACTCTATTACTCCAAAACCTAGTTTCCTTACAGTATCACCTCATATCATACTGTATTGCCCTGACTTGATCATTCCAGCTCCTCAGGCTCTGATTAATACCACAGGACTTTAGACTATGATTCGATTGATTGGTACTCAATTATGTCGGATCCCAGGGTCCAGAATCTATTACCCCTGATCCTAGAGCCCTGACTTAGCTACCCCAGATCTAAGTCACTTGGCCAAATTAAACAAATGAACAGTTTCCTGATTCTATTGTGCCAGCTACTCAGGCCTTGACTGTTACCCCAGATCCTCAGGTTCAGGTACTCAGGTCCTGGATTTATTAACCAACATTGTAATATTTTTACAACAAATCCTCAGGTTCTGCCCCAGATAGAATACTGTCTGTACTACCCCAAGACCCCGTGGCTTAGATCTTAGTGACCTGACTCTTTATTACTCTTTGGTCCTCGTGTTGTTTGATATAGTGGTTCTTGATTCTTTTACTCAATCATCCTAAGTTTCCTACTCAGTTACACTGGATCCCCAGGTCCAGAATCTATCTACAGTAGTGTCCTGATTCTAGTCAACCATATAACCACCACCTCAGATTTCTGGGTTCTCATTAATTGTTCAGATTTTCTGGTCCTGGATTTATTAACCAATGTTCTGAGATATTTATTCTGTTATGCTGGATCCTCAGGTTCTGGACCGGATCCTCAGGTTCTTAGGACACTATTGCCCCAGATCCTCAGGTGCTCACTATGATGCAAACTGATTCAGATCCCATTTCAACAGCTTCCATCTCTCTTATCATGGATCCTTAGGGCTTGATTTACTTAACCCAGATTTTTCATTTACTCCGAGCACAGTCCAACAAACCACAAATCAGCACCCTATAACGTCTATCTACTCCATTTTCACTTATTACCCCACATACCAGAACTTACTACCGCAAACCCTAACTTTAGTACCCAGATTACTTTGACGTCTAAGGTCATTCCAATCTCCTGGTTGAATGTCTAAATGTTGTACATAACTTTATTGGAGTTCTGAATATTTGTGCCAACATTCCTGCGATAATCTGTGTATAATGTACTCAAACTGCTAGGAGTACTACCAGGGACACAACTCGACAGCCTGCTTTGTTTGCAGAAGGGTATATTTAAGCATTCCTTTTAACAGAGTATACTGCAGATATTTCACATTTAAAGTCCAGAGTGTCCACTGAGCTGACAGATGAATACGTATCTTTCACACTGCTACTAAAAACTTCATATATGTTTTTTTTTTATTAACGTGGAGAGGCTATTCAGAGAGGCACAACAAAGCCGCTACTCCTATTTTCATCTTGCTTTGAAGTGACTTGGGTCACACGCAATTCCTTGAAGACGAGCAGACAAACCAAACAAAGGTGGAGGACAGCACGAGCGGGACAGAGATGCAGGTCTTAAACCTCCGTGTAACCGAAGGCGACAGAGCATCTGAATAACAACGATTTTCGCTTTTATCGGGGCCCGGACGTTAAAGGGATCACTAATCTCACTGTTACATCCGATTATCACACATGGCTAGCCTAATGCACTGGGTGTGGGGTGATGATTATATATTTATTTTCTGATAGACAGGCAGAAGGTGGATGGGGCAGAAGGCTTCCTCTGCACCCAGAGTGTCACTCGCAGTGGGATAGAAACACCAGCCAGGCAGAAACACTCCAGATGTCACCAGCAGTAAAAGGTGTGCTCCTTTGTTTGTGTGAACGTGTGTGTCTTTAAGGCGGTGCTGTTCAAGGGTGCGTGTTGTAGTGTTTGTGCTTCTATGCATGATAGCGTACATATGTTATGTCCTTGATTTAATAATTTTTTTATTTATTGAACGGCCACAAACAAAGAGAAGAGACAGACAGAGAAAGAGAGAGAGAGACAGAGACACAATGGAAGCGTGTTTGTGTTTACGGCAATATTCAGACAGATTTGAGGATCTGTATAATGTGCACAAATTACCTCCGACAGCTCAGATTAAGACGTCGAAGTCCGGATGTTTGCATTATGCAACAAAAATTACACTCGATTACAACATTGTCGAGTCCATTACTATTCCATTACGCAGAGTCCGTCGCTATAAAAATAAAGCTTGTCCGATCCGTGATCGTTGCGCTCATTCCAAATGGGTTAATCTGATGTCCTGACTGCACGTCAGAACTCATTTAGAGAATATTCAGAACTATCTGTGGTAACTGGGCACTCCTGGGTTTATTAGATTTGAAACCACAATCGACAAAATCTCAACTGGAGAGAAGGGTGTAGAGCGGAGTACGACCTGAGTAAAAGACCAGAGTAAGCAAGTAAGGTGGAAAAGTACTGTAAGTGACTGTAGTAAATAAAAAAAAGGTTAAATTATTAAGTGAATAACTAAATATGAGTGTAAGCAAGCTAAGTAAATAAGTGCACCTATAGGTAGGTAAGTAAGGCCTGATGTATATGAGCATATAAGCAAGAAAAACGAGCAGGTAAATAAAGTAACTAAGCAACTGAAGGGAAGTGAAAGGAAGGAAGGAAGAAAAGAAGAGAAGGAAGGATGGAAGGAAGGAAGACTTTAGGAAAAAAGAAATAAGAAGGAAGGAAGGATTCAGGTATTATATAGAATAATGAAGGAAGGAAGGAAGAAGGAGGAGAGGGAAAAAGGAAATAAAGAAGGGAATAGGAAATAAGAAATGAAGATAGCAAGGAAAGAATAAGGGAGGAAGAGGAACAAGCAATTAAGTATGTAGTTAAGAGAAGGGAAGGAAGGAATTAAGGGTGAATAAATGAGTAGTTAAAGCAAGCTAAGTAAATAAGTGCACCTATAGGTAGGTAAGTAAGGCCTGATATATGTGAGCATACAGTATAAGCACGAAAAATGGGCAGGTAAATAACAAAGTAACTAACCAACTGAAGGGAAGTGAAAGGATGGAAGTAAGCAAGCAAGAAAAGAAGGAAGGATGGAAGGAAGACTTTAGGAGAAAAGAAATAAGTATGAAAGGATAAAAGAAAGGAAGCACAGAAGGAATGAAGAAAAGAAGGAAGGAAGGAACAAAGGAAACATTCAAGTATGTAAGTATATAAGGAAGAAAGGAAGGAAAGAAGGAAGGAGGAGAGGGGAAGAGGAAACAAAGAAGAAAGGAAGAGGAAATAAGAAATGAAGATAGCAAGGAAAGAATGGGGAAAGAAGAGGAACAAGCATGCAATTACAGTATGTATGTAAGTAAGTTAAGAAAAGGGAAGGAAGGAAACATGTAAATATGTTATGTAAGTAAATAAAAGCACCTATATGTTAGTAAGTAAGGCCTGATGTAAGTAAGCACATAAGCAAGAAACAAGCAGGTAAATAACAAATTAATTAAACAACTGAGGCGAGGTGAAAGAAGGAAGTAAACAAGCAAGTAAAGAAGGAAGGAAGGAAGACATAAAGAAAAAAGAAATAAGAAGGAAAAGGAGGTATGGAAGGAAGGAAAGAAACATTCACGTACTGTATGTAAGAAGGAACAAAAGGAAGGAAGGAAGAGAGGAAATAAGAAATGAAGATAGCAAGGAAAGAATGAGGGAAGGAGAGGAACAAGCAATTAAGTATGTAAGTAAGTTAAGAGAAGGAAAGGAAAGAAGGAATGAAGAAAGGAAAGGAAGAAAAGGAAAGAAAGGAATGCTTGTTAGAATGTAAATAAATAATAACATTTACATTTGGTTAAGTTAAATGAAAAAGTAAAGATATAAGTAACAAAAGGATGAAAGGAAGGGTGAGAAGGAGGAAGGAAATGTGGAAGGAACTACAGAAGGAAGGGACAGAGAGAGGGGGGAAGTAAGGAAGGAACATAGGTAGGAAAGAAGGAGGGAAGGAAGCATGCATTTATTTAGGGAAGTATGTAATAAATTTAGGAAGATAAGACGGAAGGAAGCATGCAAGTATGTAAAAGTTTAAGTAGGTAAATAAGAGGGGAAGAAAAAGAGGAAGGATGGAACCATGTAAATATGTAAGAATGTAAATTAAGTAAGTAGGCAAATTAACAAGTAAATATAAGTAAGGAAAGGATAAAAGGAAGGATGAAAGGACGGCAGGAAACATGCAAGTATTTGGGAATGTAAGTGTGTGAGAAAATTAGTAAGTACAAGAAGAGAGAAGAATGCTGTAAGTGAGTAAATGAGTAATTAAATACATTAATAAGTATGTAGGCAATTAAGAAAGAAATAGAAAGACAGAAAGAAAGAAAGTTGGATATCTGGTAGATGTCGGATTAAATGGTAATGTTTGTTCATGCTTTACTCAATTTAAGCTCTCAGTTTGCCAATTTAAGTTCTCGAACTGATAATTACGCTCACGTTTTGCTTGAATAGTGTCTCATCTAAATAAAATGCGCCCACAATTAAACAGATAAACAGAATTTAATGAAAAAGTCACTTTGTGTGCATGCATCTTGTTTTGTCAACCTGATTTATCATAATAATACGTCCTGATTTAGACAGTAACGAGGCAAAATAACCCTGTGCGCGCTGAACGAGCTGCTCCTCATCAGGTCTGAGGTCGAGGGCTGTGATTTTGCAGCAATCCAGTCCAGCTGTTGAATAAATGCGCATACGAAGAACGTGGCTTGTTTGTTTCTTACATTTAGCGTGATGGCGACTGGACCTCTGTCACTACAAGAGCTCGTTGTTGCTGGAGTTGAAACTAATCCCACTCAAATAGGGCTTGTCATTTTGACAGGTAAAGTAAGAGAGCAGGCCAAAAAGAAGAAGAAGAAGAAGACAGCCTCCAAGACCCACACCAGTATTAATGCATTACTCAGAATGATCCTAAATGATACACTTGCAGCCTCTTAAAGTAAACTTGCATTGATTTCTTACGGTGAAATATGGTGGCAGGCTCTCATCTCCTAATCTGCTATATAAATCACACTCCTTCCCTCTGCTCTTTCGGAGACACAGTGTTCCTGCAAGTCAGGAAGCTTCTGAATGTACAGTAATTACCCCAGCACTAAGCTTCAAACCACTCATCAGTGCCCTATTGTGAGCACTTCTAAAAAAGTGACATAAAAATACAGCTCGATGTTTTAGGACAGTTTTCTTCGGAGTATAAAAGTGCAGCTTTATTTACTGAGCGGTGAGCAGTGTGTCTTTTTTATTTATTTCCCTGCAGCAGCAGCAGCTTGTCAGAGGTAACCCTGATATTTCTTCCACCTGTGAAACACATACGCTGGGTACGCGCGAGGTGACCGCACCATGTGACCCTCCAGATGCTGCTGAGGAACGGCGAGTGAAAAGTTCCAGAGAACCACAGATTAGCAGACTGTGGCAGAACAGTGGCATCCAGTCTGACTCACGCATAACATCAGATCCAGACAGAGAGTCGTGGAACTGATGATCGTTACGCAAATATCCTCACCGCTAGTTCCACCTTCTGCTAAAGCACGACTGGTAAAGAAAGATATTTATTCCGAGAGCTGCAGCGTCTCCTGTCTTTAAGCCGCTGGAAGAACGTCTTAACAACGGCATACTCTAGAAATACATCATCTAAAAAAAAGAAAAGAAAAAACTATTTATTCTTAGCTATAAGCTACACAAATCTGTCTGATCACACTGAGAACATGGTGAGGTTCTATCCAGTGTATCAAATCCATAGTTATAAAAAAAAAAAAAAGTTATCCATCCATCCTTCCATCCATTCAACTTTATGTTTAATTTTTTTCCTCAATAATGTATCTATCTATCTATCTATCTATCTATCTATCTACCTAACTGTCTGTCTGTCTACCAGCTTGCCTGTTATTTGTTTTGATACATTTATGCAATTATCCAGATATATTATTCCATTAGACCTATCACTGCCTTTTTTTCTTTTTCAGCTTTCTTTGTTTTATTATTATTTTTATTTCTTTAGTTTTTCCCCAACTAGGTGTGGCTTTTTTTTTCTATTTTATGCTTGTACTGTATATCTATCTATCTTGGCTTTTTTTCCTTTAACTTTTTTGTTTTGTTTAAAGAATAATGAACAAATTAAAAATCATAGACTATTATTTATTTATTTATTAGTTCCTAAACTTCGATTGACTTTATCCAGACACATCATCTTATTGGAAATAAACTTGTATTTTTTTGCCATTTCTTCAAGTCTGACTTCAAGATGAATGCTTTTGTTTATTTATTAATTCCTTATTCATTTTTATAAACCAACCCTGACTTATACATAGATAGATACATAGATAGATAGATAGATAGATAGATACTTTATTGATCCCAAAGGAAATTCCAGAATTTAATAAGCATTTGTTTGTTTGTTTATTCACCTACCCATTTTTCTGCAAGTGTGTCCGAAACTTCTTTGATCAAAAATAATTTATCAGGTTTGACATCACAGAAATGTGTTCATTCTTATTTTATACAGAATATATTTATTAGTTTATTTATTTTTGTTTGTTTACTTCTTTGTTTTAATTGATTGACTGATTGATTCTCTCAGATATTGAGCTGTAAATATATATATAATGTCTCCAGCTCTGTAATATGGAATCATTCCATTCCTCCTTGAGTTTGTTCACACAGATTCAGGTCTAGCTAAGATTTCAGTGTAAACCCACACACCCGAGGGCAACATGCTTCCCATCTGAGATGTTCTGTAACCCGGGAACACGAGCGCGTGAGATCTCGCTGTCCAAACCCACAATCTGTTCAAACCGGTGCTGTGAATTCAGACCTCATGGGTGGGACGGAAGCGGAGACGGCGGCGTTCTTCATCACGCTGAGGCGAAAGAGCAGCGGGGAACTGCGGCGGCGCTCCGACCGTTTCTGTGGGAATGCTGCATTATTCCGTTTGTGGTAATAAATGTATGTTAAAACAATCCATTTCAAAAAGAGCCCTGCATTATTGATATGGATTGAGCGAAGCCTCCAGCATGGATATCATAAAAGACTCATCTAAATTCACGGGCCCCTGTCGCCATAATGTACACACACCCACATTCTCTCTCTCTCTCATGCACACACAGCTATTTTAATACACTTTATTTCGCCTTTATTTGATATACATCTCTTATTTCCTATTCATACGAGGAGTCGAGGGGAGAATTGACGATTGAACGCCGGTGTTGAATTTCAAAGCGAGAGAATAAAACATTCACCTATGAGGTTATGGGAAAGTGAAGATGTCAGAGAGAGAGAGAGAGAGAGAGAGAGAGAGAGAGAGAGTGAGAGTAGTTGATATGGCTACATGTGCAAAGTTAAATATGCGACTTTGCTCTTCTCTTTATTATCCCCGGAGGCTCAGTGCCATCTTTCTTCACGTAGGTCACATAAAACACGCTTAAAATATAATCAAAAGATGGAAAGAGCACCAGGACCCATGTTCGTGTGAATAATGCATTACACAGGAACTACAGGATTCTCTCTAAAAACCCTAACGTTCAGTTTATTGAAACAGTTGGAGAGTGTGGTGATTTTTTAAGAGCTGAACTAAGAAATAAGAGTCACGTTGTGGTGTCGAGTGTCAAACCGGACACCTTTCCGATTAAGATGTCACCGGCAGTTTAAGATGGAGAAAAGCTCTGAAGAGCTGGCTAGCTAGCCTTCTTAAGTGACCGGACATCTCTGTAGATAGATAGATAGATAGATAGATAGATAAATGGATAGATAGATAGATACGTTATTGATCAGTGAAGTTATGATGTAAATGTAAAACACCTTGAATGAGATCACAAGAGCCAAAACATTGCGTGGTGAGATGGAGAGTTTCTACGTGTCCGGCCACTTCAGGCTGGACCACCACCGCTTAGCAACTACTACTAAGTTGTAGAATATATTTAGCAGGGTTGCACTTTTGAAGTTTTGATGCTAATTCATAATAATATGCAAAATAACATTTTAGCTGGTTAATATACGTGTGTCCAAGGTCTACAAAACATGTGTTCATACAATGTGGCAGCTATGCAGATGGACTTCGGAAGATTTATGGACTATGCAATTTACTCATATTTTCCCCCTTATGATGTCATAAAGGAAGAAAAATCCAACCAATCCAATTCAAAGGGAGGAAAGTTCAAGCGCAGGTTTCTAATCCAATTAGAAAGTATTTTCTCATATTTTATGTGTGAACAGAAACACACACACACACTTTTGTTTTTGACTCTTTCCGTCTAATTAACACACTCGGACATGATATGTTTTGTTAAAAAGAATACCTAAATAAACACTTAACTAAATAAAATGAGGCTTAAATAAGGATAATCAGGATAAATATATCAGAATAATATTCTAAGAATAAGCTCCACCCCCTAACTGAGAAGGTGCGGAGAAGGAAACATGCACAGAATGCTATTATTACAAAATAATTATTTAGTAAAATTTCAGCTTTTTATAGATAACGCTAGACAAAAAGCTTCATTTTATGTTCACACTGTGCTGTGTTTATAATCAGTTCTGTTTTTCTAGCATACAAAGTTAATTCATTAAGTTAATTGTTGCTGTTGATTTTTTTTTTTTTTTTTACAACAAACTGATTGCTGAATTATTTTAACACATAATTATTATTACTATTATTTTCAATACATGCCAAATTATATTTAATTTATTTTGAAGAAGTAACTTTTCAAAAAATCTACAAAATATATTTGGCCTGGACAGGGGTGTCAAAATTTTAGCAAATTGTGTATCGCAGACTTATCTTGGACAACGATGATGTTTTTTTTCCCCCCTTTCTTTTTTATGTTTTGGTCACTGGAGGGTGACTTCGACTTGATAATGCAGCTTGAAACGAGTCTTTTGTACAAGAAGAAGTGTTTTTTATCCTCAAACGTCACAGGTTCAATAAAGTGAGGAACGACCTCGGGCTGGTGGAGGTTATCGGTAGCTGTTTAACCCGTCTCTCTGTGTATGTGTGTGTGTGTGTGTGTGTGTGTGTGTGTGTGTGTGTGTGGCTTGTAAAAAGACAGTTACAGTAATAGACGCTGTGAAGTGAGAAGATTCTCTCTAGCCGTGGCGTGTTGAAGAAAACCTCCTGACATCAATAGTGTTAATGTACACTGACATTCTTGCTAACACGCTCACGCTAGCGGCTAGTTGTCTAAATGAACACACCCCACACTGTGGCCTGATTGAGCTAGCTAAATGACCAGAGGTGTGCTGCTAATTCCGGCATAGCTGAGAGGCGTTAGCGTTAGCAGCTGGTCTTGTGCAGCTGACTTGATGAGTGATTACTGGCATAATTAATGTGACGCGACCCGGTCGGCCAGCGCCCCTCCCTGTACTGCCAGGCTGGATGAGGGGAAGGAAGGGTGACACGGTTTAACCTCGCTTGTTCAGGTCTCGACAGACAAACACCAGTCTCCCCAGGGCACCGGGCAGCCACTCAGCAAAAACCAACAGGAACGACATGAGTACTGCTTAAAATTTTATCACGAGAGAGAGAGAGAGAGAGAGAGAGAGAGAGAGAGAGAGGTGTAAATCATTCATGCACCCTGTTTTACACTTTTACTTTATATAAAAAATAAAGTTAGAGACAGTTAAAGAAAAAAATTATCTACTGAGTAAGTATGTAAATATATGTCAAAGTGAAATTTTGAAAGTAGAATTGTGATATTCTGAACAACACTTATTAAGTAACTTCCACTAACTTATAGTAACTTGAGTAAGTAACAAACCAAACCAACCACATCAAGCAAATGTACACAAAACATTAGAAACAAAGTGAGACTCAGCAAATAACAATAAATAAAAACTTAATAATAACAACTAACTAACAAATAAAATAAAGTAAATATCAGTAAACAAATTTAGGAAGATTTTGGAAGAATTAGACAACTGTGCATAAATAACCAACAAACTAATATGTAAAAGATATACATTTAATTGTTCTAGCTTAGACAAATGATAAACACAACCAACCAAACAAAAACATCCAACAAAGTAATTTACCAACTAACCAGTCAACCAACAAACCAACCACTCTAATTAACCAACCAAATAAAGAACATCTAACCAACCAGCCAACCAACAAATAAAACAATAAATTTACCAAATAATTAAACAAACAACCAACTAATAAATCAATTAATTTACAAATTAGTCAACCAACCAATTTACCAAAAAGTTTGCCAACCAACCAACCAAGTCATTAACTAATTTACCAACTAATTATACAACTAACCAACCAAACAATTAACCAACTAAGTATCCATAACAACATAGAAACCAACCAACCAATAAACAAATTTATTTACCGACATAATTGCCAACCAACCAACTAATTTACCAGCTAATTAATTAATCAAAACTACCCAGTCAAACAGCAAAACTAATTAACCAACCATCTGACCAATCAACCAAACAATTAACCAATCAATCAACCAATGAAATAATTATCCAACCAACCAACTAACAAACCAATGACACGCACCATAAATTGTGACCCATATCATACTATAATATAAGCTCCAGACAGAGCAATATAAAGTCTGATATATATATATATATATATATATATATATATAAAACATTTTTACATCAGTTAATAAATAAATAATCATCCATGCTAACAGTAGAACAATTGTGCCAGATATATTTAAAGCACACGGTCTATTTAAAGTGACACAGCAAGTCCACTAGAGTGTGAATCAGGGGGAACACAGGGAGAGAGAAGTGCTTTGTCTCACATCACCAGAACATCCCAGCGCTCCCAGCCTACCTGAAAGCAAAGTTTGTGTTGAATTCCCCTCGTCGAGGTGCTTTTAGTGGTAATTGCTTTAACATTTGTTCCAGGTCAAGTAGTTAAGTGTGAATAATGACGTGTCAAAGCCGTACTGTAACGGCATCAATAGAGCAATTACCACTTAGCCAGGCATTATTAAGACACAAAAGCACATTATCCTCTGTGCAGCATATAATAACAGAGAAATTGGGTCATGAAATGCAATGCAGCTGTCTGTGATTGGGCCAGGTAAACGCAGCCAAAAGGTGGGCTCGGGAAATTATTCCCACTGTGTTAAGAAAGAAAACACACACAAAAACATATTCATGCACTCCAGCTTCAACTGGATACAGACTCAATGTTTTCATTGCCAAAATCCAGATCCAGAACGATCCGGCATCTCCAACTTATAATAAAAGTCCATCGAGTTCTTTTTTAAACAGATTTTCATTGGCTAGCAGAAATAGCCCGCCATTTTTTTTTCTACTTCATGAAATTGAAATGGATCTTGACTTCCTGACTTTCTTTCTGTGTTCATAATTAACTGACACCAGCTTCAAGCTAGACCCTTAAGCGTGAGACTCGGGCCTGAACAAAACCGACAATGATTCAAGTCTTATTAGAAACCTGCTCCGATATCATTTCCTTTTTTTTTTTTTTCCTTTTGCTCCCTTTTTTCTTGACCTTGAAGAAGCTGGAGATAATTAACAATGAGGATATGAAAATTAATCTTGCCGGGCGAGCGGCCTGCTCTGTAGTGTAGGTGGTGTGAACGCTGCCCGTGTATTCATTTCAAAAAATATATATAATTAATATCTTTTTTTTTTCTCCTTCCTCTGTTTCTTGTCTCTGACGAGAAAGACCTCATAGGGCTAGTTGATGGAGCACGACGGAGGGGAATCAGCGGTGGGGAGTTGAGATAATTGAGGAGGAATTGCTTTCTCTGTGACAATGAAACTTTGTTCTTTACAGTTAAAGGTTCGACACAATTCCTGTAGTTTCGCGTAGGTTCTTTAAATAGTGCCGAGAGCGCCTTCGGATTTTTTCGGTATGCTGCTTGCGTAGGAGCTGGTGGCTGTGCTTGATCTCGAGAGATCAGGGGAGAGATCCTGCAGGAAACTTTGATGGAGTTTAAACATCTCGACGCTCATAAGAACATTTAGGTCAAATGATCTGAAATGAAATTGTCAGGAATGTGTTTTGTCATGAATATGATTTGCAAGATAAAAAAAGAAAAGCGGAGAAGAAGAAGAAGACAAAAATATACAGCTTGACATTTATATCGACCATCCTACTGCTGCTTCTTTTTGAAAAATGGGGAAAAAATATCTTTGTTTTGGTCATTCTGCTAAATAAATTAATCCGTCAACCTTGGTTATTTTTTTTATCCTTTTACTGTTTTTTTTTCTGCTCCCACTACGATGTTGACACACGAGGCGTCGGCTTCACTCTCTCTCCTGAACTGAAAAACACACCATCGTCTCATTAGCAATATTAATCAGTTACTCCATTGCGCTTTTATCTCGTGATGAATGTGCCTCTGTGAGCTTAATCATCTCATACAGGAGCCAAGCCAAACACCGGCGTGAAGGCGTCAAGACGAGGCCCTGAAGCTAAATGAAATAAGCCGCGTACGGGACAGCGGCGAGATACAGAAGTGTATTCGTAACCCTTAGAGGCTGCCTCTCGGATGGAGATAAAGGAGTCTTGGATATCGTTTTAATTTAGATAAATGTCGACAAATAGATGTTTTCGGAGTGATGTCTCTATCTCGGGTATGTTAAATCAACTTTCCTGGATTGTTTGGGGTTTGTTTGAATATCTGTCTTGTGATGGTTACTATAAGAGTGTGTGTGTGTGTGTGTGTGTGTGTGTGTGTGTGTGTGTGTGTGTGTGTGTGTGTGTGGGTGTGTGCGTTTCTTCAATTAAATAAAAGCTCTCAGTGTTAGAGTGATTAGAATCAACTTTCATATAACGTCAGACTTTTTATAAAAACCATAATGTGTCAGATTGTTATTTTTAATAAAACATGCTGTTTTCGGAAAATAATCCCCGCTTCAATGATGAGACGCAGATAAGACGCAAGTGTTTTATTCCTCTTACACCACATCACCACTGCATACGACATTTGATACGGCATGACACGTATAAGAACCAGGCAGAAGACGTTCCCTCGATCATCTCAGTCTTTAGGTTGATGAATGTTACCGAGTCCTGGTCCACAGGTACAGGGGTATTATTTTTAAACACAGGTCGCTTATGAGATTTTAATATCTATGATATCTAGCAAGTGAAAATACCTTGAATCCAATCAAATTCACCAGAAACGTCTTAATATATCATTACAACAAATCAAATATAAGATTATTCAGTTTATTTTTATTGTACTAGTACAAATTGTACTAGTTTTTATTATAAATGTCTTGTTCGATTGCCAGATAATTTTGCTAGTTTTAAGCATTTATTTCTTGAAAGAAGCAAAATTCTATGCGAATATAACAAGACATTTACATTTAAAAAATGAGTACAATTTGTCTAGAAATGAGCTTCATGATCTTATATTTTATATTATTATAGTTGTAATAATATATTAAGACATTTCATGAGAATCTGACTTGATTCAGGATCATTAGCTAAAATATCATTTTATGAACCTCAGTGTAAATATAGATTAATAAATTTGTGTTTCCATTTAACTTGAGCTCCCCATTTTCACTTCACTAACATTAACCAAAACCAGTCAATCAATAAATAATAAAAAATAAAAAAAATCACAAAACATTAGGAGAGACATGCCTCCATCCTTATTTTAATCTTCTTTATTCTCTTCTTCCATTATTTCCTTTTTTCTCCCCTTCCCACCTTTTAATTAATCTCTCTTTACTTGTAGTTCTTCCCAGTTATTTCTTTTCTTCCATCCTTTTTACGTTTCTTATTTTCTTACTTTCCTTATTTTCTTTTTTCCTTTAGCAAGATCATAGATACTGTAGATGACCTCATAAAAAACTAAGGAGAGACATGTTTCCATTCTTCTTTCTATTCTGTCTGCTTCCTTTTGTCCATTCGGTCCTTGCTTATTTGCTATTGTCTAATAGCCAGTTTAACAACAACAACAACAACAATAATACTAATAACAATAAAAACATAAAAATAAACATAAAATAAATGTGAACAAAAAAAACCAAACAAACAACAATACACACACACAAAAACCTGACAAGGAGGCTTTCCGAAATTTTAGCTTTAAGAGGGTTATGCGCGGCATTTCACGACTGTTGCTAGGGTGAAAGTGAGATTTGATGGACAGACCAGAAAGCAAGCAGCCGATTGGCTCCAGGACTGTTGAGGGCGTGGCCACACATTTCGCAAAAAAAATAATAATAATAAGCACAAGACAAATAATGCCAAATAAATCCCAAAAAGTTCAACATGCTTTGTCTTAATCTCTAAAATTGCTCTTCTCTCTATACAGTATATATCTTTTTCTCTTTATGAAAAACAACAAAAAAAAAACTGTATTGTAAAGCAGGGAAAAAATTATCCTCGTATAAATCTGACTGTAACTGAAAAGCACACACACACCACACACACACAGTACAGCTTGTACTCTTCTTGTACTCTTCATGTCCATCTGACCCACTTCTCCTCCTTTCTGTTTGTTTGTTGGTGTTTTTTCCGCGTAACTGATTTTCCATGCAGCGCTTATTAATTAATACGCGTGTGGCGATGGGCGCTGGAGTCGGGGCCCCCGGCACAGGGGGGTCCAATCAGCCACGATGAAAAGGACAGAGCGAGGAGAGAGAGAGAGAGAGAGAGAGAGAGAGAGAGAGAGAGATCGAAACAGATGGAAGAAGTTTCTCTATTAAAATTGTAAATCTCTTTTAAGTCACAGTTTTAGCTGAGACACCACATTCAA
>JAQMYJ010000039.1:5159573-5175098 GCA_030014305.1 Clarias laeviceps | reverse complement strand
AAAATGTTATAAATAAGTTATAAAATGTGTTCAATGTGCTGCCCATTGTGTTGGATTGTCAATGCAACCCTCTTCTCAGTCAGTGTGTGAAGAGTGGGAGTCCAAAATGGCCGACTTCAAAATGGCCACCACGGTCACCACCCATCTTGAAAAGTTTTCCCCCTCACATAAACTAATGTGCCACAAAAGGAAGTTAATATCACCAACCATTCTCATTTTATTAAGGTGTATCCATATAAATGGCCCACCCTGTACTTTTACTTGAGTAAGACAACCTAGGGTATTTCACCATGTACAGGATTTGTGTACTTTGCCCACTCTCTGAAACTGTATTTTGATCATTGTGATGAGTCTAGATCAGAATTGGTACTAAAGTTTTAAAGTTTAAAATCTGTGTAAATCTCTATACTGTTATCACGCTACATTAGACTACGGTACGGCCGAATGCTTGAATCTGATTGGTCAGAAGGTGTGCGCTATATTCTTATACTGTACTACTGCAGATAGTTCCAGTTGCAACGTTTCATGAACCATAAGTTAATATTAACCCTCTTATTCATTGAATAAGTGAGTGAATCACTAGTGAACAATTAGGGGAACATTCATTAATATTCAACATTTCAAATTAAATTTTGACTTTAAAGCTGTAAATTATTAATTGCATGCAGAGGTGTTTTTTTCACCCCTCCAAATGCTCTGAATGCCAATCGACAGTTATGTTATTTTGAAAATCTAATTAAATAGAAAAGTTTCACACCAAGGCTAAAAAGTGAAGTTTGAGCTATTAAGCGACACCCACTTGAACATGAAGGCTATTCAGACCTAAATGTTGTAAATGCAGATTGTGGGGCGGAACTTTCACTCAGATTCATACATTCGCAACCATCTGTTCAAAAAACGACCTAGAAACAAAGTTTTCAACACAAGCAGTATTCAACATAATTTCATTTCTCTATAAGCATTCACATTGAAACGCACTTTCATTTGCATTTACACACTGGAGGACTCAGAGAGAGAAATCAGAGAGTCTTTCTGAACTGGGGATTTAGATGATTTACTGATCAAGTATAAGATCAACTTTATCATGAGCAAGTCTGCAATGTACTGTATGGCTCCTCAACAGTTTCTTTTAATTATTATTATTACTGTAAATCTGTTTTGTACTGATATGACTTTCTGCTGTAAGATCTGATACACACGGACTTGTCGGAGAGACACACCACATAATCTTAATCCTAATAAATGTAAAAAGGTGTTGTTTAACAAAGTAAAACCTAATGTATAATTGGCATTTATAACACACAATGAGCTGCAAAGTTTATCAGCTTAGGAAAGTCTTTTTCAAAGAGTTTATGGTCTCTGTAGTATTTTTAAAGCAAACCAGAGAGAGAGAGAAAGCGAGAAAGAGAGAGAAAAAAAACAGATCAGAGAACAGCTATTTATCTCAGTTATAATGTCCTGGAGAACAGGAAGTTGCTTGTCTCTTGGACGTTTCACAAACCAATATAAACTGGTCACACATGAAACTTTTCATCCACTTGGGAAGGGCAGTGGCGGCTCAATCGGTTAAAAGGCTGTGGGTTACTGGGTTACTGTTGAGTCCTTGAGTAAGGACACTTAACCCTATCTGGTCCAGGGGTGATGTAATCTGGACAAATAATCTAATCTAATCATGTGACAAATAACTGAATTATCATCATCTATTTAACACAACAACATTGCAGTCAATAGTAGACTGCTGTGGAGGACTGTAAGTGAAATAACACTCTGTTCTGTGCAGTTATATGATTTTGTTGACACACTTGGCTTGTGCGTCCTGTTGTATCACACCTTCCCATGCAAGTATTCATTTAATGTAACACTTTAATTATATGTTAGTTATTTTTAAAGACGCGAGTATGTGATAGTCTCTCAGGCTATGACTAAATAAACTATTCAAGGAGTTAGGACCCTTTAAATTGAACAAGAAAGGTGGGTCAAAATGAAAAATATCCCTGTTCAGCCCTGATCCAGAACATTATTTAGTGAAGAAAACAAAATCGTTAGTAGGAACCTACAAAACATTAAGAATATTTACTTAATTTAAAGGAGTTAAATGTGTCAGTTCTAATATTTCACAGCTATGCAGAGTAATCTGACGTTCTTTCATCGCAGACTGAGATAAATCCACGTTACTGAGGATTGAAACACACACACACACACACACACACACACACACACACACACACACTCCTCTTGAGTCTCACCGGTGTGCTGGGTGATGATCACTGAGTTCAATCTAAAGGTAGTGTTAAAGATGCTCAGGGATGTTCAGTGGACGTTTTTTTTTTTTATGCTCTTGAACTCACTGATGGTCCTCTGTTCTCTTGGCCGAGCTCTGGCAGAGCGGGGACCGCCTGTTCAGCACTCGTTGTCAGCACTTGAGTTTCATGTCCTTTCACTTGTACAGTGAGTTCACACACCTCTGCACACGGGGAGCTTCTCATTATGTTCCTGGTGCTGATGGGAGTCTGATTCTGGCTTCTGCCAGAGCATGAATGTTCTTTTAATAAAGATACAGTGCTGGACTTGACTATCTCTCTCAGAGGTAACTATGGCTGATACTGACAGACCTTGTTGGAACTAAACTTTTATGAACGAAGCCTTATCATGAAATACCAACTCGGTGAACTTCCTGTTGGAGCCATAGATGATTAACAACGTGATGATGTCATGCCATAACTCCTACTGCACACCAGTTAGTTCCGACCGAGTAATCTGATTGGACGAGAGGCATTCACGAGTGCTGATATAGGGGCATATCAGCACCGGGATGTTTAACTATTTTTATCACTCAGTGTCATTAATTACACCAAGTGTTGGTTGAGGGATGTGTAAAAGTACTCTAGGTCTGTACAGTCTGAAGTACTGAGGAATTGTATAAATTGTAATAAGTGGAAACATAAAGAAAATCCCGTAAGTTTCTCAGGACTGTCCATGACCTCCATGGTTTATTCTTCTTACCTTTTGGCTACAGAGTACCGGGAAGAATTTAAAACTACCTTCACGTCTATTAATTACACTAACTGTCGGTCGCCAGTCGCAGTTAGTCAGTTCCACCAGTCACAGAAGGATATTGTGTTGGCAGAGCAAAAAAAACAGGGTAAAAAAGAAATCATAATCTGTTGATAATAATAATAATAAATGATGTCAGCGGAACTGTTGTATAACGGTCGTATATCACACTCGAAGCTGAGCTGTTGTGCTGATATTCAGTACGACAGCACTTAGTTACATTCCTTAACATCTGACCCTGGATTCCTTTTCTGAATTCATCATATTTAAGACTGTTGTATAAAATATATATAAAACATAATTAAATTTCCTTTCATCAAAGGTATTATTTTGTCAAGAACGGATAAATGTTCAAAAGAGAAGCTTCATCTCAATGACCAGCATTACTTCGTCCTGTGGTCCAGTGCATGTGCAAGTAATCAAATACTCACAGACACACAAACAAAAAGAGATAGAGAGGAAAAAGAGAGAGAGAGAGAGAGAGAGAGAGAGAGAGAAACAGAAAGAAAGCTTCGAACTAGCAGTCGAGTGTTAGCTCACAAAAGTGTGTGATTACGATCGTTTCCATAAGGCTGATTTCTTGCCGTGGTCGACTCGGTAAGCCGTGTCCAGTTGTCGGTGTGTTAATAAGCACGTCGGTGTTCCCTGTTGTTCGCTTCTATCTGTTTTAACCCTGGGGGATTTCGAGTGCTAGCGAGATAAGAACTTCAAAGGCGCGGAAAAGGCGGCGAGTGGGTCATACTGACGTTTAGGCGAGTGTTTCCGAGCACGTTTACCTGAGTCGACGCAAATGGTTCCGTTTGAAGTGTGGCTCGGCTTCTTAAGGAACAGATAACCTCCTAGTGTTCGGTAAAGCTTTTAAAGAACTAAAAGGCTATCGGGCGAAACACAGTGTTAATCCAAATTAGGGCCTGTGATGTCCAATGAAGAGCGAGCGCCGCTTTAATAAGTTCTGTCGTGGATGGAGCAGGTGACTCGGGGTACGTCGGGTTTGACAACTCCGTCGTGTGTTGGTTGATCGGCGCTACTTATTATGCGGCGTGCAAAAGGGGATTTATGGTAAGCTGGGGAAAAAAAAAAAAAAGAAAAAGAAAAACTGAACAAAGAAGGACAACAGCCACCAATTATGCAGGAAAAAAGCAGAGAAAGAAAGAAAAAGCCACTTTGCTTGTGAGAGCAGCAGCCCTGCAGTTTGGGAGGTTATTTCTGATGCTTGGTGAGAAGCAGTGCTCTTAGGTAAATGACTCGAAATGTGCTTTAAAGGGCTCTTTTTTTTTTTCAACGTCCTACGACAAGCTGTTAATGCTCACTGGGAAGGCCGTGAACTGCTTTCAGCTCATACAATAGCCTGATGAGAAGCCAGCGAATGTTGCATGGAATGCCAAGGCCATTTTTCACGACAAGTTTTGTGATTAGTATATGCTTCTGGGGAAAAAAAAAAATCCCTTCTATTGCGAGATGACTTCTTTCTTTTTTCTTCCGCCAGTGCTTTATTTTCATTATTTCCCGATTTCGGGTACGAGCTACTGTGGAAAAAAAAAAAAAAAAAAAAAAAACCTTACTCGTCTGAGAAGAAACCCGGATTGAAACAGCTCAGGAAGATCAATTCGCAGCAAAGGTAAAGGTATGAATAATTAATGAGCTACTCATGAATATTAATGTTTGGTTTTAGGCTGGGGGTGTGGCTACTGGAGGTTTTGAAGCTCAAGGCAGAGAGAGAGGGAGAGAGAGAGAGAGAGAGAGAGAGAGGGAGAGAGGGTGTGTGTGAGTGAACTTTTTTTTTTTTTTTACCACATGCTGTCACAGCATGACGCCGTGAGACGGAGTCAAAGCAGGCGACGCAGCCAGCTTCTATATTCATCCGACCAATCAGCTTTCACACCTTCTCCCAGTTTAATCAAAGTGAAAGGAGGCAAGAAAATATGTAACAAGGTCAATCTGAATTTGGTTCCTGGCACAGGAAGATTATTATTTTTTTTTTGTCATGACATTACTGAAAATAAGCTCTTCTTGAAATGTTCTCGATGATACACTTTACACTTCTCTAGACCGTGCATGGATGGCATGACAGGCACGAGTTTTCATCTAGGAAACGTTTTATACACCAAGCCGTTCACGTCATCCTGAGAGAGGGCAAGGACCGACTGTAGATCGTGCCTCGGCTACTTTAAAACACTTATATGTCATCTCAGTAGGACAAAACAGTAAGGAAAGATTCATTTACAAATCTAAGACATGTGACCTTGCTGTGACCTTGGACCTTTTTGGATTTTATCCTGGTGATGATTCAAGACAAAACCTACAAGCACTCTACCATTTCCCTTGACACACCTCCACCACCTAGTGGCAAAGGCAGTATATCTAAAAATATAATAATAATAATAATAATAATAATAATACAAGGGGTGTTCAAGTCAAACCAGGACTTGTGATGAAATTTCTGGTGGGTAAAAGAATAAAAGTTATTGGCATTTAAGTACAGTACGGTGATCAGACAAAATTTACTTGCAAATACTTGAAGAGACGCATCTGTTTGTGAGAACTGTACACACAATCCTTCACCAACACCACCTCGCTCCATTTCCACATGTTTGAGCCATTGAAGGAGCTCCTGGGAGGCCAGCGTTTAAGACGAGAAATGAAAGAATAACATATTTTGCGCACTAGTGAAGTGCTGGGATTGGTGCATTAGTATAACGAGGTATTATATCAAGAAATCAATGGAGTTTTTCCTCTAACAACAGTTATACTGTGCAATCAAAAGTCCCGGTTTGACTTGAACAAATCGCGTAAATAGATATAGAAACAGATAAACAAACAAATAAATAAGGTGGACTCAAATCCATCAAATATGTAAAAGTGCATTAAACTAAAACTTAAAAAAAAAAAGAATATATAATAATATAAAAAGGAAATAAGAAGAAAGCAGTGCGGTTCGAGCCGCTCTATAATCTGTGGGTTAAAAAGTAAAACCAGAAACACAAAGGAACAGGAGGAAAAGTTGGAACTCCGGAGCAGCATCCGCCCACAGGAGCAGGAACCGTTGCCACAGTAACGCTCTCATGCCAGGAAAGCACCTGTCTAGCGTTCCTGTTTTCACCCGCATTTTTTTAGCGAGGGGAGAAAAAAACAAAAAAAACCATTCACCTCCTTCTTTATGAACTCATTTCTCCCTTTCATGAGCGACAAGGCGGAATCAATCAAACACGGAGCTAAAATAAACAACGGGATGATCGTGATGGCGTTCCTGAATGGAAAATGAGACGTGTGTGAGAGGGGGAAATGTTCCCGTGAGGTGTGTGCGCGTGCAGGTCGTGAGCGCGCGAGAGAGAGAGAGAGAGAGAGAGAGAGTGAAATAACACGGGTGAGAAGAATATCGGCTCGAGGACGATTAAGACACTGTGGCGTAGGAGTAGATAAGCTTTAATCTCTGAAGAGTAACTGAACACTTACTAGCTGAACCACGAGGGAGGAGCAGGTCATAAATAATACATACAGTCAAACGGAGGCGGATTAAACACTGCTGTGTGGTGCAGTTACAGGAAAATAATCAACAACAGGGCAGTGTGATGAGGCAGAGGCACTGATACTGGTGTCAAGTTGATTATTGAGTGTTTTATTTCTTTTATACTACAGGATGTTTCTAAAAAAAACCTATGATATGCTTTAAAATCTTATAAATTTTAATCCATTTATAGTATTAATATACTATGATTATAGTTTTATAGTATTTATATACTACATTTAATGTTTTGGACCATTTTCAACTATTACAAATATACAATTTCTTCATTCATGCTACTGAAATCATAAATATTCGTTCCTTTAATATCCTCTTCCTTTTCTTTGTTGTTAAATAAAAAACAAAAACAAAAACAAATGGATAAAAAAATACAGAACAAGACAGAAAAAAAACAAAAAACAAGGGTATATCGCTGAAACTGGAGACTCCTTCCGTACTTGTTAAATAAACTCACTAGAATAGAATAGAAATCTTCATTATATGTTAATAATTAAACACATACTGTTTGTTTCACATGCATCATATACAGTACAATCATAATATTTTATTATATATCAAGCACTCCTTAAAACCGCGTTGAGGCGAAAAGCATCTCTGACACCTTGAGACACGTGAGCTCCAGCATAGCAGTGTTGAACAGGAAACTGAGACTGCACCGAAAAAAATGGGGGAAAAAAAAAAGAACAGGCGAGTTTTTACTTTATGTTCATAAATATAATTTCTGCAAATTAAAGTTTTCCAAAGAACTTGTTTTCTTTTGAAAACTTCGGAAAAAATCAGCCAACGAGTGCAGAGCAGGTGGGAACTTCTACAAGACAGTTGGAGTACCAGCCCCGATGGTGGCTCCTCATGACGCCCGTGACAGAGCGCCAAGACTTTCACAAAGCTGTCATCTAAACTAGTCTAAAGAATCTAAACTATACAAATTTTTCCGTCTTTTCTTTTTTTTACTCACTGCATGACCACAGACGTTTTTTTGTTTTTTTTTCTTTCCCCCGCAGTGGTATTCGTTCCGTAAATGTGAGGGAAAAAAACAATAAAAAGAATAAAAACAACAAAAAAGAAAGTGTGTCCCAACTTGAGTACTCGAGTAGAAATATAAAACGCTTCAGTGTGTATGAAAAGCGGTGATTAGAAATAAGATGGAATGAAAAAAGAATTAAAAAAGAAAGAAAAAAAATCAGTAATGTTCATGTAAAAGTATTTTAATTTATACATGCTGCCGACTGTGTAATTGATGTTTTCTTGTGATGAAAACTGCAGGATCTGGTACCAGTGTACACAACCCAAAATTCAACTAATTATCGAGAAGACTGCAAATGAAGATGGCCCGAGGTGATCCGGGATCCTCGAGCTACACATGGGCTGGAAATGAACGGGATGAACTGATCCCAGTGTGAGGAAGAGTGGCTCAGCACCGAGGGTGCCAATAAAATAGAACCAGCCTCATAAGAATAATAATAAAAATAAAAAATAAAAATACATAGAATGACAGGGAGTAAATAAAAATGTACTGGAGTGCATTATACTGGATGTATAATAATAATAATAATAATAATAATAAAATATGTGTGATCTATGATGTATAAAATAATTATTACTATAACACGACTTTGCAGAGTTCGCAAAATGCACAAAAAATGCGCATGAGTGTGTGCATTTAGAAAACATTATTCTAAAATGTGTGTATGTGTGTGTGAGAATGTGTGTGTGAGAGTATTCGCTACAGCCGCAACTGAGCAAAGCTTCATGGCACCTCGCAGAGTACTGAAACACAGCGGGGGGTCGGTGGATGCCGAGTTTGCTGGAGGGGCTGTTGTGAACGGGGCGGGTGCGTTTCGGAGTAACCTCCACTAAAAACTGGGTCATCACTTCGCGCACACACACGCACACACACACATACACACACATGCACAGTGTTGTGTCATTGGAATAGATCCCGCCGGCTAAAAAAAGATGCAGAGAAAAATAGGTAGTGCAATTTTTCTGGGGGAAAAGAAAAAAAAAAAAAAAGTCGAGTAGACCGGGATGGAAATTTTACCTCAGAGGATCCAGGGTAAGAGCAAGCGGATGCACACACAGTCACACACACACATGACAAAAAAAAAATAAGGGGGGTGTGAGGTTAATCCTTACCTCGAGCTAAAGGGTACACGACTGAGAAGATAAGTTATATATCATCGTAAGAAATAAGCAGCTGTGTGTGTGTGTGTGTGTGTGTGTGTGTTTACTCTCTGCTTGCATTGCATGTGCACTACGAATTGCATGTGCATTACAGCAAAATCTGCCTCAATGCCTTTATTATTAAAGGTCTCGTTTTTAATTACACGCCATAGGAATATTAATACATCAGAATGACAGACGGCACTGATTCTTTTTCTCAACATACTATCGAACGTCTCTCTATCCAAAATGTATAAAAATGTATTTAAAAAATGAAATATAACAACACGATGGGGTGAGCGATTTGACAAAAATATCACGATACTCAGAAATACACGTTTTGCTGCATAAATATATTTTTGTTGTTGTTGTTGTTAACAAACTACAGTACCAGCAAAGCGGTAATGGTTTATTAATATAAATTAAAATAAATCAATAAATACGTTTTTTTTTTCATTTAAGCTACTTAAGGTGTACACTTATTATTGAACATTTAATTATAATTAATATATGTACTGTATATTAATATTATTTATATAATTACTGTAAGTTATATAATTAATTATAATCATTACTTATAATTAAGTAGCTTAAACAAAAACAGTAGAACTTATTTATTGATTTATTTAAAATGTGAGTGTATGTCAAATGAGAAAACCAATACTATACTGTATACACACACTACTGCTCAAAAGTTTGGGATCACTTTCTAACTCAATGGTCGTTCCTTAACTTTTATTTCAAAGCTGAAGGCGTCCAAAATACACAACAATAAAAAAAATAATAATAACAACAGTTGATATTGAGATGTATCTGCTACTCATGCTCTGTAAATCCTCCATAACGGCTCTAATCTGAGGTGCTGGTTGTTAATTGGTGATTTCTGAGGCTGGTAACTTTAAATGAACTTCAAGTTTTGGTTTTTAAGAAGGTAAGTTTTGGTCTTGTTTTCCTGGGAAGGTCTTCATGAAAGCCAGTTCCATCATGGAGCTTGATGGGTTTTGCAAATGCACTTGACACAATTCTGTTCTTGCAGGAACTATTCTAGAAAGGCTGACCTCACTCAGTCTTAAAATAATAACTGACTCTTGTTGTTTTATAATTATCTAATTCCATATTAAACTTATTTCATAGTTTTGAAATCCATAATATTGTTGTAGAAAATAAAATCACTAAACAAAACCAAAGAAATTTGCAAGTGGTCCCAACCCAAATTTGAGTTTCCCTATTAGGCAGACACTCTCTGGGCAAAAGTATACGCACCCCTGACCATGTCTTCTGCGAAGCCCTTTCCACCAGATGCTGTATCCTGGCTGTGGGGATTTGTGTTCATTCAGCTACAAAAGCATTAGCGAGCTCAGACATTGACGTTGGGATGTCGGAGAGGCTCCGGGTTCCGGTTCATCCCAAATGTGTTCCGTGTGGCTCGAATTCTTCTAGCTGGCTTTGTGGATCTCACCGGAGCGCCGTCATGCTGGATAAGGGTTTCGACCTCTTAGTTCCAGTGAAGGTGAACTGTAACACTACAGAGGGGTTATTACAAAGATATTCCATACAATGGTGTGCTTTCAACTTTGTGGTTGCAGTTTGGACAAGATACACAGTGGTCAGGGGTGCACATAGTTTTGGCCATATAGGGTTTCAGTGAAAATAGCCTTGCTTGATTACTAAATCATTACTCTGACTTACACTTACAATAAAAAGTGAAAGAGGTAAATTCTAGTTTGTTTAAGTCCTGCAGCAAAACCAATATGCAGTACACATTAATAGGCTGTTGTCTTAAACACTGTTATAAGAGGAAGGTCTTCGCATGGTTGTAGAATGGATAGAAATGAAAGCTCTGTCCGCAATCAATTAATCAATCAATTAATCACAGTCCAAAAAAAAAAATCCTTCTTTCTGTATAGAGTTGAAAGCACTGATGTGCAGTCAAGACATTCACGGTACTTCCTTGTAGAAGACAATAAATTACTTTGACTCATAAACAATTACATCAAAATGACTTTAGGATAACACGAAGAGCTGTGTCCCCCCACCGGGACAAACAGTGCCCGAAATAATTTCACCGTGTCCTACAGGAAGTGCACAGTCTCTAACTGTCAGCCCCCACAGTGAAATCTGAGAACAGCTGAAAAGATCGCTGGGGTCTCCGTACCCGCCATCGTCGTCTCGTACAACGCCTGCTGCATCCGCAAAGCCACCAATATTCCTGACAAATCCTTTCACCCCTCTCACGGATAGTCTTCGCCCCCCCCTCCCTACCATCTGGCAGAAGGTTACTCGAGCATCCGCGCCACTACCAGACTCTGTAACAGTTCCTTCTCTGAGAACGTCAGATTATTGAACACCCTGCTGCTCGTACACCCATAACTCGGTACGGCTCAATACAACCTCACACCTGCGCTTAACAAAGCTGCATCAGATGCTTTATTTATGAGAATCTTGTTGCTGCAACAGTTATTGCTACTAGTCCATTCTGCGAAACCCTTTTGTTATCCTGTGTGCTTATTTTTTCTGTGGATTTATTGTCTTGCACTCATCCCACACTGTTGTGTCTTTGCTCTTTATGTACTCTAGTGCTTCACGATGTTCCTGGAGGAACGACGTAAAGGAACGCCAATAGAAAACCACCTAAATTGAAGTGAATGTCTGTCTAAAAAGGAGAAAAACATCATGGCTGATCAAATGTTTCAAAATGTTCCATCCCGCCGGTTCAAATCACGATCACCAACGATAAGGTGGACCTTGACTTGTCTTGAGCACAGTCGTGTGTTCTCAGTGTGGTGTGTAGTATCAGAGGAGAATTACAGCGCTGATCAAATTGTCACCCCAGCACAAGGGTGTAATAATAAAACAAAGCGGAATTAAATTGTCAAGACGTTATTGAATAAGAAATTACAGAGTGCAAAGTAACGACCTGTTGAGCGGCCGTGACAGGCGTAGCACGAACACACTCAAAACACCATCAGGCACACATTTTCTTCCACAAATGTTCATGAAAAAAATGGTTGGCATGGATGGAAGACCAAAATGCACAGAAATAACTGTGTTGTCAAGAATATCTGGTATAAATTCCAACGTAAGGTTTGACCATCCTAGTGGACATGGAGTGTTATTTATTCTGGTAAGGAAAAATAATAAAACCATGGATGAGCATGATGGGAGATCACTTAAAGCTTGGTACAATTGCGTGGTAAAATTAAAAATGCCCAGTAGAAACCAGAGCTGTTTTTAATAGTTAAAGTAAGAAAAACTCACAGGATTGAAACTGAACACCTTTGTGTCCGGAAGACTCATCAGAAAAAAAGGTAAAAATAGGAGATTGAAGCAAAGGAAAAACGTCATGTGGTCTGATGAGTCCAGATTGAGCCTGTTCCAGAGTGATGGGCGTGTCAGGGTATGAAGGGAAGCGCATGAAGCGATGCACCCGTCATGCATAGTGTCCACTGTACAAGCTTCTGGAGGCAGCGTTATGATCAGGGGTCAGGTCTAGGCTCAGCAACGTTATGTTGCAATAAAATGAAGTCAGCTGACGACCTGAATTTACTGAATGACCAAGTTATCACATCTATGAAGTTTCGCATGACCACTTTCCAGGATTGTGAAAGAGCATGAGTAATCATTTTCACACATGATCTGGCCGCCACATTTTGCACCATAATCAAAAGCAAATGTAGCTGAGTGAAATATTAGTATTAAAATTCACAAATTATTAAAAAAAAGTCAAAGATCATCATTATTTATCAAAATGCTATAAATCCACCTTTTACTGGTTTGCCCACAATAGATAAAGCAGCTTGCTGTTAAGTTTAAAGGCTATTAATACGGAAATTAGCATCAAAAATATATTTGTAAAGTTTTAATACAAAAATTGGAAATTGGAACAAGAAGAAAAGCGTTGAGTTTTGTTGTACACAGAGACTTTTAGTTACAAAGAAAATCGAACATCACTAAAAACATTTTTAAAAAATCCAAACAGTTCAGTTTACAGCATCATCATCATCATCATCATCAGCCTCCTCCTTTATTAGTTTCAGTTTCAATTCAGTAGTTAAAGAAAACACTGTATTATAGAAGTCCTTGACTGCTGGGGATACTGCAAATCACACTAACCTCATTTTTCTTGCCTTTAACATTCTTCAAAAAGCTACTCAACGCATTTAGTTCATTCACGGCAGCCACTACTTTACCCAGCTTAGTCGTTTTGCTTCACTGATTCCATGACAGCAAGAAGAGATGTGATTAGTTCTTTATGATTACTGTATGTCATGTTTTGTTATAAAAATGCAGATGTCTAGATATTTGCAAGACAGATTACGGTACAAGGTAATTTACAGATGCTTACCTTTTTCTTCCACTTAAAATCCAGTCAGGTTTAAAACGAATAGCAAGTAACAAGTAAGTCCAATAAATGATTGTGCCTAAAAAAATATATCCTTATTTAAGGCCTGCTGTTAAAACGTCCTAAAATCACATTGGTGTGCAAGAGCAACAGGAACACGGTCTCTCATTAAAACCTCGCTACTAAGGGCAGACAGGAGAAAAGTGGGTTATAGAGAAAGACGTAACAAGAAACAAGACAGAGAAAGAGAGAGAGAGAGAGAGAGAGAGAGAGAAGGAAAAGAACGAGGGAAGGATGGAGTGAGTGTGAAAGTTAAGTAGACTTTTCCGCCGTCTCTCTGCAGGCCGCGCAGCAGGCCACGCCGTCCCATGCAGCTCGGCTAATCAAACTTTACAATTAGTGCTCATGAGGCCTGCAGCAGCTGACATTAAAACCGACATAAAAAGCACGGACTCTCCAATTTGTACTCTTTACCTCTATTTTCCCACTGAGAGAGAGAGTGACAAAGAGAGAGAAAGAGAGAGAGAGAGACAGAGAGAGAGAGAATGCCACAATGCTAAAAAAAAGTTAAGTTTCACTTCCCTGGTTAAAAGTAAAATAGACTTTCTTTTTTCATCTTTTTTATTTCTCTCTCTCTCTCTCTCTCTCTCTCTCTCTCTCTGTCCTTTCAACCCTCCCACGAGAAGACCTGCCGAGTGTCACATGCTTTTCTGTACCCGAGTGCCATTATGTCCCCGAGGATGGAAGCAGAGTGGACATGTAGAGATGGGGAAGCGGAAAGAAAGGACAGAAAAAGCAGACAGAGAGAAGAAAAAGGATGAGAAGCAGTGGCAGTACTGAGTGAAACCACAAACTGGGAACAGACATTTTTTTTTTTTTACCAGAGAGCAAGAGAGAGAGAGAGAGAGAGAGAGAGAGTGAGAGAGAGTTAAACAATCGCCCAAAAACGTAAAAAAAAACCTGTATGTACGCACTAAATGGCCATCAAGCTGGCCGTGCAGTAGGACACGGCTATAAATCCCAGCTCTGAGGGTGCGCACACACACACTTATCTCTAAAGCACCATTAGCTTTCACACTGTTATGTACCTGTGTGAGCTCCTACTGTGGTCTTAATTAGCTTGATTGATTGAACGTATTAATTAAAGTCCATCATGAATAAATCATGCCCAGACGCTCGAGCGGCATAAATTATTTGCGACATAAATTCGCCTCCGAGTAAGACCTAAAACCTGGGGGTCACCTTGGATACCCATAAGAAGTCATTTTAACAAAAGATACACTCGTTTGGGGTCAGATATGCAGGCTGGCATTGGGAATATAAAGAATTGTCACAGCATAACAGAAATTTAAGATGGTTAGGTGTTTGACTGAAAACTAATTCTAAATTCGCTAGAGATGCAGCCATCTTGGAAGATACAAATTTGTATGACAAGGTGACATGATGCTAACCATAATATGATACTGGCAAACTGTCTTCATGATGTTACAAGATAAACAAACATCTTAGGCTCCACCCCCCAAACATTTGACAGGCAGCTAGAGGGGATGCCATTGACGTTAAAGTTAATAGTGTATGAAAAGAACGTAGGTCTGACATGATTATATGAGTTTTTGGTGAGTATTGATGAAATCATCTGGGTGAGCTAGACCCCTATTAGCTACATTAGCCCTGCAGCTAAGGCGTGTCAGTTAATAAGGAAATGTAGATGAAACTTTATTGAAGTTGTTTATTCAACATGTAAGAAGATATCTCCAGCGTCAGAGGAGTCACTGACAAACTGACAAATTGACAAAATGGTAAACTGACAAATTTGAGTGTATTAACAATATTTAGTTGAAGGACAAGAGAGGCTGGTGAAGGAAGGATTGATTGCTCATGTGTTAACATTTAAATTATAACATTAACATGAGAACAGGAAGTGAAATGTCTTTCACAGACACTCCACAACAATAACTGGATAAAGTACTGAATGTTCTTTTTTCACTTTCCCAGCAAGAACCCTAAATTTGTATGATGTCATCAGTTGGTGTACTTATAATGTTCTCTACCAAGCATTTTAAGGATAATGATGACTAAATGACTGACACAATGTTGCAAATACAACCCTAAAACAACCAAATATCAACGTTTGATTAATGTCGTTTGCACAACATCCAACAACGAATTCACAGAACGGATCTGGAACCTGTACACCGTTGACCTGCTCATACTGCAGATGCTAATTTATAGATTCATTAATTTATTTATTAATTAAGCTTTTAGCTTCTTCCTTGAATTAATGGTTCGTTAAATTGCAGTCAGAGTATAGTCTTCTCCTCATCGTGGACTGGGTACGAATCGTGATCATGGTTCTAGCTTAGTTGCTATATACTGGTCCTTCTCAAAAAATTAGCATATTGTGATAAAGTTCATTATTTTCTGTAATGTACTGATAAACATT
>JAQMYJ010000039.1:5128068-5149834 GCA_030014305.1 Clarias laeviceps | reverse complement strand
ATATATATATATATATATATATATATATATATATTTTTTTTTTTCATAGAACCACACAAACTGGAGAGTGTTATTTCTTACATTCACATATAAAAGCTCTACTGTCTACAACGCTTATCCTGTTTCCATATTAAGGTCACGGAGGCCTGAAGCCTATCCCAGGGAACTCAGGGCACAAAGAAGGGGACACCCTGGATGGCACACACACACACACACACACACACACACACACACACACACACAAACACGCATACAAACACACACTAAGTCAAGTGGAGGTGAGATTTCAACCCCGATTTATAATTACAAGTTTGTTAAACACATTTGAAAAACGCATTCACTTACAAAAATCTCTTAACATACTAAATACCGACCCTGACCACTATAAAGCATTCCAGAAATGAATTGAATAAATTGATGAGTTTTCATTTTATAATCGGCGTACAGTGTGTTCACAAAGTTGTTTTTTTAAAAAGAGTTTACTTGCAGACATAGCGCAGTATAAACACACCCACACACACACACACGCATTATGTTCAACTCTAGGTAGTGTTTTAACCTTGTGTAACTGTAGCTTAAATAAACAGAAAAAATGCTGTTAAATAAAAATAAATAAAAAAAAAACACGTAATTTTTTTTTTTTTTTAAATATGAGGGAAATTTAAGCATTTTTTTGAGCCGTTATTCTAATATCGTCCTTTTTTTGTATTCTACTTTACATGCGCCTTCTGGAAACCCTTCTGTGCAGCTTTATTAACCCGGCGCTTTATTTGCCCTTATTCCACGTACAAACACCTTGCATCAGTCGCGGCACACGATCGCGGCTTGGACTCGTGATGATTTTTGGCTGCGTGGTGCGGTGTCGAACGCGCCGGTCGCCGGCTTCTTTGTTGATGTTATTCAGAAGCAGCGGGCACCGGAGGTGGTTTGATATTAGAGAAGCAGCTGAGAGCCACAGGTACGCTCTGAGGCTCGCTCTAATCCTCGGCTTTGAATGGAAAGCATGCTATGATGCAATTCGCTCCTTACCGAACGCAAAGGAGAAATTATAATGAAATCATTTTTTTTTTTTTAAAAAGGCCTTGGTGATGGAGAGTAATGTCTTTTCTCTGGATCCTACCACGCGATTAGAATGGAACGTGGGAGCCGGGTGCAGGGGTCGACATTACGAGCGTCTGTTTTGTGTTATTATCTGTTGAAGTGTTCAACGTGCAGTGGTGGAAAAAAAAAAAAAAAACACAACAATTCCTGGTGTGCGCGTGTGGCGTGAGTGTATCCTCGCATGTACGAGCTGGTTTTGCACACTCTGACGCCTGTGTCCCTGTTTACACTCCCCACCTCATTCTCTCGCTCTCTCTCAATCCACATGCCTGCTTTAGTTTGGAGAATACATTTACACTCCTTTCACCTGGACTCCGCACACACACACACACACACACGCACAGGCGCACACAGTTTAGAAGAATGTGTGGAAGAAAAGCGAGGGCCACAGAGCAATTTGCAATGCATTGTAGCGCCCGCGCCAGTGCTGGAGAGAGTAGATAGAGGCCGTAGCCGGAAAGAACATTAAAAGCTTGTTTTGTACGCGGCCCCCTGCTGGCAGGGAGCAGATCAAAGCCGAGGATGGAAATAGGGGAATGTGTGGAGTGCAGTAATCACACACTCGCTCGTTGGCACACCTTCGCCGCCAACCCCACTCTCTCTCTCTCTCTCTCTCACCTTCTCTTTCTTTCTTGTTCCCCATTTCCCCCCACCTCCTTCCCTTTGTATACTTCTTTCTCCACTTTTCTTTCCCTCTGTCGCTGCTCCCTCCATCCTCTCGACGGTCGCTAAGGAGACGGGGCAGCGTGTCCATCACTGCAGCTGCACACATTCCCCTCGTGCAGATTTGGTCCGGTCCTAATTAAGGCTTCTCCTATTCGTGTGCGGAGATAATTGGACTTTCATCTCACCAGGACGCTGCTGCTGAATCTATTCTTCGCCCTTTTAATAGGGAACAGGGAGGGTGGAGGCTCGGGCAAAGAAAAAAGATAAATTGAGAAACAGAAAAAGGTGGGGGGAGGGGCGGTCGGGGGGGGCGAGGATTTGTTTCTTAAGGGTACGACTCAATAATTAAACATATCTTGGGTTACAAATATCTCTGTACGCATGAAATTAAATGGCGCCTGCTTTTGTTTTGAGGGCAGATATGCCACGCGGAGGACGGGGAAAGGGTTAAGTTTCAGAGTCGCATCTTTCATGTATTAGAGAACAACAGAAAGACGCCTAATGAGAGGGGGACCTGGAAAGGTAATGCTTGTGGGAAATCAGAGAAGGCCCACGGAGATTAGGGCCATCCGCAGGGCCTGTGCTGCATCCCCGCGAACAGGCACAAACAAGCCTATAAATTCATCCGAATGCATCCCGCTTTGTGAGAGAGAGCGTGCTTATGGGGAAAGCAGATATGCAAGGCGCAGGCCAAGAAAAGCTCAGGAGAGACCGGAGGATAGCGAGCGGCGCCACAAATTCGGATCCGTTTGGTTTGATTAAATGTCCTCATTGCGATGCCTTACTACAGCGAGCTCCTGCGGAGTCGTTTTTCGCTCAGGAATACAGAGCAGTCGGACGCAGTCCCGTGAAGGTAGCGACGAAGCGCGCGTGTGGAACGTACGCCCCGGTACGTCGCTACATCACTAAACAGGGAAGCCGATCATCTGGTGAAACATTTCATCTGCTCGAATCAGAGTTATAAAATGAGCAGGGAAGCCCTTAGAGAAACGGGAGGAGGAGGGTTGAGATTTTGTCCCTTTCCACTTCCTCGAATATTGAGTGTGTATTTAGTGCATGCAGAGGCAGGATGAAGAGGAAGCACTTTCTTGTTCTGTTACACACTGCTTAATTGTGGAAAACGACCCCCATTCCGTCGAATGCCATGTCAAGTCGTTTTGATTTGCTCAGCGGCCTGTTTCAAACAACAGTCCTCTTCTGGCTCGAGCTGACTGGCAGCGGTTAACCCTATGGACACGGCATTTAAACCCTGAGACCAGACTTTTACTGAGACTTTTTTTTTTTAACAGGGTCTATTTTTAAGTCATAAAAAATAAGGGGAAGAGAATAAGTGGTAGCTCAGCAGGTTAAGTCTCTGGGTTACAGATCAGAAGTCTGACGGTTCGAGCCCTAGCTCCACTGATTTGCCACTGTTGGCCCTCGAGCGAGGCCCTTAACATTCTGGGGGGGGAGTGGTGTATCATGGCTGACCCCATACTCTGATATGTGAAGAAAAGAATTCTCTTTGGCTGTGGAGTATTGAGTAAGCGATGAACCAAGGCTTAACTTATAAACGCTCACCGGATTCCTTACTAAGCGTTTTAAAATGCAACGTGCAGGTCCGACATGTGGGACAGTTTGGCACAACGTGAGCGGGACACGCTGGAAAGAAAGGAAACGTTTTACAAGAGGTAAATATTTTGTAAAATGGGACTGTTGTACTGCGAACCCGTGCTGTTACCCACTGCGCGCATCACAATAATGCAGCCGGTGTTTGTATTGTATATGCTGAAATACATCATTAGAAACCAAAATAAACATGCTGAACATGTCTAAGGTGGTGCTTTCAGAAAGGGAGAAAAGATAAATGCATCCGTAGGAGGGAGAGATAGAAAGAAAAAAAAAAAAAAAACAGCTCCACCGTCATTTTCCAAACAGCAGAGTGTTAACACATTCCTGGATGAGAGCAGCCTCGTGGTGCACAGACACCCTGGTTTAACACCATGAGAAAACACAGCAGCTGTTTACCAAACACTGTGTTACAGCAGGAAACGCTGGCCTACACATGTCTGTTCTGTTACTGTTTCAAAGGACAGATTCCACTTTCATGATTTCTGCTATGCATCCCTATGAATTCACTAATTATGATGAGCAGTAGGAGGTCGTACGGTAAGATTATGGCTTTCTAAGGTGTGTCAGGGTGTAGCCTGTAGCGATCCGCACCATGAGCCGAGCTACGGCTTTTTAAAAAAAAAAATTTTTTGTCACATACACAGTTATACACAATACGATATGCAGTGAAATGCTTAAACGGCCGCCTGTGACTATAAAAATTAAAGATTATTAATAGGAAATAAATATAAATAAAAAGAAATAAAATAGAAAATAAATCTAGCTAAGATAAGAATAATATATCTATAGAGAACAAAACATACAATATAAGAAAACCTAGCTGTACAAAGATGGAGAAAGAGACGATTTCTGTACAAATATAGAAAAATAGAAAAATTTTAGTGTGAAGATGAAGTGGGAATTTAAATAGAAATGTTCGGGTGTGGGTGTGGGGGGTGCAAATATGCATGAAAGTGTCTTATTGAAGGTGACTTATGTGCAATGAGCAAAGAAAAGAACTAGGGATGTGTCAATGAGCATGAATGTGCAGGTGTGCAGTGTCCATAAGTGTCCATGGATTATATTAAATATAGAAATAAATGAAAAACCAGGAGTAAAATTTTGACTGGCACTATAGTTGTTACTATATGAAAAATAAAATAAAAATGGAAAAAGACACCACACTGACCAATCAGAATACAGAATTTAGAAGCAGTGTGATATAAAAGACATTTCAACTCCACGCTCCTGGTCGTGCTGCGTCTCTAAACAGCTCCATAATGCTGCTGTGAGAGCGCTATCCGTATTGAACACCACATCGGCCCAATCACACTGAGTTTCACACTGATTATAAATGACTTTTACTGATTTGCGGAGCCTGACACGACCCTACAGCACTATTTTCCAGCCGTCTTGCTGTGTAATGTCCACTATGTTATTTACACCCTCTTACCCCTGACTAACCCTGGTGGTAGAGCTTTTGCGTTTAACCTTCTCAACGTCCAGAGTCTTAAAGGCATCACCACCATTTTTGACGTTTATTCACTTATATCCGTTTAGTGCTGGTATTTCAGTGTTAAAAATATGAACTTATCGCAGTAAAAATATTCAGTTTAATAATTTTCTAGTTAATATCTATTGGCGGAGATGTTTGTTTACACTGAGCTAGCAGCGTATTATTAGCCCATTTTTTAAAGTAGATTATTAAATTCGCCACATAACATCTGTTCATAACATCGCTTTTACTCAACATTTTGATTTCACTTTATGTTGCTTGTTAAACTTCAGGCAAATATCTAAGTAGTGTAAAAGTTTAATTAATTTCTGTCCAGCCAGTTTTGTTTGATGCTGTGACATAATCTTGTACTTCTACTCAACTTTATGATTTTAGGGCATAACACCGGGCTTTCGGGTTGGGTATTTTTTCACACCCTGCATGATGCTATGACAAAATCTGGCTAGACAGAGATGCAGACAGAAATTGTTCTGAGATTGGTTTCGAGTCCTCTAATGTATGAAATGTAAAGATATCATGGAAAGGGTGAGGTCTGACCAATGTACAGAAATGATAAAAATTTATTTTATTTATATACAGTAGATTTCACTCATTCTCTTTTTTTCTGTATTTATTTTTTCACTAAAGCAATTTACAATTTAAAATGCATTTACTATTCAAGAAATATTTCTACAACCTCTTTTTGTTACTTATAGTGCAGGGATCTCTCCAGTGACGGAAACTTCAAAGCACTTTTGTAAGTCGTTCTGGATAAGAGCGTCTGCCAAATGCCCAAATGTAAATGTTGTTGCTTTTGAATTTTTACATTATTTTCATGTTTTATTTTGCTCTTTGCTGCATGCTGCTCATTGCTTTGGCAGGGTTTTTTGCATAACTACATATTTTAAAGCCACGGCGTTACAGCGTTACAGCATTAACCCAGACAAAGTTGTTCCTGCACTTCAGTCTCTTACGTGGCTAAGAAAACCTGTTCTGGAATGTCCTGGATGCTAATCTACAGGTGAACATAGCTCCTGGGGGTGGAGCTTCGTGAACATGGGTGAAAATGAGGGAAAATTGTCAAGCTTACTAATGTAGTGCTTAGAATTCTGTTACATATACAGTAACTGTAAAAAGTACAAGGTGGGAACGAGAGTGTACAGGAGTGTTAATAGTGTCAATAAAGTTGAGCTATGTTGCTATTTTAATCAATCAGTCTTAACGACGTTGTATATTTGAATACATCTACAACGTGTTAATATAACAAATAAAGATGGAAGACAAACTGTACCTGTCCATAGCCATTTTGGTTTTGCTGGCTGCCTCAAGCCCCGCCCCATTTGTTCTACCACACATGGATAGACGATAGAGTAAAGGGAGTCAATCGAGACATCTTTTTTTTTTTTCCGACAAATATGTTCCGACAAAAACTCTTTACTCAGTACAGTACACGCAGTACACAACTACGTTATACTTGCGCTCGTCCTGCGGTGACAGACGTGTTCTCTGATTCTGTATGAAGGATGCTGATTGATAAAAGGTCAACAGTATCATGAACCGTACCACACCTGTAAACTCACCAAATTCAAACTGGATATTTATTTATGTGCGTTATTGCATCTCTCTATGCAAGTACATGTTTCTCTAAATTGGCTCATTTTATTTTCTAGCTTTTGAGATTCTCATTATGGTGGCACCGAACATTGGTGGTTAGTGCGTTGACCTCCTGGGCAGGGGGTTCGGAACTCGTCTTCGGTCTGTGAGTCTCTTTTGTATAAAAACGCAGATAGTTCTCTGTTAACTTAAAACGTCAATCTGTCTTGTCCCAGCTAGCCAGCTAATTAGGTCTCTAAGTTAGTTAGTTAGTTTTTGTTAATTTACTGTAAGTTGTTAAATTTATGTTGTCATGTCAATCTGTCTTGACTCAGCTACCTAATTAAACATAATTAGGTTTCTTAGTTAGCTAGTTAGTTCTGCAAATTTATGTTGTATGAGGCACCTGGGTCCTAGAGGAACGTTGTTTCGTTTCACTGTGTACTGAACTGTATGTAGTTGAAGTGACAATAAAAGCCTACTTGACTTGACTTGACTGACTTGACATGCACTGTAGACTGACGAGTGTTTACTAATTTTTAGTGTACCTCACTTGGTGCGCCAGGTTCCCTGAAATAGATTTAAGGCCCCCGAAACCCTACAAATGATAAGCATGGAAATTTGCACTACCATTCACCCTTCATAATAGTCAGCAAAAGCCATTTTAAAATGTTCTGTATACAGACATTTGACTTGCCTTCAGGTGTACTCAAAGATCCATATCGTGCCCGAGCCCACTGTGTTTGACTAAGCTGGTTTGACCAGGCCCTGACTTGTTCAAAGTGGTATGCTTGAAGTTCAGTTGGACTTGGACACAGTACACATCTGGTGTGATGGCTAACCCTTCCCTTTATCCTCTGCCTCAATTAAAAACTGATTACGATCAAAACTATTCAAAGGATTTACAGAAAAAAAATCACGCGTGAGGGTCGTGTATCCCTTTGGAGCCACGAGGTAAATAAAATCATAAACTCCACAGTGTTTAACGAGAGCGCTTCTCTCTGACATATAAAGCTGTATTATGGTGATGTAAACGTACTCGGACCCGGGACGGTAATCTGAGCATAGTCTTTGGTGATGTAGAGAGCGGGAGACAAGGCAACAGTGTCTAGTGCGAGTACGCCATAAGTGCAGAGGATCTGAATTCACCATGTGCACACACCATGTGCGCTCAAAAGAAAAACACTCAGGGGCCATTTTCAGTTGCATCGAATCAGAGGCTGGAGGGTTTTGGTGCACAAAACTTTTACAGGGAAAAAAAGGTTCAACATTCATTTTACTCACACGCCATCATCTTGTTCGTCTGGAGGCTGGTTGCATGGGTGTGACATTTCTACTTTTTTCACCCCGCTTTTTTTTTTTTTGGTCTCCAGATGTACAACAGAACAGAAATATGGCATTAAGACAAAGATGCAAACACTCAGAAGCTCCATATGTCTCTGTAGTTTATTCAGCTGTGATGTTCCTCAGCCTGAGTTTGACCCTGATGGTGAAGGGACTGCGAGGAGAGCATCAGACTGAGACTACCTACTACAGCCTATTCCTGTATGAGAACACTGAGAAGGACAGTGATGAGGGGAACACAGGGAGGAATGAGACAGCTCTAATATCTGGGCCAGTTCGGAAGATGGATGAGATGAAATTTCTCTCTCTCACACACACACACACACACACACACACACACACACACACACACACATATACACACATATACACACATATACACACATATACACACATATACACACACACATATACACACACACATATACACACACACATATACACACACACAGACAAACTCCCTCTGTCTTTTTCTTTTCTGTATATACTACCGTCAGGTCTGTATACCCCTAGGACAAATAAAGAAGAAAAATCACTTCGAGAATTACTAAATTTGTCAAATAGTTTACGTTGAGATGTTATATTAAGATGTTATATTAAGAGCAATTCCAATGTATGCATCTCCAACCTCTTTTGCAACCCGTTGAAACCCCTCGGGATACAGAGCTATTTTTCATTCACTTCAAAGCATCATTTATTGGTACGTGCTCCCCTGACCATCACACCCATATGTGCATGATGAACATCCCATTCCAGGTTTATTCTCTTCTTGTCCAATGCGTTCCCCTCTTCTCCACTAGATGTTGGAATGTGGCTGTGAGGAAAAGCATTAGCAAGCTCAGGTGCTAATGATGTTTGCGCTGTCGAGGGGGCTCCAGTACCAGTTCATTCCAAAGGTGAAGGTTCAGTGGAGTTGGGTTCATTAGGGCTCTGTACAGGGCACTCGAGATCTTCAACCCCAACCCAACCTTAAAACGCCATGTTTCCTCACAGCAACACATCTGGTGGAGAGCCATCTCAGAAGAGAAGAGTAGAGCTTATTCAAACAGCAGAGAACATAAATTGGGAATGGGATGTTCAACATGCACATACAGTATGGGTCTGATGGTCAAGGGGCGCATATACTTTTGCAAATATGCCTGTATACTTTTAAAGGATGGTGGAGCCCTTTTGAACAAGTGAAGAGACATCGGTGAGGGCTTTTGAACAAATACTATGAGTTACTTCTACCACAGGAGACGAGACCGAGAGAACTACAGTATGATAATAAAAGTGAGAACTCTTTTCTCTTTATAAACTTCTTTTTTTAAATTAAATGTTTCAATAGGATCCACTCCAGTTTTACTTCTGCATTTTGAAATGCTAGAACTTTACTCCTGGTTGAGAATCATATTTGCATAAAAAAAAAATACTGGAGTTTTCAGGAGCTCTTATGGTAGAAAAAGGGCTTTAGAGGGTTTTCTATACTGAGGAAAAGGAGTGAAGGAGACACCGTGTTCCTGAATAGAGGAATGAAATCAAGTCATTGAAGTGTCATGACTTTTGAATATTTTTACCACAAGACAAGCAAGAGGTTCTGTTATGTACTGTAAAGGGTAAAAACGATGCTTGTTAATGGACATGAAATTGCAGCACATGCGAGTGCTTAACCTAAAACGGTGCAAATTGTTGTTTCTTGTCCACTTTAATATTGACAAGTTTCACAAACCAGTAAATAGACTTAGTTTACTTGCTAAGCCTTTAACGTCCTGCTTTTTGTATAACATGTTCGTATACACTATACAGTACATATATGTACAAACTGTAGATTTCAAGTCACTACTGTATATATGATATCGTGTTGAACTTGGTTCAACCATTTGGTTGAGATATGCTATGCTAAATAAAATTTTTAGAAAATCCATAAGATGATTCTGTGTCTTTACGCAGTATGTATTTTCAACTTCTTTGTAGCACACTACGAGAAATAAAGTGAATCTAGTGCACAAAAACATTGGTGCTGTCGCGTTCCATCACACAAAATGTTAGCATTTGATGATTTTTTTTTTTATATTCTGCCTTTATGTTCTCGTCCAATTTTTTAGAGTATCTTATCATCTGTGTGCATTTTAAACGCTCAACATAGGGTTCAAACAGTTGCCTCATGCTGTGTTTATGATAATCTGCTTGTTGGTTGTTTCTTTTTATCTTGTCATCTATTTGCAATGCTTTTACACAATTTCATTCAATAGTTTGAATGACAATCTCCCTCTCTCTCTCACACACTATCTGTCTCTCCTTACACCGCACTACTTCCTTCCTAAATCATATTCGAATTAAATCCAAATTCTGTTCCTCCTGAATGCAACCTGTACGAAAGAGCCTTTTTTATTTTTTGCAAATCCATTGAGGAGAACATTTACATAAGTGTTTCTTAAAATAAATGTACTGGAGCGGGTGCAAGTGTTCTCTACTCGCTGCTTGACACGTTTGCCTATTTATGAAGCAAATGTATGCATTTAATAAAAGTTCTAGGCAAAATGTTCATGATGCATGATATTTCAATTAGTTTTTGTGAAGCTCTTGTCACGAGCAAGGTTTGTTCTGCTCGCTCTGTTAAGTGTTTTGCACTTTTGTTCAGCACTGTGGCCTCGCACCTCCAGGGTCGATTGTGTGATTCCTGCCTTGTGCTTGTCTCCGTATCTGTCTGTGTGTGTGCATGGAGTTTGCATGTTCTCCCCGTGCTTGGTGGGTTTCCTCCAGGTTCTCCCGTTTCCTCCCACAGTCCAAAGACATACAGGTTAGTCTTACTGGCGTTTCCAAGTTGCCCGAAGTGTGTAGAGTATGTGCATGCTCGTGATGGATCGTGTACCCCTCCTCGTGCACTCTGAGTCCTCTGGGATAGGCTCCAGGCTATAGTAACGCAGGCGCTAAGTGCTATAGAGAACGAGAGTGAGAGTGAGCGAACTTTTGTTTTCGGGAACTTTCATAAATTGATTGAGAAAGAGAATAAGAGTAAAAAGAAATAAATAAATTTAAAAACTGTATGTACATTGGGCTGTGCGCAGCAGTGGGCTTTATTGCTGGCCTAAAGCAGCTCCTAATTGAAAGGTAGCTATAAAAACTGCAGGTGTCCAGCCCTCGGTGCCTCTAATTGGCAGCCTGGCAAGGCGACTGAGCGAAAAAGAGAACTGCTGGGATGCACACCTCCGCGGAAAAAAACCCTACGGAGACATAGACTTAGCACTAAAAAGGTCCATTTTCTATAATATGGCTGTGGCTTGCTGTGTCCTTGGTGGTGCATTATTGGCCTGCGCGGTGCCGGAGAACTGCTACTAAAAATCATTTCTGTGCTAATGACAGAAAAAGTTATTCAGTTCCGCATGCGGTGTTAGCCTATTGAAAGATCAGCATGCTGTATGAGGCAGGGGTTTGCATCGAGCACTGGGGCCTGATTGAGCAATAATTTGCTCTCCATGTATATTTTATACAGGGATTATCGCAGGTTGTGCGGCTTACATATTTTAGTTGTTTAAGACCGGAAAAATATCGTAGTCGTAAACAGGATCCAGTTCATAAAGGATAGAAAGAATGATAAATGACTAGTGCAAGGAGTATTAACATCGCCGAAAGCCCTAAGCCATGTGCCACACTAAAACAGGGTCAGGGTCAGAACACGAAGCAGGAGCGGTAGTGGTCCAGAGAGGAATGAACAATTTGAGAGAAATTGAGAGAAATGTTTAAAATAAATGTTCAGATGGACAAGTTTCCTCAGGCAAGCTGATCTAAATTCTGGCTTTGAGAACGTTACACTGTTAATTAATCACGATGCTTTGATTGCATTTTAGTGATTTCCTCTTAACATGCAGCTGCCTAAAAGTAGTTGTGCGTTACTAATGTTAATCACTCCTGACTCGGTTATTTGCTATGGTTACAGGATGTCAATCCTCCAGCTCATACTGTATGTCCAGCACCAGCTTTTGCTTTTTGGCTCATTCGTTATGAAAAATCCCAAAGCCCAGGCAACATATCAGATTAAAAAAAAAAAAAAAAAAAAAAAAAAAACTAGGCCAAGTGGCATTTCTCAGATTACTAATTGTTACTAAATTATATAGCCAAGAGACCCAGTAAGCCGTGCGTGGTGGACCCGGCAACCCGAGTGACTTCGAAGTTATAAAGCAAATGAAGCTTGGGATTTCCTTCGGTTTCACATAGTAGGTGTGCACGTCTTGGGACACTTTTGACATTTATATCTAAATAAACGCAATTATAAAGTCCAATAAAGATCTGATTCTTCAGCAATGTATTGCAATCTAGTTCGTATTGCAATCATTTTCTTATAGGATGCCAAAAGAAACAAAAACAAAAAAACAGACTGAACATCTTTTCCATTGCAGACTCCCTTATATCCTGCCGCCTACGGTTAAACTCTAGCGTCTGAAGCGAACAGGCTTTGTCGAAACACAATCCAGTGCACGTGGCCTTGAGCGAGCAAGAGTGCGCTTGTGATTTGTTCGGAACGCGTCTGTGTGTCCCGCTCTTCTTCGTCCTTGGCCTTAACTCTCATGCAGTTGAACAGAACAGATCTGAATCTGCAGCTCGATCTCCAGAGGAAACCGGAGAATTATTTTTTTTTTTCGCCGGCCGGTTTGTCCTCGTGCAGGCCTGAGCGGTAGCAGTGAGAATCGAATCGATCGGCACAGTCAATTAGAGCACTAATGTTTTAATCAATGGTCCTGTAAAAATATGACAGGGGGCCATCATTAACTGGCTGTAAATTTATGACGAACGCCGATGGTGTAACTGGGAATTTGTAAACAGCGCATATGATAAAGAAAGGTTCTTCTCTCTGTCTGTCTCTCTCTCTCTCACTCGCTCTCTCTCTGAAATCAATAGAATTGATCAGGCATCCAGCGTTAAATAAGCTTCAGATGCAGGAATTGTACTCGGCTGATATTACCTTCTTCCCTGAGTGTGTCGCTTATGCCGCTGTTATTCGATTCTATGTAACCGCTTTCCCTTTTTTTTCTCCCCCCCTCACTTGATAATTACAGGTTTATCAAAAGCCTGCTGGAATAAATATCTCGAGATTAAGTCAAGCCGTCAACACAGAGGGCACGCTGACGGATTGCAAATGTGACATGACAAGTTGCTAATGGGGACTGAGACAACAGAAAGACACGCGGTAGTCATTTCACAACAGTGAAATATGAATATTTACAGCAGCATCTGCATGCCTTCTGTACGTGAGGGCATCGTGGAGCCATTTTTTCTGACAGCGCTATTGTAATGTTAGTGCCTAATAAACCCATCCAGTGACACTTAGGCATCGGGATATTAAATACTGCTCGAGTTCTCAGAGCATGCTCGGACAGAAAAAGTTACGGGATTCATTTTGTGATAAGGATTCATGCGATGCTGCCTTTTATTTTAGTTTTGTATAAATTAAGAAACGTCAGGGACAAAAAAAACTAAAGCATATTTTTTTTAAACTGCCTTTTGAAAATACATAGATGTTTTTTTTTCTTTTAAGTGCATAAAACATCCAGAAATGTTGCTTACCGAAGCACTTTCCCTCTCAAATCCAGCACTTACTGCGTTTCTGCTGAATACTGCGGTATAGTGTAGCTGATTATCAGTGCATGCCATATTGACAGTTTTTTTCCCCTTCAAAACAATACAATGCAGTTTACATTTTTAACACTTTAATGTTCTACTCAGCTTTTTGGTAGAGCAATTTTTGAGTCATTATATCATGTTGAAAATGTGTTGAACATAAACTGTTGGAGCCATCTCTACAACTCAGCTCAGGTTTGAAAAAAAAAAAAAAAAAAAAAAAAAACATTAAATTACTTTTCAGTTGCTGTGCAGCATAACATGAGAAATTAACATTTGTGCTGTAAAAAAATTTATGTGAGGTTTCCTGATATTTTTTATTTTTTTGTATTTGTATATACACTATGTTGACACTTTTACCATAAAGAGCCATCTAAACCGTTTGGAAGAGGTCTATAAAAACATGTTAAAGGTTTAAAGAGATTTCTAAGACATGAGTACGAATCCGTATCTAATTACTTTCTGACATTCTGTTTCAGTTGCCTTTGACAAGACAGAACACACTACCACATATTTTTGAAGATGCTCATGGCTATATTTATAATATAATACACCGCCAGATGTTTCCAGATGTCAATGTTAGATAGAATAGCCTACTTTCTCTCATGTAATAGGGGCACTGGTGGCTCAGTGGTACGTGTTTCGCCTGCCATGCGGAAGGCCCGGGTTCGATTCCCAGCCGGTGCCCAAACCCCCCAGCCACTGGATGCAGTGCCGGTCCCAAGCTTGGATAAAATGGGAGGGTTGCGTCAGGGAGGGCATCCGGCGTAAAACCTGTGCCAAGTTGTTGTGCGGAGTAGATATTCCGCTGTGGCGACCCCTTGCCGAAAGGCAAACAACAACAATAACTTTCTCTCATGTAACAGAGGTAAAGTGGGCAGACAACCATCCCATGATGTAGCATGTGCGGTTGGTGTCACAAAGGAAGTAAGTGTTAGCCTCCCCCCTTTCCAGTTTCTAGCTGTTGTATGACAGGAGATAGATGGCGTGTAGTTGGGGAGAAAATTGGGAAGAAAACGGGAGACCTTCAAATGTAATCGGGCTGTTGGTTTTGGTTAAGAGTTCACAGCTGACAGTTTGTTTTCAGAAATGTACACCTATTTCCTCACTCAGGTAGAGTGCCAAATCTCATTAATACCACTTCCTATCATGCTGTCATTGCAAAATGGATGAAAAGGAATTCCAAAAGAAGAAGAAAAAGGATGAAATGAAAACAATACCTACTGTATATACCAAGAGAAAAAATATTGTCAAATTGTCAAAAGAGTGCAGTGCAGGGAAATCCTTTCTTTAAGGTAAGCCCTATCCTGTAACACCTCAGGAACAGACAGAGTAAAGGAGCTTTACTTGAGGTCCCCAAAGTGGCAGCTTGACAGTGCTGGGGTTTGAACTCATAACCGTCTGATCTGTAGTCAGTAGGCTTAACCGTTAAACCACCACCCCCGTTTTCACACCACTGCACAAAGAATAACCCTTTTGATATGTGAACAATGCTTTCAGTGATATAAATGCACATCACTCGTGGTTCACTTCTTTACCACTGGCTCTCATTAGCCGATTTCCGTGCTACGGCCAACCTGAGCGGCGTACTCTACAGCGGGCGGAAATGTAAAGCCGCCAGGTGAAACCCAGCAGTACATCTCGAGTACATCTGAGAAAGGTCACCACGGAGCAGAACAAGGAAGAAGAGAGAGGGCCTGTCCCTGACAAAGATGCTTTACATGCTCTTCTTCTGAACAGAGAGAGAGAAAAGATGCGAAGCTAAGAGTTTGGAGAGCAGAAAAAAGAAACGTGAAAACAGCAGGGATGTATATGAGCAACAGGATCGAACGTGTGTTTGTTTCTGACAGAGTGGATCTGTATGTTCGGGAAAGTTAGCTGAATGGTATGTGAAGGCGTATAAAGAGCTTCTATAGATATATAAGAGCTCATCCTGCGCTGTCCATCTCTGGGTTTCGCTTCGATGAAGTCATGGTGAAATGGCTGTAAGTCGCCGGTTGTGGATGCTACTGTAATGATGCTACTTTAATTTTTTTATTTAGTTTATTTAATGCACAGTCTTGTCTTGTGTCACTTCATAGACATTTCAGATCACATTAAACAGGAAATTCGGTTTGCAATGCAAAATAAATAGGACGTCCCTGATACAAATCACCTCATGTGGTGGAAAAAAAAAAAGTCCACAAGGCCATGTGTCTCATCTGGGACATGGCATAATTAATGCATAATCACACCAGCATTCAGTGTGAGTCGAAGGCCAACAGTGAATGGACAGCGATATGGATATTCGAAGCAATTATGCTATAATTTATGAAAGAGGAGTGGAGGACTTTTGTTCAGACAGTAATGTACTGTATATTTCCAGCAATGGCATGAACAGTAATAATTAGCATCCAACGTGTAAATGTTTTTGAAATTCTATAGAGGTACAGATTTCATCTCGACAGATATGTTTGTTTAGGTTTGCTCTCTCTGCGGTAGGAAGTAAAGCATGTTCCTAGGTACCCATTAGACACCCTGTTAGACCCCACACTGAACATTACATTTCACTATGTGTAACACAGACTCTCTAATAGGATTAAAATTATATTAATAATCCATCGATCCAGCCAGCCATTCATTGTATATCACTTATCCTGTGTAGTGTCGCAGTGGGTGTAGAGTCTATGCCAAGGAACTCAAATCATCTTGTATGGGGTGACAACCCATTTTCGGGTACTAGCACACACTCAATCATACAACACAGCCATTTGGGAAACACCAATCAACTTGCACCGTACAGTATGTCTTTGGACTGGGGGAGGAAACTAGAATACCCAGAGGAAACCTACCAAAAACTAGGGGCAGTGGTGGATGTGACCTGGAAAAATAAAAAAAATCATTTTACCAGGTTGTAAAATACATGTGACAAATAATTGTATTAATTATAATTAACTAGTGAGAATATGCAAACTCCACACACAGAGCGGAGGCAAGATTTAAAGATGGGAGAAGGTTCTAATTACTAAGATAACCTTTTATAACTTTAGATGAGGTAAATTTGCATGCGATGTCTATAGGTCATTTGATCATATATATATATATATATATATATATATATATTTTTTTTTCTTTCTGTAACAGCAGTTTTGGGCAGTACAGTGGCTTAATGTTTATCTCTGTAACCTCACACCTCCAGGGGTTGGGGTTTGAATCTCACCTCAGGTCTGTGTGTGTGTGGAGTTTGCATGTTCTTGATCGGTTTCCTTTAGGTACGCCAGTTTCATCCTACAATACATTCCAAAGACATGTGCTGTTGGCTGATTGGTGTTTCCAAATTACATGTAGTGTTTATACTGGCATCCAGCTGAACGTGCGCCCCAACATTGCCCGATATAAGAGCTAAAGACGATGGATGGATGAAGCGGCAACTTTCACAACATGAAAACTTAAAGGATACCTACATGCTGTTATTTAATAAATTAAAAAACTGTGATTATTGATATTATATATTATTATTATTAACATAATATTTATATTATGTATTTTGTTCCCTTAACATTTAATTCACATTCCATAGCATTAAATGTATATATAAATAGATAAAAAGTGTAAGGCGTCATTCAATACTCAAACAAAGAAATAAATAAACAAATAATATTAATAATTCTTTGGAAAATTGCTTTGCTCCAAAAAAAATTTCTCGAGATTTGACATTATAGGAAAAAAAATAATATACTGTATTTTTTATTTTTTTTATTTTTTAGAAGTATCAGTAATACTGATGATTATTTTCCTTTAAGATTTTCGCCCACCACTTTTTCAGAGTCCATTACATAAAGTCTGAATTAACCGTGTAACACCTGACTGAGAAATGTAATCATATCCGCTGGGAGCCATTTTTCTCCTCATCCTTCAGATGTTTAAAGATGAGTGGGAAAGAGAGAGATGGATTACACTGTTTGGAAATTGGAAGAATATTAGTTCAGGGCGAATAATGAGAAATTAGACCGGGCCATCTTCCTTTTCCCGAGAAATGAACGAGCTGTTTAACGACCAGGACTTGATTTTTAATGAGTCGGAGTTAAAAATCTCATTCGACACAAAATGGTTGAGGAACTCGTACACATCGCGCCAATCGTGCAAAAAAAAAAAATGCTTGATTATTAGTATTGCTCTCGTGGAGGAATCTATCGCTCTGGTTTCCCCCTCGCTCGTCCTCTGTCTCACTCTGCGTCTCACTCCTTCCCCTTGGTGAAACCCAGAAGTTTTGAGGATGGACAAAGGCGCCTTTTGAGAAGTCTTTATCAGCCCTCGCTGGCTGTGAGCTCAGAGACCACCTCCTGCTGGTGCACTCAGCGTGGGCCTCGCATCACTCTCGCGCTTTGAAACGCTCCCTTTTTCTCCTTCCTTCATTCTCGTGCTTTCTTCTTCTGTCCTTTGGTCTGAGAATAAAAATGATATGGACCCAATAAAAGGTGCTGAAAAAAAATTATAGCAATTAATTAATTTTTTATTTTATTATTTTTTAAAAAGGGTGAGCCATTCTTTTTCTTCAGCTCATACTGGTCTGGTTTTATCCCTTTTTTTTGTGTGTGTGTGTGTGTCATTCTTGTGCACAGAGAGAAGAACTGTACCATGCTACGATGAGTCGACATCTCTTAAACGCTCTTGGCTGCCTGAGGGCACTGCCTCCGTGCCCTATTCATCCAGAGGCTGGGCGGGGGGGGGATAGTGTATAGGGGGGGAGTTGGGAAGAACGAGGAGGGAGGATGAGTGGAAATGAAACACTGTTGAAAGGATGAGGCGTTTGGAGAGGCTAATGGAGGAGTTCAGGCTTCACCACCCAACCTGCTATTGATTTTTGCTCCCCATACCAGCGTCTCTTTCTCTCTCTCTCTCGTTGTGTCTCTCTCTCTCTCTCTCTCTCTCTCTCTCTCTATGTGTCTCTCTCTCTCTTAAAACAGCATGCTGTCTTTATTTCATTATTGCCGGGCGTAAACCCGCGCGAGGCCTCTCTCTCATTTCAGTGATTAATATGTGTTGGGAAAACACCCAAACTCCCATGCATTTTGCCCTTAATTAACAAATTGCAATATATTATTAACTTGTAGCGCAAAGAAGCTCTTCTGAATCATTTTCACAGTGGGGGTTTCTTCGAAGCCGCTAACTAAGTTTTTTTTTTCTTTCCTAAGACGAGCAAATCTACTTGTTTGTTTCTAATTTGATTAAATTATACCACCACTCAATTCTGATTAAATTATACTATCGTTAATGTGGCCATTATATTACAGGTGATAGTAAATCGGATGCACGTGATTAATTCTCTTCTTTCTCGGAAGAGGAGAAAACTCGTCTTATGGACGCCGCATGCAACCGTAGAACAGACTGGGGGAGAAAAAAAAAAGAAAGAAAGAAAGTAACGCAGCAGTTTCACCCTGCGATGCCAAGACACGCAGTCGCCAAGTCGCCATCTGTGGAGTGCGGCTTCCTTTTCGGAAATGTATGCAATATTTATTGATCCCAACTTCGGTGAACTAATTAGCCCCAATTAGTGCACTCATTGCTGTCAATGCTAATGCACTCTCCCATTAAACCGCTGTGCCTTTTGCACCCTAATTGCTGACCTACTCTCCGAGCAGCTGAGGCCGTCCTGCAGAGTTTGCGTGGAAAGAAAGAGACCTTTCAGTGCCGGAGAAAGGTCTTACGTGGTGGACCTGAGAAGGTGAAGATCTCGGGATGAAGGTACGCGATCGCTGAAGGAGGCTTTTCATCTAGACTATATGAAGTGATCTTTTCACTCTGAACATACAGTGCCTCTTGCTGGATTAAAAGCTCACTACAGGCACCGTGAGACAGGCCGTGCCATCATCCAGCCGTTTATTTCAAAGAGCTGACCGGGTTGTAGAGGAAAAGGAAACCAGTGTGAATGTAGAAGAAGAGGAAAGTACGGTGAGAGAGAGAGAGAGAGAGAGAGATGAATCTCAAGGCCCGAGGAGAATTCAATTCTGAAACATCAGCAAAGCAAATGTCAAGAGGGGACAGCAATGAAGAGTGGCTCTCCTCTCTGGGGATTGTTGTTTCTTTATAATTAACTCAAAAAAGCATCTACATCAAAGAAAAATATGAAGTGGAACATGCTGTTGTTCACATCAGAGGTGTATTATTACTGTAGCATAAGAATAAACGATGGAGAAGCGCCAAAGTCTGGGTTGGAAATCAAAGCTGCTGGTAATGGCTGAGGCATCACTGATCAAACTGACACTCTTACCAAACGCTACGAATCAGCGTCAGCCCACAAAGTTGTTTTTTCCTTTTTTCTTTTAACTATGTGATTAATAGTTTTGTACCTCCAGCTTGAATTGAGCAGATAGTAAGAAAGGCGATTAAAAAAAAAAAGTATGAAACGCTGCTCGTTCCAAACGCCTGCGGCCACACCTTTAATTACCTGTAAAGTCTATTAATACTCGTGCTTTAGTGGCGTTGTGAGCCAATTACAGCGTCCTGACTGCTGACAGATCCTGCCACGACCCTGCTCGAGACTCACCTACGCCGCTGATAATTACACTCCTGTTCTGAGCGTTAAAAAAGCACCGAGGTGCCAAACTCCTGTCATATTCAACAGCCTGGAGCAGCGTAACCTCTCGCTGGTCAACAAGGATTTATCGACAGACACGGTGCCGGTTATTCTCTTGGTTTCTTTAACTATCCCTGCGGAGTTTGAGACGAGGAGACTTCGCCGAAATCGTTGACAAAGTTCAACGCTGGTGTCGACTTGATATTCATGCAAATGCTGTTCATTAGCAGAACACATAGAGCTTATCCGCCAACATGGGTGTACTTTACTTTATTCTGACAGCAGACCTACCAAACACACACACACACACACACACACACACACACACACACACTTTTAGACACATTGGAGGGGAAATGAAAAGCAAAAAAAAAAACAAAAAAAAACGGTGAAGCCTTAATGTTTTTTAGCTCCAAGCAAGGCAGGAAAGTGTTAGTTAGACAGCTGTGTGAAGTCAGTAATCAGCAGTGTTTTAGCGGGTGGAGCAGAGCTCCGTGCGCTGCCATGTTCCTGCTGGGGCGCAGCACCACACGCCCACCTGCCGCTTAATTATGCCTCGAATCAATGCACCATGGTAACCTGGAGAAAGCAGACAAATGGCCACTCGGCTCATCTTTTCTCCCGTGCGTGCGCACGTACACACACACTCCTCGTGAAGCTTCGTATGTATATTTTATTTCTCTTACTCAACCCTGTGAAACCTTTCTCGATCCTTTCTCATCGCCCTCGTTATAGTTGAAGAAGTCCAGGTGAGATGAGTATGCAAACATGCGACACGCAATCACGCATGAATCACGCACACACACATGTGCGCGCGCACACACGCGTCTCCCGCATGGCACAGCGTAGCTCGCTTCTAACATATTTCTGAGCTGATCCAAGATGGCAGCTCCTGAGGTGCTTTTGTGCTTTCCGGGGTGTGTTGTTTGAGTTCAGTGGTTTCGCACACTGCTGTGCTGGTTTTAACATTACAATGACAAGCAAACTGCACCAGACTAGAAAAAAAAAAGAAGGAAAAAGGAAGGAAAGAGAGAAATAAACTCAAACCTATAGATGGAATGTTGCATTAGTTATTATGTCCCATGGTTGCGCTGTCTGCCAGACTTATACCTTCACTTTTTTTTTTTTTTTTTTTTAAAGAGTGTCCGCTGGGGAGACGTGAACACTTTCAAAAGCAAATCAAAGCGCTGGAATAATACAGAAATACACGTATTAACACTGAGGAACAAAGGGCGTACTTTGACACAGTCACAGCTGGCAATGTGACATGCACAGTTTGCTGATTATATTTTAGCAAAGAGTAAGAGAATATTGAAATCAAATGGAAAAGTGTTAAGCAATAATAATAATAATAATAATAATAATACATTCAAAATATGTAAGAAAAAAGAAATGTAGGCACATGGTTTCAGGTTAACATCGATGCCACTGTAGTTCCATTTAGTCAGTATTTCCTGAGTTGTAGGAATTCAGGTTTGGCTCAATCAAGTCCCAAAAAAAGGGGGTAGGTTATTACAATAAAACCTCTTTTTTGTGAAGAGCTACTGTGTATACCTGAATGTGTAAATAACTGAATGTTCTCAAAACCTTCTGGGCAGTGGTATTTGATATCACCGACTGCACTAAAGCATCCCTTTTATAGCTATGAAACGCTCTGGATTTGGTATCCATGGCACATCCCACCTCTCTTAGCATCGATTTCCTTTGTTGTCTTAGCTAGCCTTGTCGTTTTTTTGTCAATGTGTTGATGTTTTAAGCATTTATTTGACTCATATACAGTACCTTACTGTACAGCATAATGTCCAGCTTGGGGGGGGGGGGGGGGG
>JAQMYJ010000039.1:5101716-5128058 GCA_030014305.1 Clarias laeviceps | reverse complement strand
TTCCCCCCCCCCCCCCCAACATATCCCAGTTAGGAAGCTGGGGTCAGAGCAAAGGGTCAATCAGGAAACAAGTGCCACTGAAGCAAAGAGGGTTAATGGCCTTGCTCAAGAGCTCCGCAGTGGAAGTTTAGTAGTGCTGGGGCTTGAACCCCTGACCTTCCAATCAGTAAAACCCAGCGCCATATACATTTGAACCACCACTAATGTGGCAATCACTGTCCAGGTGCCAGCAAATGAACCTGCAACGGTGTCAGGAAATTTCATTGTGGTGTATAATACAGGTGGAAAAAGAAATACACAAATGTCTTGAAACAAGACTACAGGTAGAAAGAATCAATCATGTCCACGTCTACTACCAAGGTTTCGTGTGATATTAAAGCAGAAGGCATGATTACATGAGAATGAATACAGTTGGCTGTGGAGTAACTCTGTAATCAGCATTAAGCTTTGGCTGTTGGTGCCTAGAGTGTGAATGGCCAGCTTTTCAGTTTTTCAAGTGGTTTATTTAGTTGGGCGGAAATTCATAGCCTTCTTCAGGGCTGTTTTCTGTGTCAAACTGAGCAACGAGGCAGTTGTTGTTGGTGTGCTAGCTTGGTGCCAATGGCTTACCCCTGGGATGCTGCCAATTAACTGTGATTGGGTTTCGTCTGGAAGAATTTACTAATAATTCTTGATAATATACAACTACAGAGTACCAACAAATGTTGATTTATGACAACGCTGCTGACCGATTGTACATGATTAAGCTGTGTGGTGGCTTAAACATCTGTAATCAACATTAAACACTGTAGTTGTTAAAGATACAACAATTTTAAAATGCAAGAATCTTGAATCTTTTCAGAGCCAAGGGTGGTGTCACATTGAACAACAAGACAGTTGTGAGTACCAAGTAGTTCAACAAAGGTCTTCTTGCAAGAAAGATTTTCTCCGGATGCTGTCAGCAATCTCTGTGAAGGGCTTTATTAGAAAATAATGCACTAGCAAAAAAAAAAAAAAAGAAAAAAAGCTACTTGAGACACGACTATAAGAATACAGAGTACAAACAAACTGCCCATTATCAACACTGAAGTCTCCATGCTTTTGAGGCAGATGTCAAAGCCAAAGTGCCTATTTTGTGCCATTTTCATTTGTAATCAGTATTTAAGCTCTAGCCCTTTGTGGCTATGGACAAACAGTTGAAGTACAAGGCAGCTTTCCAGCTTAGAGTGGTTTATTTGGTTGAATCCTGCTCGAAACAGGGCAGTGATCTGTGTCACACTGAGCAATGAGACAGTTATTGGTACCAAAGACACAGTTCAGCAAAATCTTTTCACAACAATGTGTGCCAGCAAACTAGATGGGATGGTGCCAGGAAACTCCTCGTTGTGTGTAGAAGAATGTGCTTGCGAAGGAAATTCCCTGATCCTTGACCATTAGAATATGATGCGCAGACAATCTTTGGCCTATTTTTTTGCAAGCATACTGAGCTCCTGGGGCAGAAACCATGTTCAAAGTTAACTTCCTGATTTGTGCCATCTGCATCTGTAATCAACAATATATAATCCGATTAGGTCCTTTGGTGTTTAGGGACAAGGTGCAGGAGAGGCAGGTGGCTTTTCAGCTTGGAGCAAGTACTGTAGCTGTCTTGGGCTGAAGGGGTATCCTGTTCCAAATGTGATAGTTAGTGGTGACAGACTGAGCATAAATTGTGTGTAGTAAGTCTTTTCGAGACCTGGCCTTTCTGGTCCCAGCAACCGGACATGATATGGTGTGTGGGCTTTGCAAAATGCCTTTATGAAAAGGTGCTTTAAGAAAGATACTTGTAGCTCCCAAGTGGCACAACAGAAAAGTGTTTGTCTGATCATTCAGAGATTGTGAGATTATATACTACAGCCGAATGCATGAAGGCAGAATTAGCCATGCTTCCAGCTGGACGGTGGTGGCATCCTTGCACTCTCACATCAATCATAGTGACCCTATTAAGCCAACCATTCCAAAGATTGTGGATGGCACTTTCCCCCCCGCCAGAGTGTGTTGTGAATGTTGTGTAGACTGGATTGGAGGACAAGCAAACAAACAAACAAAAAAGAGTCCTCAGAGGAAAGTCATGTGTCACTTTGATTGTGGGAGTACTCGAAAGGGATCAAGGGAAATGAAAATGAATTCATTTTGGGAGAAAATTGAATAAAAGAACTTTTCACTTTTAGCTTAGGGGTCGCAGCCATGATTAGGTCTTACTGGAAATTGCTGTTTGGTGCCAAGTGCGTAAGTAATCAGCAGTTAACTCTGGTCACTGGAGGCACATAGACAAATAGAGACGCAGGGCCAGGCAGCTTAGAATGGTTTATTTAGCTCAGCACGAAAGTTGTTGGTGTCACAATGGGCAGTAAGAAGACAGTTCAGCAGTGAAAGAATGTGCTTGATACCAGACCCTAGGAATTTGGTGTTGAAACAACTTGGGGTCTTGGAGCAAACGTCAGATTTAACTGATCGAGTTCAATTGTCCGTAATGAGTATTAAAATACAGTCCGCTGTGTGTGGAGTGTGAGAGGCTTGCAGTGGCTGTTCAGCCCAGAATGGTTTGTTTACTTGGGATGAAGTTGTCAAAGCCGTATCCTGCTCTGAACAGCGGAGTACACAGTGTCCCACTGAGCAATGGTAGTGTGCAGCAAGGACACACAGAAACTTCAGGACAAAAAGAGTTCCCATGCAATAATCTGGTCTAACTGGAAACTCTGTGTTAGGGTTTCAGTGTAGAAGCAGATTCTGTTAATGCAATATTATTTATACGGTACATTAAAAATGCTTAGAATAATGTCATAGCATGTGCGGTTGAGGCAACAGACATGACTGGGTCATGGTGGAAATAAAGAGTCGGTGCCAAGTACATCTGTAATCAGCATTAATCTTTGGTCCTTTGTGGCAATAGACAAACAGTGGTGGAGTTCCAGGCACTTTTACAGCTTGGGGTAGTTTATTTGCTCGGGCTAGAGTTGTACTCTGGTCTGAACGAGGCAGTGGTCCATGTCACGCAGAGCAAGCGGATAGCTCTGTAGAAAGGACACAGTTCAACAAAGGCCTTCTTTGCTATAATCAGGGCTAGACCGTGCCAGAAACTGGGTCTGGGATAGTGCCAGGAAACTGTGGGGTTTACTCTAGAAGAATGCCTTGATACTACAAGAACAGACAGTTCCAAAAAAATAAAAAATAAATATAAAAATCACTGTCCACCAACCTGGCTGGTTGCTGTTGGGGCAACTTAGGATCAAGTCGGATTGGATATGCTGTTAAATGCCAAGTACATCTGTAATCAACATCAAGTAATCAACTTCTGTCTGTAGGCTAGCACGGTGTGGGCGGAACTGGAATAAAAGTTTCTAGCAGCTAAATCAACATTGTCGAGTTGTGTTTGCCAGAAAAGGTGCAATCTTCTCCTGCTATTTCAAGACAGCCTGGTTCGAGAGCAGCGACATCCATTTTTACTCCGCAGCAAATAGTAATTATCTCCCTCCCCCAACCAAGTGTCTTCAAAAGGTTTTCAAGATTATACCATATATATCTCATTGTACATATTCGTCTGTCCTGTTTCTTTTCTTTTTTTCTTCTCCAACAGATGCTTCGCCAGCTCGGTACAAGCATTGGACAAAGATTCTTTCATAACTAATTGGAAAGAGTGACACATAATCCCTTTTTCATACAGTAAATGTCGCTAATTCTAGCTTATAACTGCCTTTAAAAAGACATACATATCGAAATCGAGGACATGAAAGATACTGTGTAGCTCATATGTTGAATGGACTCCAATGACCTGCAATTAAAATATGAACTATCTTGAGAGTAGCTGGCATTAAGGTTCTAAAAAAAAAATAGTTAGACTTCCAGGGATGTATTTTTTATATATATATATATATATATATATATATATATATATATATATTTGCAAAAAAATAAAATAAATAAATATGTTGATTTGAATAAACATCACTACAAGATGACTAATATCAGTACTTGTGATATTATTATCAGAAAGAAAAGAAAGAAACGACTATGTTAAAGCACAGACGTCTTTATAATCACTAGAACACTGAATTGTTCCAGTGCAGTGCAGGAAAAATCATGCATTACAATTTGAAGAGCCCAAAGTGTTATTGTGCTCCATCATTGGTTTCAAATCTCTCCAGGAAGAAGGAGTCGGGCTTTGAATGAAATAGGGGTTGTGAGGGGGGTGATGCGTCTCAAAATGAAGTGAATAATACGAGCGAGATAAATCTGGAGAGACCCAGTAGTCTAGAGCCACGTGACGTAAATGCCAGCTTTGAAGGACAGGTTCAGGGGCAACGTCTTTGGGGAAATGTGCAAATCACATGCATGGAGTCGATGACTGGTGTGAAGAAATTTTTGAGTTTCTGTCCAAGAAAAACAGACTGGGAAGGAGAGAAAAAGAGAAAGTCAGTGAGAGAGATATTCAGGCATTGCACTCGAGAGAAGGAATGAATATTAAGGGTAAAATTGGAAGGCGTTCACATTTTACGAGGTACACGAGTGTACAGACACGTGAGAGTGGAGAGTAACGCGAGTCACTTCTGATCAGCTGGGATCCGTTAACAGGAACCTCATTTTTTTTATTCCTCACAATCTCTGAAGACATATATACATAGAGCCCTAAGCTGCCGGTTTTATGTCCCGGCACGGAGCCGTCCACTAAGGAAATTGCCCCTGAGAGTCAATTCAAGCCATCAGAGATTGCAAAACGTCTTCAGTCTGGAATAATTGAATTTGAGGCTTAGATGATTAGGCCTGCCTTTTTAAACACTCTTACCGAGGTTTTAAAAAAAATCAACCCCCGTGCTCTCACCCTTGCGTGCATGCGCCACCTCCCACCCTTTGCACTGTAATCTGGCAGAACTTCTGAGGGCTGTCTTCCAGGCATGACGCCACAGAAGCTGAAAAAGTCAGACGCTACATCTGCCACAAGGACGTTACAGCCAGCTTCCCAGTCCCGGATGAATAGAGAATGAAACAGATGAATATGCTGGCTGTTACTGCTACCTTATAGAGTCAGTTTTAAATGAGGCTTCACAAGGCTGCTTTTTTATCTTCTTTTTTTTCTTTTTTAAGATCATTCACCAGCTGATGTTGCTATTCTGACCACAGCGCTCCATTCATCACACATGCTGCTGAATTAAAGCTGACATATCACAACATGGTGGCTCTGTTATTGGTATTGGCTGTGGCAAGAGCTGTTTTCAGCGCCCTGTCAAAAGAGAATGGAGACATTTAAAAACGTAAAGGTCGACAATAAATCAGTATCTCAAACACTGCCCCGAGGTGTGATTTGTGATGGCTTGCTGGAGCGGTTAAGAGGAACGGGTAGAGGGGGAGAGAGAGAGAGAGAGAGAGAGAGAGAGTGGACGGACGAGCTTATCAGCATGGCCACATTTGGCACAGATGAAAACCGGGCGCTTTAGATATATAACCGAGGTCATGTGGTGTGGCTGGTTGTGATCGGAAACCAAACCGATTAAAACAAGCTTTAAAGGGCAAATGTTATGCAAAAAAAAAAAAATAATAATAATAATAATAATTTTAGTCATGTTTAGACATTCAGATGGGTCTCACGTTTGAACGTACAAAGGGAAATAAAAACACGAGAAAAACATTCTATCTGCTTTTTGTCTTTTTTTTTTTTTTTTTTATTGGCTAAAGAAGTTGATTAGATTTTTTCCTTCCTATTGTGACCTCATGTAAGAAGAGCCACCTCCTCCTGGCTTGTTGCTCTCCTTAGAGAGCATTAACACACACACACACACACACACACACACACACACACACACACACACAGTGTGGTGGAGCTCTGAGATCTGTGTTGACTTGTTAAGTAGTCAAATCCGTTACTTTTAAAAACACGGCACATAAAAACGAAGCAGCAGATGACCACCCTGAGGCGAAGTGGATAGAAAATAATGGGATAAATGAGTAAGTAAATAAATAAATAATCAAACGCCTGAACTGAAAAAAGAAAAAAAAAAAAGAGCAAGTCAGCAACTTTGACGCTGCTTTGTTATGTTAGCCCGAAGTCCAGAAGTGCAACTTAAGCTATAAAACTTAATTTGTACAATAAACTCCCCCCCTCGCCACGAGCTTTACTCAAAAGCACATAGGACCAAAACGTTTCAATTAGCTCTTCTTAAATATCATGTAAGGCATTCCTAAGGCAATTCCCTGTCAAATGGAAAATGTTTTATTTCATTATAACTGCCCCGGACACGGGGCCGTAAATATTCAGTTCTGTGTTATCGTCACTGTATATCAACAACGCGGTGTACTAAAGCACCTCGATTGCGTTCATTAAGATATAATTACGAGATGGACAAAAGTTTGGTTCGTTCACTAGCGTTGTTTTTTTTTTTTTTTCCCTCCTTCATTTACTTTCTTTCTTATGGTTCTGAAACCTGCGTGTGTCTCGAAACCCATTCGGCTACCTGACGAAATTGCCTTTCAATCACCCTATGGCTTTTATAAGGCATTAGGAATCTCTAAGCTATGGCCTTTCATGGCACCAGCTGCTAATAAGGAAGGCTTGCTATTGCGGTGTCATTTTTTTATTTTTCGTATGCTGTTTCCCACTTTATTGCACGCCGCCATTCGCGGGAATAAGTCCATCTGACATTTTACAATAGTATAATAGCTCTTCGCACAATGAGGCGATTTTTCTTTCTGATAAACTGAATGAAAATGAAAGCTCCTTCACGTTCTTGGCTTGCTGTGCAGCCCGAGAGGTAGAGGAGGAGGCACAGAGAAAAGCATTAGTCTCCAACATTCATCTCCTTTGATAAGCATCCTCTCCTGTGTGTTTTTTTTTTTTATTATTATTTTCTTTTTTTCCCCATTATTTATTTATTTATTTTATTATGAAGCAACCAAATCTAGGCCGAGGGGGGGATAATGAAGAGAACAGTGCCAGAAAGGAATTCTCTGAGGTTCACTTGATTTCAGCTTGTTATCGACCGGGCTGCAGGGCAGCGAGGCTCTGTCGATCACACAGAATAACTTCCAATAAAGTGACAGGATTTGCAGTAACCCGCTTCAACCTTCTGGGGACTCCTGGTGGGCCGAGGAAAGGAGCAGAAAAAAAAGGGGAAATATCTGCGAAATCGCTTTTTTATTACTAATATCTGGCAGCGTAGAGCGACCTGAGGTGAGCGCGCCTGACGGAGGTGATACACGGGCCTCGTTTTCTTTCAGTCATTACCTCGACTCTGGGGAAAAAAAAAAAAATCTCCAAACCTGATTCACATAAGGGAACGTATCGGCTAATTCGCATTTCCCTCAGGTGCGTTAGATTAGCGTGAAGACGGCAACACGTCGACAGCGTGATGGGTGCGATTGTTTTTCAGGGGCTGATTTTAACATGCCCTTGAAACCCTGCTGCCAAGTGCAGTGCAGCCAAAAGCGGAATTTACACCATGACCCTCCCAACCCGCATGCAGTCCATTACATGGATTTACACCACGGTGCTGCTGAATTCTGATTGGTTACAAGGTTTTTATTCATTTTCTACAGTATAAAAGGAGCTCTGAGAATAGTGCAGCTGAAAAAAATCACAGGTTTATATCGACTCCTTTGTTCTGATTCTGTATGTTATTGTTTTTACGGAAACGGCTCGTTCACAGGGAGACGAGTGTGTGGTATGTAATGTGGTGAAGGGAGATATTTTTGAAAAGAGTCTCCAGTGTCAGTGATGTGAAATGGTCATAGGTTGATGTGAAGCAGACTGTTGATTCAATTTTAAACTTTATTCATTGTAATTTTCCACTCGAAAGCATTAATATTTGCTTGTCTGATTTGTCTCACGCGGCTCCAGTCCAGGAGGTGGCAGTAATGCTTCTACTACCCATAAACTCGCACAGATGCAAAACCCTTGAAAACTGAGAGTATTTTGCAAGTACTTGGCATGAGTTGGTATCTTATTAAAAAGCTGTGGTATATTTTCAAGGAATTCAATAATTTGCCACCAGTTACAATGTTTAGTTTGCAAGTTTACACAAATAATTTTAAATGTGTGAATTCTTAGTCGACAACTGACTCAATTGAGTGACACCTACAAGAGAAATTAAACTAACTTACACACCTCTATAACGCTGTAACTGTAAATTAACTGATGCAGACAAGTGAGTTTTGAGGACGTGAGGAGACCGAGAAGTTCTCAGTGATGTGACTTTTTTCATCAGTACAGAGATGAAATAAATGTTTTTAGTTGCTGTGACCTAAATGAAAGCAGTAAAAAAAAACACTTCTTTTGCAACTTTTCTACAGCAACGTTTTTAAGCAAGATTCTTTCATTCCAGGAAGAAAGGACAGATAGATAGATAGAAGGAACAAAAAGGAAGAAAGAAATGTGTACCATGTGGATGAACAAAAAAGAAAAAAATAAATAAAGAAGGAAAGAAAGGAATGAATGAAAATGAAAGAAAAATGGAAAATGATAGATAGATAGATAGATAGATAGATAGATAGATAGATATGAAGTAAGAAGGAAGGAAGAAATACAAAGAAAGAAACAAAGAAAAGAAAGAGGAAAGAAATAAAGAAATGTCTAACATGTAGATGGACAAAAAAAATAAAGAAAGAAAAACAGAAGGAAGGAATAAAAAGAAAAAAAGAAAGAATGAAAAAAAATGTCTGACAGGTAGATAGACAAAAAAGAAAGAAAGAAAGAAAGAAAGAAAAAAGGATGAAAAGAAAAAGACAGAATTAAGAAATGTCTGACAGGTAGATGCAAAACCAAGAAAGATAGGAAGTAAATAATGAGAGTAAAACTAGATCTACACTTTAATGTTTTAGCAGTAGCTCCACTTGATATCATCACCCTGTTGTTGATTATTTTCCTGTAACGACACACCCTGTCTTGATTTGTTTCACACTTCCTGTACTGGTCTGAAATCGCGCCTGGACGTACCCACATCATCGCTGTGCTGTAACCCTAGAGCAGGAGGCGTGGCTTGAATGAGTAAGTACATTTAGAGTATTTCATCTAAGGCCTAAGTGTTCCTCTCAGGAACTTTATCCTCGTCAGATCAAAGCTCAGGCCTGGATCAGGGTCAGGCTCATGCCACAGAACCGACCCGAAAGTACAGCAATATCAACTATATAGATATAATAAAAAAATCATTTCCTATAATCAACTTGAGTATTATTGCTCATCTCCTCTGCGTGTGATGAAATCGTGTTACTTTATTGTGTAGAGCATTAGAACCCGATATTAAGTTGTCAAGGCAAATCGCTGAGGAAATCCCCGTCTGGGTGTGAGGTCGAGTGTGAACCCCCGGCTCTCTGACGCTCTGCTCGACTGATGCAACACACATCTGAAGGGGGGGGGGGGAGGTGGTCTGTGGAAAAGTGTTGTTTATTTTTCTTTCTGTAAATGTAATACTGTTATTGGAGTAAGGGGTGAAAAGTTCATTAGATGAGAGCGCTGATGTCGTCTCTCCATGTTTTTTCTCTCTCGCAGAGAACATGGGCGAGTGCGACCTCATAGAGAGAGGGGAACTTCTGCGGCAAAACTCCAGCCTAGGTTCGGGTCGGGAGTTCATTCGGAACACCCTCGTGGGGGGAAACCCGTGTGTCTTTAAGGTGTCGCGATCCCAAAACCGTAATCTTACCAGTCAAGGTTTGATGAATCACCATGGAAACAGAAAGCCTGTGATTTATGAGCAACCCATGCAACATCTGTGGGAAAAAAAAAAAAAAACCTTTCGATATTAAATTGCTTTGAACTGGGTGAGATGATGACATTAAATGGTCATTTGTGTGTGTGTGTGTGTGTGTGTGTGTGTGTGTGTGTGTTTAGGCATTGTTTTGCTGTCTGGCCATGCCTGTTCCAGTAGTGTATCAGTCTGACAGGCATGCTTAAGGCCTTTAGCTCCGTCTGCGCCGCGCTGCGTTCTCTCACAGCTCTACAATGCAACGCAGCGCTTTTGTCTGCCTCACATTAACTGCCCCACATAAAGGACATCGCGGTGTGTGTGTGTGTGTGTGTGTGTGTGTGTGTATGAGGGGGCGTCGAGAGACAGAGATTAGGAGGAATTGATTCCTTCAGCAGATCAGGTGAGATAGGAATCTACAGGGAAATAGGCATGGTGCTGTTTGAGAGAGGTGAGAGGTCAGGAGATGTAGAGGAGACACGGTGATGCTGCGGGCCGCGGTTTACAACATACACTCCACACACACACACACTTCAGAGGAGAGAGAGAGAGAGAGAGAGAGAGGAAGGTGAGGAATGCTGATGCACAATCATCTTCTCATTTCTCCTATGAACCTTTTAAGTGTCGTCTAATGCCGAGGTTAAATCTGTGGAGACTCTCGACAAGTCTGCCAAACGCGCTCTGAAACAACGATAGTGCCGATAACCACGCGGACAACTGCGGAGTGATAGTTAGAAAAGTGGGAAGACAAAAAAAGGAAGGAAATTTAAGAGATAAACACACTTGAGGAAAAAAAGAAAGGCTAAGAGGCAAATTGAAAGAAAGAAAGAAATGAAAAACATTGGAAAGGTAGACAGGCAAAAAGAGAGAAAACAGCATTAAAAAGAAAGAAAGCAAAGTTGAAAGATAAATGCACAAGAACAAAAGAAAGAAAGAAAGAAAGAAGGAAAGAAAAAGAAAGAAAGACATTGGAGAGGTAGATAGGCAACAAGAGAGAAAACAGCATTAAAAAGAAAGAAAGCAAAGTTGAGAGATAAATGCACGAGGAAAAAAGAAAGAAAGAAAGAGAAAGAAAGAATGACAATGAAGAGGTGGTTGGGCAAAAAGAAAGAAAACAGCAATAAAAAGCAAATAAGAAAGTTTGAGAGATAAATGCACAAGAACAAAAGAAAGAAAGAACAAAAGCAAGAAACAAAGAAATAATTAAAGAAAGAAAGATCTGAGATAGATGAGTAGAAAAAAGAAAATAAAGAAATTAAGGAAAATTGAAGATAGATTTTCCCTGATTAATAAGGGGAAAACGTATAAAATAAAATAAGTAAAACAAACACTGTCACTCTCTCTCTCTCTGTATACAGTGTGTGTGTGTGTGTGTGTGTGTGTGTGTGTGTGTGTGTGTGTGTGTGTGTGTGTGTGTGTGTGTGTAATCAAAAGCACTGTCTCCCCATGGTACTCCCTCAGTGACACAGAACATCAGTTAGGTGTGTTTTCATTCACTGTACATACTGCACCACCATCTTCTTCCTTTCATCATCATCATCATCATCCTCACCTCAACCACACACACACACCTCCAATGCAAACATGCAATTAATGAGAGATGGGGAAAGCCCCCTGACGAAGTGGTGAATGATTAATTCGAGAGAAATCCCTGAAGTCAGTAGCCAGCGTTCACTGTGGCGCCGCATCTCACCCGTTATATATTTATTTATTTATTTATTTATTTTAACGACGTGAACTTAGATGACGAATCCAAGGACACGTACGGAGTGAGACGCCATTGTGATGCTCGTCAGGGGGAAGTGGCTGGAGTAATTTGGTAAATTACCTTAGAGATGGAGGAAGGCTCACCCCGATTGCTCCTTAGCACTCATTCAATTTACGGAGGTACGGAGGAGTTCACATTTTTCTCCCTGCTTTCGGAAAATGAAAGCAATTACAAAGTCTCGTCCGTGTTTCCTAGGAGATGGAGCGGGAGATAGCGTGCTCCCTTTTAGTGGGGGCTCCCAGACTGTCTCCCTTATTCATTTATCAGACAATGAAGGGGGGGAAAAAAGGGGATAATGTGGTTTTCTGCACATTACCTATGTTTGACATCTCACACTGCGGCCACTCGTGCGGAAATCTATACGCTAAGCATTATATACATCACACACGCTAATTCCTTTTACAGTGCATCTATCAACTGCCTGCTCACGGCAATCAATACAGCAGAGGAGTAATAACAATTATAGCAATAATAATAATAATAATAATAATAAATTATTATTAGTATTAGTAGTAGTAGTAGTAGAAGTATTTATCCTAATACATATTTATTTTCTATACCACATTCTGTACAGGGTCACTGGGGCCTCCTATCCCAAGAGACAGGTGGGTACACCCTGGACAGAGTGCCAGTCAATCACAGGGCACACACACACACACACACACACAGAGACACACTATAAGAAATTTAAGAATGCCAATTAGCCTAACCTGCATGTCCTTGGTCTGTTGGAGGAAAACAGAGTACCATGAGGAAACCCACGGATGACGGGGAGAACATGCAAACTACATGCACACAGACCCCGAGGTGGGAATCGAACCCTCAACCCTGGAGCTGTGAGGCCACAATACTAAACACTACCCCACTCTGCCACATTCTTCTTCTTCTTATTATTATTATTTAAAATCTGTACCTACTGTAAATTCATACTGAATAGTTATTCATTTATTATTGTTTAATTGCTTCCTTATTATTCATTCATATGCAATTTATGTAATTAATCTATTGTCGCTTGCTTATCAGTGTTTTGGGTCCAAATTAATAATAATAATAATAATAATAATAATAATAATTGTATACATCAGTACATATGATAGGAGCTTTTTGTTTTATTCATAAAGGTCCAACTTTTAATGCATCATGTTTTTATTTAATAATAATAATAATAATAATAATATAATATCTGTAATAATGTCTAAATAACTTATTTGTATTACCATTGTTATTAGTATCAATCTATATTTACTTATTTATGTATTTATTTATTTGTTTATAGTTTATGTACACAACACTGTATGAAATGTATTTCTCCATTTGCTTGTTTGACTGTTGTTTTAATCAATATTTAATCCATAAATACATACAACAGAATAGAAAAATCCATCTATCTATCTATCTATCTATCTATCTAAAATGATCTTTAATATTTTATTATTTCTTACTTTATGTGTAGAAACCTTTAAATCTTGATCACAGTACGTTACCGACGATGTCACAAGAAATCTGTCAACAAGTAACATGCTGATGGGAACCATGCCAACCTAACACACACACACACACACACACACACACCTATATAGAGTCCATCATTTAATGTGGCAAACTAATGAAGTGCACTGATTGACATTTCTGGGCGAACGATGCTGCACTCATCACCCAGGACACACACTCGCTTATCTGACCTGCCATAAGAGGAAAAACGAATAGTTACGCAGCACGCTAATGGCTGCTGTTACACCGACCATTCAGTCATCAAGCCTCAAACTAATCTTTATAGCGCTCGCATCGATCAGCACGGCCTCGCTGAATAATTTCCCATCACAGACACGCAAATGTTGCTCTGGGACAGAAGTACAAGATTGACTCGCGCAGAAGAAAAATGACTAAACGTTGTGTTGGTTTGCTGTCGTCTGCTCATATATTCTGTCGTGAAAATAAAATTGTGACAGGGAAGTGAATTTCAGTGCTGGCTGGGGAATTTGTTTCTCTACTCTAAGTGATATATGAACCACTGTTGGTGGCAGTTAACGTAAAAGTAATTATTAATGTTTAAAAAAAAAACATTATTTCAGAAAAAAAAAAGAAAGTAGAAAAATCCATCTGGTGTAGTGTGCCAGAACCAGATAACACCCTACAAACAAGTCTGGACATAATCTTTCATACTCATCCATGTAAGTGTTGAGATCAATAGCAACACCAGCGCACAAAAGATGTTAGGTGTTGGATTTAGCGAGCTGTTTTTATTCAGACTTGTCTGTGGTGCTTGGTCCTAGTCTTCCTCTCTAAACCCTGGAGGAGTGGACCTGTGTGAACTCTCTGAAACGACCGGACACGTGGAAAGCAGGGAGGTGTGATCCAGCAGGAACCTGGGGACTGGATGGAGTGTTTGTGTTTCTGGGTGGATGTGTGAAGATAAGGTGGCAGGAGGAGAAAAAAAAAGTCATGAGAACTTTCAGTTCCTGTGAAAGACAGACGGAAAGTTAACCGGTATGATCGGTGTCTGAATGGATAAAGCCACGTAGCTCGAAGAGTGTTTCAGACTTTTCTGAGTGTCCGGTCTTGCGTAAAACCTGGCGCTTTAGATCCGTGTTGTGTTTTTATTGTTACACAATAGCCAAAGTGTTCCCCCTCACCTGCCATAACAAACGCCTAGGTCGACTTTATAGCCGCGGTAGGCTATCACAACTCCTGGTGGACGTCGAGGTCCTAAATCACAAGTTAAGACTTGGCCATATATCCAGACAGATTAATTGCTGCCGTGTTTTCTTTTCATTGAGAACACTTTTCAATGTTATTTCAAGTCGGGCCTGGGACTTGCGTGGCACTTGTGGCACTAATGGGACGTATCTGATTCGTTACGTTTGGCACCGGCGTGTAGGCTGTGCTTTTCATTAAGGTCAGCCCTCGATATCGAAGGTCTGTCCAGAGATTTTTTTTTCCCCTCAGGCTGAGCAGTTGCATCACTGTGGGAGTAGAAAGAGGTTGGAAATTTGAAAGTACATTTCACCGAATCTTTATGATCTCCTTGAGGCTGGGTTTAACTCTTCAGAGATTTCTGAGACAGAGTTTAACTGGGGCTGAAAGAAGCCACTTGGTGGGAGGTTCGGTTCTGAACAGAAGGACGGTCTGCCGGCCACTCCAGCAGCAGCTGACCACTCTAAAACACGCTTAATACCTGGTCTAAAGCAAGGGGAAAAAGTCAACTCTGTCAAAGATCGAATAAAAATATTCCTAGAAATCTTTACAGACACAGAGGGTTTTGAGGGATGTGTGTGAGCAGAGAGAGAGAGAGAGAGAGAGAGAGAAATGACCCTGCCAATGGTTTGCCGTAACCCGACCTCATCAGGCAGACAGACAGATAGACAGAGGTCTCTCCTGTCGTTGAGATGAGGCTGATGGGTATCAGGTCTGTGACCAGAGGGCATGCAAAGATGTGGGTTACATACTGACCAATCTGCTCTCAACATCCTGCTGAGAGCGAGAGAGAGAGAGAGAGAGAGAGACTGAGACTATTTGGAAGATGATACGGTACTACATAATGTCCATTTTGATAGACAGCTAGACAGGCGGACGGACAGACAGGATAGCCAGAGTGGAGGGAAGAAAATGGCAAAACTTAGCAGAAAGCAGAACAAACACATTACAGCGAGCTCAGGCTGAGATTATGGGATAAGGGCAGCAATTTGCTTCTGATCTCACATCTGCACAAAAGCTTCGGTATAAATCTACAGTATCGCTCGGCGCATATCATCATGCAAATTGCGGTGTTGTAGGAGTGGTGGAGTCGAGTTTTTTCTGTAACAAACATTATTTACAAAAAGAAAAGGAAAAGAGACAAAGAGTGAAGCAGACAAGCAGAGCACGGACACATAGCTGTAGAAGCATGATGATGTTTACAATGCTGACAAATCCGATGCCATGCAGATGAAGGTGTTTAAGACGGCGTCACAGTTTGAATCTTTTTTGTTTCCCCAAAGAAGTCGAAAGTTCATAAATTCAGCATGTTATACCAAACATCAACACAACAGTGGATGTTTAAACACCAGCAGCATGCTAAAGGTCTGACATCTGATGCAGATATGAGAAGCAGTTACAATTAAGTAATCGTGTTTGTTTGTAAAGCATAGAACGTGTTAGCTGGTGAACATTTGTGTGGGTGTTTGATGAAGTATGCTTGTATGATGGGTGGTGTTGATTTTGGTAAAAATGTATTGCCTGATAGAGAACAAGTTCTTGTATTGTATGTTCTTGGTATTTGTTGATAAAAAATGCTGCTTGATGGTGTTTCAAGTGTGAACAGGTTCATGTTTTTTGCTGTTTGAAAGTCAGTGTTGGAAATGTTGGTGTTTGCCAGGGAATGAGAGCGTTTGTTAGGGAATTCTGGTGTTTAAGGGAAAATTTGGTGCTTGGCAGTGAATGAGCTGTGTCTGAGAGAGAATGATGGCGTTTGTCTGGCATTATTGGTGGTTTTGGCAAGGGATGTCAGTGTTTTAAAGGGAAAATTGGTATTTAATAGGGAATGTTGGTGTTTGAAGAGTGTTTGAATATGCTGGTGTTTGGAAGGGAATACTGGTATTTAGGTGGAAAACTTGGTATTTGGCAGGGAATGTCTGTGTTCGTGAGAGAACATTGGTGTTTGGGAAGGTTGGTGGTTGGGAATGTTGGTGGTTAGCAAGGGTTGTCAGTGTTCGGAAAAGAATGTTGGTGTTTGTTTGGGAATTCTGGTGTTTTTGGGGAAAAGTTGTTGCTTGGCAGTGAATGTGTGTGTCTGGGAGAGAATGTTGGTGTTTGTCTGGGAATGTTGGTGGTTTGGCAAGGGATGTCAGTGTTTGAAAATGAATATTGGTGTTGAGATGTACAGTGTACAGTTGATGCCTGAGGTGTTTGGCAGAAAATGCTGGGAATGTCTGTATTTGGAAATATCAGTGATATTCGTGCCAGGAAATACTGGTGTTAGGAAGTTAATGAAGGTGTTCGATTGAGAAGTGTGGTGGTGGTTGGCAGGAAGTGGTGGTGTTGGCAGGAGAATGTTGGTGTTTGTTAGATGATGTTAATGTTTGATAGAAAATGGTTGTGTTTGAAACCTGGTTAAGTCTGACAATGCACTGTGTTGGTATTTCTTTATGTTTAATACAACATACTGGGCATGATTGAGAATTTTTTGGCATATTAATGAATGCCGGTGTTTAATGAATGTTTTCATATTTAACTGATCATGTTGTGAGGTGGACGACAGTGGTAGTAATCAGTTTTCATGTTTATGTGTTAAGGCTTAGAGAATGTTGGAGTTCTAATGGTGAATGTGGTGTTTGGAGTACAACAATGTTGTTATGTGCTGTTTACCGTGTTTATAAAAGCTTTTGATGTATGAGAATGATGAATGTTAGTGGAATTATTAGTGAAGTGTGTTCATGTTAATGTTGTGTAGTGATATGATGAAGTATTAGTGTGAATGGGGTGCTTGACTGATCCTGATGTTAGGTGAAAAACAGAAGTGTGTATCAATTGGTCTTTACGTTATTGCGGTAGTGAATGTAAGTGGTGTTTGATTGCATGTGTTAATTGGTCTTTTTTATGCTGATGGTCCTGAGATATGTTGGGAAACGGAACACAGTAGCTTGAACTAAACCGAAGTGTAGAGTTGTACAGAAATAAAACTGATCTCGACTCACTTGGTTTAAAAGTTTGTTTGGGTCATTTTGCGATGTAAAATGAAACACAGGAAAGTTGGTGTTTACTGAAAAGTTTTGCTGTGGATTGATTCTGCGAGCCACTGGACCATGTTTGACAGACGTGATGCATGTGGGCAGACACACACTCATTTTCGGACGTGAAACCTGTCCATCATCGGCCCAGCGTACGCACAAGTATAGAGATGTGTGAGAGAGAGAGAGTGGACTGCCTGCTGGAGACGAATAGCTCTGCCGTGCTCTTACTTCACACACTCATCACGTACGTACTTCTGTGTTTATTTTCTCACGTCAAGTCTCTCAAGGCAGGTCTGTGATGTACAACATGGCTGACAGCGAAGCGGCACCTAGCTTCTTCTTACTCTTATTACGAGTACGTCGCACGCGGAGGACTGTGATAATGGCACGGCCGCGTGAGTAGGAAAAAAAAAAAAAAAAAAAAAACGGGGCGTAGTGAGAAAGAAAGGCAAAGACAAAGCGAAAGCATGGAGCGCTCGCCATTGATGGCTTGCCTTTTGGGAAGAAGCGGGACTCCAAATCGAAACGCCCATGCAGAGAGATGAACTTGTTAAATGCCACCGTGATTAGCGGAGGGAGAGCTGAGGCATTTTTGTTTGAGAGCCTCCTATCTGTTAAAAAAAAAAGGCCTGTGATGTTCACAGCTCGAGGGCAAGAAAAAGAAAGAGAAACAGAGACAAAAACGTAAAAAAAAAAAAAAAACACTGCAGGTGCTTCATGCCAATTGGAGAGCATGTGTAGTGAAATAGTAATGGCTTTTTAATGTTTATGAGTTTGGAAAGAACTTTGCGATGAGAGGTTGATAGAATTTGGAAAGCGAAGCCCCACAATTACATCTGCTGATATTACGTCCCCAGTGGTTTAAGACTAATAAGAGCTTCTGAGGGAAAGATGAGGAGAAAGATGAGGAAAAAGAGGAAGAGGAGGAGGAGGAGGAGAAGGGAAAACACACACCGAGCATGTTTGATGTGGACGCACTAATCTATAGACTTAATAATTTATGGGATTTATGGCTTCGGCTCTGCCTTAATACAATCTCGCATTAACCGCTAGTAGTGCGCCACCGTTCCCTCTCTTGAAACGAGCGTAATCCTCCTCCTCCTCCTCCTCGAGCTGTGACTTATATGTAACATCAGCAGAAATATTACAGGAGCCCGGCAACGTGACACACCGGGGGGAAACGACGTGAGGGATGACTCGTCCCATTCCTCTCCACCGGGCATTCATTTGCTGATAAATAAATTAATTAATAAATGGGACTGTATGGAGATAAATATAAACAAACGATTCTGTAAAGGGATGTGTCTTCCATACAGTTATTTTCCTTATAGACATATATAAAAATACAGGGAAGGTGTGTGTGTGTGTGTGTGTGTGTGTGTGGCAGTTTTACTCTTAATAGAGAGAAGAAAAAAAAAGAAAAACACCCAGCCAATTTCACTTCCTGAGTGACAGGAGAAGAAAAATATGTATTTTTAGAAAGAATAGATAGTCATTATTCACACATATGGATGGCGAACGTGGGGCAGAGGGAAAACTGCTCAAATGGTCAATAATCTCTGTCTAGAGACGAGGGATGATCCATACCTGTGAAGATTCATCAAGCTTACACCTGATACTCATCCAACACCTACACACACTCACACACACACACACGCAGATAGATATTTATGTCTATATATAAATGTCTAAAAATCTTCCATCGTATTAAAATGAATGATAATGCTGTATTCAGTTAAAAACTAAATTAATAAATAAAGACGAGGACACTGATTTGGATAAACGTTACTCATCATATGCGAGGATGAACGGGACTCGAACAAATCGTGACTCTGAGCCACCCTCCATTTTCTCCTTTTTACAGAATCAATCATGTCTTCTGATAAAACCATGATGAATAAATAGGAAGAAAGAAAAAAAAAAAAAAAGGGTTGACGACTTTTTTTCTTCCTCGCCCCCGCCCCCCCTTCTCATCTTTTCTTTTTTTTTTTTTTTTTTTATAACCAGCAACCTTTACCTCGGAGGGAATATTATCCTTGGCTTTTTATCGGAGCGCCAGAGAGGGGAGAGATTTTCAAAGCGTGCCGAGCTGGAGAACACGACCCGAGCTCTCAAAGACCCCCTGCCGTGCGTGCCAAACTAAAGAATCTCTCTGAACTTGCAGAATTAAATTCATCACCCAATCTCCTCCGTTTCTCCCTGCGCTGGGAAGCCTTGTCCTTGCTACTGCCTCACATCCTCCTCCTTCTTCTTTTACTCTCTCTCTCTCTCTCTCTGTCTCTCTCTTTCAAAGAACATCTATGTTGAAGATCCCCCCAAAAAAAGACATGATGAGGAGAGAGAGAGAGAGACTACAGGGTGTTTATCATCTAATTCAGTCAAAATAGAATTTATTTGGGGTTTGGATTTACGAGAGAGAGAGAGAGAGAGAGAGCGCAAATGGCAGGATGAGGCTGAGACACAGAAAGTAAGACCGGCAAACAGACAGAGAGAGAGAGAGAGTGGAGTGAAATGGGAACGAAAAGAGAATCAAAAAAGATTAACTAAATATTGTGACAAAAAGCGATTGAAGAAATGCAGAGTGGGCAAGTACTGTAAAAAAACAAAAATGCACCTCTTCCTCTTTTCTAGCACAGTTTTCAGTCTCTCTCTCTTTTTTTCTCTCGTTTCATAATTTCCTCTTCTTTCACGAGGATGATTTTGTTTAACCCCTGATCGTGAACCGAGTCGTGTCCTATTTCGCCCAGATGTCTGAACCTTCCCCTCTCTCCCATGCCTGTATTTTGTACACTGGGAGTGAAGCTATGTTGAAACTCGAACCTGTGCGTCTCGTCTTTGTTATGGAAATGGACGCTGTGCCGGTGCGCGCATTTGACGACGATGCTCGGCGGCCCGGCTAACTAGCCGATCATCTAATACAGATATATTCGCCTATCGCTTCCTGCTGCGACACATTAGCATATGAAAGCCTGTGCTATCGATCCAGCGCCCGCTCCGGATACGAGGGATCTCATCCGATCGTCAAATCATTCTTTTTTTTTTTCACCTTTTATTTCCTGAATGAAATAATAAAGCTTCTAAGAAGAGGAGCAACGTGCATGAAGTGAAATCAGCTGAATTATTTTTATTCTGAGCTTCATATGAGTGTCTGGTTTTGGTGCTCATATTTACATACATTAGCATATCAGAGATCGTGCTGTGGTAGTAATTTGTAATGTTCCTTCTATAATTCAGTTGCTGTGTAAGAGACGTTTAGTGCTCAAGGCCAGTCCAAGCTTTGGCACATACTATAAGGCCCGTGTTTGACATTTTGTGTGTGTGTGCGCGTGTCTGTTTTATTTTCCAGGCTGTAAGCAGGGCTTTATTTTTCAGGAGGTGGATTAAGACTGATTGCAACTCATCCCTGAAACAGATCAGAGAGTGGAGGGAATCACCGCTGGATTCAGTGCATACGGACACACAGGAGGTTTGGAGTGAAAATACAGCTAATTATTACGGTTGTGAAAATACGGCTATGACTATATATTACCGTTACAAAAGAATAAACAAAACCGTTTCAGACAGGGTGGGAAATGATGCGTTAGAAATGTTTTAAATTGAGTATTTGAAAATTTTAGGGGCGTTCAAGTCAAACTGGGACTTGTGATGAAATTTCTTTGAGTTAAGGTGTAAATGTGATTGACATTTTTAAACGCAGAACGGTGATGAGACTCTTAGCTACAGTAAAACATCTGAATGTCCCGTGAATGCCGATCCCGGCCCAGTGAGTGGGATGCCTGATTCTTGGAAAGGAATGAATCATTCAAGCAATCATTCACCGACACCACTTGCACATTACAGGAACTCGGCTAGGAGTTATTGCCACATCCCCCGTACATTCCTGACCTCGCTCCAAGCCATTTCAACGTATCCGGTCCATTAAAGGAGTTCCTGGGAGGCCGGCGTTTCAGACCTGAACAAAGCAGACTGTGGCTCCATCGTACTGAGAAAATATTATACCCTGATGGTATCCAAGCACTAGTTCATCGCTGAGATAAACACTTTAGTGTAGCAGGGAATTATATAGAGAAATAAAGAGAGATTTATTTACTCTCATGTCTGTGTTTTTTTAAAGTCCCGCTTTGATTTGACCACGCCTAGAATATATACGTATAAGTAGTAATGAAATATTCCTGAACTGATTTATCTTGATCTGTAGACATTGCCACATGATCATGTCTTTAGATCAACACATACCACACATTAGAACCCACATGACTTCTGCGCTATAGACAGGTCTGTAAAGTTCACGATTTAATTCTGGCAAACACACACAAAAAAAAAAACAATGTGTTCTTTATTTATATATTTATTTATTTTGTCATTACGAGCGTTTAAGCGAGCTGATGAGGCGTCGGGTGAAATAATGCACTCCGGTTGTGATAATGTCAGAGCACGCAGGGATTAAATAACGGCGATAAAAGCCCAGACGCTGGGGCTCTGTATGATTCACATGAACAATTATCGTTTTGGGGAAATCTGCGTGTCTGCATATGTTGTTTGTTTTAGGTTTTGTTTTTGTCTGTTCTGTTTTTCATTTTATCTCTTTTTAAAGGTAGTTGATGAAATGATCTGTATTTTTTGTAACATGCGCAGGCATGAGTTTCACACTCTTAGCTTTTTTATCTCTCGGTGCTTACTCGTATATTATAATAAGTTTGTTGGAGTCAAGTGTAGAATTGATGAACAGTATCAAATAAAAAACTCAACTTGTTATTAACTTTTGAATGCTGGCTAGAGTTTGTAGTTGGATAATACAGTTAGCAAAAAATTTAGAACATATTCATATGATCATGATAAAATAAATGCTATTATTATTATTAGTATTATTATTATTATTTGTAGTAGTAGCCGTAATAGTATATAGTGGTATGTAATAGTAGTAGTTTTATAGTACTTTTCACAAACGTTGTAGGTATTTAAAATATATATATATTTTCTACTAACATGTTTCATGAATCTTACTTAAATTTATAAACAGCAGACTTCAACGTTAATACACTGCTAACAGCAAAAGTTAGCGAAGTAGAAGTTTAAGTAGAGCTTACAAACTTTAAATGATTAACAGACTCTTGTTTTCAGATTCCTTGTCTTCTGATCATACAGAGCATTATTGCAAAACCTTTGCAATGTGATTCTTATTTTAACCCAAAATGTATTAAATGTACATACTGTACACTTTAGATTTAGCTCAAAAAAATTAACCTGTTTCACATATCATATATTTAACGTAAACATGCTAGCGTTAATAAACTGTTACCAAACTGCAAACTAACAAGCACATCACAGGTATCAATTTATATTCAAGTTCAAGAAGAAACAAAGTAAAAAAAAAAGTTTACCTGTTTGTTCAGTCCCTGGCAAACAAACACAAAAGAGAATTAATAAAATAAAAAGGAATTATAAAAGTAAAAACCAAAGAAGAGCGTTACTTTTTTTTTATGAAAAAACACAAAAATGTTAATTAAGTTGTTTATTTTGACCATCTTATTTAGATACTGTACGATTGACAGTAGTTCATTTATAAAGTAAATAAATAAATAAATGAACAAACTAAAAATTAAATGAATGAATATAAATGAATAAATTACACGTCATCAATGACCCTGAATGGTTTATGTTAATTAAGGGAAATTTAATTGCAAAGTGATATCAATTTATTCCATAAGCTATAAGCAATAATTTATCTTAATTAGGTTGTCTCGAGGAAATTAAAAAAGTCTAATTACAATAAAATTAACTAATTACAGTCTTTAACCAGACATAAAACAAGACAATAAAAAAAAATAAATAAAAAAAAAAGACATATGACCAAACGTGCTATTTCCATACTTCAAAGGATAATAACAAGGACTTCAAACAATCTCCAATATTTGTCTAGAAGTACTTAATGCGCATCTTACACTGACATCTTACACTAGTCCGGTCTAAAATACTCCCTTCCACCAATCTGAGATGATCACTCGGGGTGTATTCCCGCCTCACTCCCAGTGCTCAGGATCCCCCTGACCAGGAGGAAGCTCTTACTTTAATAATGAATAAATGAATGAATGAATGAATGTATTTTTAAAACAAAAACTAGCCTACAGTAGAGGAGAATATGAAAATTTGCAGGCAGCCCAACAGTAAATACATATTTCTGATTAAAAGGCATGATGATTCAATTCAGTTAAGCGCTGCGACTGAACAGTCTTTTTAAGAATAGGAATAAGAAGAGATTCTTTTAAATGCACTTGACTTCCTTTCAGGGTTAAAATAATTAAATAATATCAAATGTCACATCATTATCTCGCTTAGCGCTACATTTTTTTCTCTTCGGTAAAAGAAAAGGGAAAAGGGAAAAAGGAAGGAAAAAAAAACATCAAAAATGACATTGAGCTGCTTCTCTGAAAATTCACAAATGCCACCGAGGCGGTGAATGGAGAGCAAGATAAGTGTGTGTTGTATTTAAAACTCCTTCACCTTCCGACTTCCTGACCGACTTTAATAGCATTCCCGGCTGCTTCGTACGAGCTAATTAAATAAGCGGCACGTATGGCGGGCATCTCAGCTGGGCAAAGGCCATGCAGGGACGATGGAGTCAAATAAACTTAATCAGGTCTTCATTACATTCAGCTTCTCTCGGAGGAGAAACAAAGTTGGCATGTGTGTGCGTGTGTATGTGTATGTGTGTGTGAGATGTGACTAGCGGGTAGGAAAGCACCTTCTGCGGAGACTCGTTATGTATGCGCAGCTAAAGATGAATACTGCGGCCCATTAGACTTATTAAGGCACCTGCGTTCGGAGAGCCACGGCAGCGTCTCACTCTGTCGGCGCGGATTACCTGCTGCTCAAATTAAGCCGATACCTCGACGGCCTCGTCTAATTAAGTGGGTTCTGCCGCTGATCGATTGTAATAATGGCAACGAGGACGGTCTGAGGAGAGCCGAGCGTGAAGTCCGTACATGCCGCTCTCTGACGTGAGCATCTGCCAAGGCCAGGGGTAATTACGATCCACCGGACGAGGCTGAGGAAGGGATTGCGACGGTTTTGGAAATTGAATCGGGGAGGCTTCGTTCGTCTCCAGTGACCACAATAATAGAGAACAATAAGATTTAACAAGATGTCCATTAGGTTGTTCATTATCAAGCTTAATCTAATAGCAAACCATATTATTTTCTCTTGTTCATTCTCTATCGTCCAGGCCGATTTCTTGACGGAAAAAGAGGAGAAGGTGTAAAAAAGGGGGGGGGGGGGGCGGAGGGGACTTTTCATTTAGATCGAAAGTCAATAATACTTGTTTTCGGCGCTTAAGACAATAAAAAAGAAAAACAACTCTTCAGAAAGCCCATTTAAAGCCCCTGGTGGTTTTTCTTTTGCCTTGTCTTCATTACAATGAGGTAGGGAGGTGGGTGGCTAGGTGAGGGGCTGGAATTGTCTGAAGACTTTTAATTGGATTCCACAAGCAGTTTCTTAATTGACTTCTCTATCGTGCTAATATATGTGTACATCTTTTATGTGTGTTCACCACATCCTAAATTGAACCCAGGAGGTCATGGTTGGATCTCCAGATGAGACTCAATGGGAACTATTGCCAGCTAAAAAATTCAATTTAGATGTGGAGATTGACTGGCTAATTCCAGTGTACCTATAATGGCTTTCTACTGTTCTCTTAATTAAGTTTTCACATTAATGTACTGGATACACTCCTTAGAGCGGCACATTTCCCTCGTGGACAACATCTGAGGTGGGGAGACAAAATTAAAAAAAAAAAAAAAATTCTTGTACTAATTGACAAAATGAAGCATTTCCTCAGAGATGTACCTGACAAAACAAACAAAAAGCTCATCTCATGCCTGCCATGAGACGAGGCCCGAGAGTTCAGACAAGTGTTTATCTTCTTCTGCTCATATCTAAACTCCCGATCGGTCATTCACCTCGCATCCGTCTACCCATCCATCCGTCCGTTTATTTTTTCTCCCTTCCTACGTAAAGTGCACATTGTTCATCATCTTTAATATTACAGTGGATAAAAATACGGTGTAATTGACGTGCTCTGTGTAACAAATGGGAACGTCTGAGACGGAAGACTCCATCCATCTGGCTAATACGCTCCCATATATAAAACACGCCTGACTCCACTCCGTTCCTTTATTGATCGCTCTTGCCAAAAACTCACTGTGAGTGATCCGCCTGCTCTCCGATTTTTCTCTCGCAGCTAGAAAGTTCGGACGTCAGCGCTCCTGTTATCGGGAGGCCTCCGGGTTATATCTCAGCTCAAGCTTCGAGTGCTTGGATTTCTTTTCCACACGTGATTCTGCCGCTATCATCTAATATCTGATATTAGAGTCAGCTCTTACACGAACATGTCGTTTTTATTCATTTATTATTTTTAAATAAACAATGTCCCAAATAAGTCAGATGATCAAAGTACTGAAACCCATTTCAAGTCATATTAAAAACAACAAAACAAAAAAAGTCTTTAAAGCTCACATCTGTGTTTTCTGAATCGAGAGGGGAATTCAAACACTTTCTTTCTTTTTTTTTTTTTTATTTATGTGGAATTGTTCTAAGTCACGGACTGATGCAGATGGTATTCAATTAGTTCTTTCAAGCGTTATTGAACCCTGGCGAACATTTAACGTTACTTCTGGATTATTACCGCTAAGTTTAACATCTGTTTATTTTAATTCATGTAATAATTAATGCTAGTTAAAAAACCTTGTAAAAACATCACTTATTTAAACAATAAATCACAATTCTAATTCAATATTCGTCCTGTAAAATGGTTTTGAGTTTCTAGATTTTGATCAAAATTTCCTGCACATTAATATAACATATAATAGTGAAGAACAACATAACTGGCAATATGTATATAATAAATAAATAAATAAATAAATGTATTCTGCTGGATTCAGTTCATTATTAATCATTAGATTAACCCACAATTTTACTACAATTTACCTTCATTTATATTTTATTTAACTTGCAAATTTCACTTGACTGCACTTAATTTAAATATCTTGACACACGAGGCAAATTTTTCAGTTATCTGAAATAGGAATACATTTAAAAGAACATACAAATGAACAATTAAATGAAAAATTGACGTTTAAGTAAAACTCCCATTAAATCACGATTCCGTGTATGCAAGTCATTTCTGCC
>JAQMYJ010000039.1:5084986-5101616 GCA_030014305.1 Clarias laeviceps | reverse complement strand
AGTTCCACTTAATACCTCCAATGCTTACATACCGTTACACACACACACACACACACACACACACACACACACACACACACACACACACACCGAGTCAGGGTGTGAAAACGTGTGTAATTGCAGATGAGCTCTGTTCGCTTTACTTTTAAACCCGCCTCCTTTGTCCTGACACCGGTGCGGTGCGGTGCTGCGTTATAGCTCTACTGCGTTCACGTGCACAGAGTTAAAACCATCGGTGTTCCCAGCAGAGCGGCGTTTCTCTCGTTCCCGTTTCCTCGTACCGGCTTCCTCAATTAGACAGAGGGGTTTAAATGAGGCGCTTTGCGCCAGAGCGTGGCGAGGCCGGTGTGATTTCAGCCTCAGCGGGGAAACGGAGAAGTCAAGGAAGCGACCATGCATGAGTAACCGGGGTGAAGGTTAAGCAGTGGAATAGGTGAGTGGGAGGAAGAAAGGATAAGAGAGAGCGAGAGAGAGAGAGAGAGAAGCAGAAAAAACAGACAATTAGGAATGTGTGAAGAGCAAAAAAGCATGTAAACAAGAATAATAAAGACTAAAGAAGGAGTTCAGTGCAAAATAAACACTTAAATAAATAAATAAATTAGGAATGATATAAATAAAAATATATAAATGATAAATAAAATGAAGAAACACATGAGGAAAAGCAAAACCACAATGTTAACTCAGAACAGAGAGAGGGCTGATGTTTTCTCACTGGCACCCGCTGTCCAATCAGAAACAAGCTAGTAACGTCTTCACTTTTTCTTTTTTTGTTCCTTTGTTTTTCTTCAGTCATGTTTCCAGTTCTGCTGTTTTCACTTTTTTTTTTGCTACTTTCATTGCTGTCTTTTTTTCACGTGTGTCCACTGTTTTTCTGCTTATGTTGTTTTGTCACTTTTGTTGCTCTGTTTTTGTTGTTGTTTTCACTTGTGTTGTGTTTGTCAGCTTTTGTCACTCTGTTGATACTTTTGCTGTTGGGTGTTCTCTTTTCTTGCTGGGATTTTGTTTTTGTTGTCATAGTTTCACTTTTTTTTTGTTGTTGTTGTTGATGATTGTCTGCTTTTGTTGTTTGTTTTCTCTTTTTTTTGGTGGGTTTTTGTTGTTTTGTTTTCACTCTTGTTTTTTTGTTTTATTTTAAGTTTATAGATTAGGGCTATCAATATTAACACAGTAATGTAATTAATCTAGAAATTTTAACACGTTACTATTTTTTAAATGAAAATTTTGTAACATAGATAATAAGTTGACTTAGGGAACATCACCATGTGTGCTGAGCAGCAAGTTCCATTATAAAAAGCTTCTAGGTGGAAGGTTGGATAAAAACGTTGTGTGCGTGAGGTACAGTACCTTCAAAAGGAACTATTTTTACAGAAACCATGTAAGCTGTGGGACTGCTGGTTTAGGTGGCTAAGCCTCTAGGTTGTTGCTTTTTAGATCTGATGATCCAGGTTCGAGCCTCGCCTTTGGGGGATACCACACCCCATACTGTACTACCCAGCCAGTTCATGGACTGCTGGTCCTATTTGAAAGATTTTAAGTTAACATTTGTCAAATGTTAATGTTTGAGATATTATAAAACTGCATAATTTGTTTCCTCGGAATAGTATGTCATGCAATTCTTTATTCCAACGCTGCATGTTTATAATACAAGAGTTATTTTAAAATTGTGATTAAAAATAAAAAAAAATAAAAGCCACAGATATATTTCCCTTATTACACTCCACACACATTAGTACTTGCATTAGCATTAGATATGTTCTATAATACACGTCACATTTTATCCTGTTTTGTCATAAAGCATCTAACCCATCACGCTCATGCTAGTCTCTAGCCCTGATTAGCGACATGAACTCAGAGAGTCTGGAAGCGCACCTGCGCTCGGCTTTTGATTGACACCCCCTGTAGCTCGGCGCCCGAGCTGAGTAATTACGAGCCGATTGCCGTCGCTTTGGAGCCACTTTTCCAATCTCAAATTAAGTGTTCCTGCAAAGCCTAACATTTGTAGCGTGACTTGACACAAAGGCAAGTCTTTCAGGGATAGGAAAAAAAGAGAAAGAGAAATAATAAAAGCAATCCATGTCGAATAGACAGCTATAAAGGTGCTGCACGGTCTTAGAGCGACACAGGATTAATCTCATTCTGCTAAAGAGACCTTTCTCACGCATATTTTATTAAGGATAGAGGGTAGCGGATTATAATCACGCGTGATGTAGAGATTTTCGAAGGCCTACTGATCGGACAGTCCACACCAACACCTCTGCTGACGCTGTTATAGATTTGATGCATGTATACGTGACGATGTTTAACATTATGCTGTAATAAAGGTTTGAAATAACCTTATTATAAATAATCTGCGGGCTCATTTATGGTATTTATGAGTGCTCGTATTATTAAAGCTGTCATGCTAATGCTATTATCACATTAGAAGGATTAGATAAAGTCCTGATGCTGAGGATTTCTGTCAGCGCAGGTATCGAGGAGAGAATTAACTCCATCCGACAGCAGGAAGTGCCTTGCACGGATCTTGGACTATAATACACTTTAATATTATCTCCTACCTCGAGGGAACGTCAATAAAACGACTATTGCACAAGGAGAGGTCGGAATATCTTGGACACTAGATGAATATTAATTAATAGACTTTGGCAGTGTTGAGCAGGAACACTCCGAGTCTCGATAAGGGCTGTGGGACAAATGGGAATTCGAGAGACAGAAAGAGGGCTTTTGATGTTTTATGGAAATAAAACAAGTGCTCTGTTTTAACGACAGGCATAAAAACATATCAGCGCATCTGTGAATAAAAGTGAGCAGGCTCGGGTCATCATCTCCTGATTATTAGCTCCACATGGGACGTGGAAGCTTGGCCTACTTCTGCGCATCACCAGTGTAGCTCTCCTTTCAACGTGATACGATGAACATCCTGGATCGTATTGTATCGCTGTAGACACATTTAGAGCGGCTAATGATTAAATACGATATGACTTAAAGCTGTTTCGGGGGGAACGTGATCCGGCAGGCCGCACCTTCGCTAGGACCAACACTGCGTCTGCATGCCATTACCGACCAGAGCGCTGTGCATCCTTGCGCTTTAGAGTTTGGATTGCTCTCTGGTTGTTCGCAGTTTGATTTCAACATGAAACTTAGCTTTCGTGTCTGTCTGACTTTTTATGTTGCCTACACTACTAGCATGTTTACTAGGGTTGTAAATCATAGATAGACCGTCAAATCGGTTAGATTTGATTTGATTCGGCTATTGTAGTTTTTTCCTTTTGATTAAATTCAATAGATTTTTCATTTTTTCAATGTTTGTTGTAGCTTCTTGAAGGTTTTAAAATGTAAAAAAAAAAAAAACTGTTTCATAAATACCATTATCTGTATACCATTATAGACATATACATATTCTTCCATTTACTATAGCACTTTCACTGCACAATGCTGCACAGTTATACTGCACATTGCTATATCACTATAAATACCATAACATATCTCCTTTACATTATGCATATTCTGTTCGTATAACACATTGTTATCTATTGTAAATAGGCCACTTATGCACTTCTGGTTAGATGCTAGCTCTATTTCATTGGCTCTGTACTGTACATGTACTTTGCACAATGGCAATAAAGTTTAATCTAATCTAATCAAATCTAATCTAATCTAATCTAAACCTGCTAATCCTTTGTGTCACACTCCAGTCCAGTAGGAAGGTGAAATAAAAAAAAAATGAAGTGCTAATCACAGGGAAATATTAATATTTTGCTTTTAAAAGCAAAAGCTGTGATATATTTTCAAGGAATCTGTTTAGTTATTAAATTGAATGTCTACCTACATAATTTAAAAAGTGTGATCAAATTCTGAATCGAAAAAAAAAAAAAAAAAACTGACCCATCGATTGATTAAATCAAATTGACCTACAAAGGATTGATTAAATTGCGAAATTGATTTAATTCTGACAGGAGACAAATCAGCATGTCCGATGTGTAGGTGTGCTGCATATAATTTACAAATTATACTCCGTAAATGGTGTTACTTCTCCCCCCCATTTTATTTGCACTCAGGCCTAGGATATATTTCGGTCCTGAAATTCTCACGTTTCCTGTAGCACTGTTAATTATGCTGCAAGTGAGACAGTAAGGCACCTCAGTTTTATAAAAAATAAATAAATAAATAAATTGTGAAAGTGTGAATGCATTTTTTGTGCACTTTTGTACTGTATAAGCTAATTTTCAGGAGCTTCAGCAGACGCAGGGTATAAAATAGCGCTGTTGTTGTTACAGAATCCAATAAACCAGAAGTAGTACTTCTGCTTGTACTTCTGATGTATAAGAGGAATAAAACTTTGTAAAGTTTGTCCTCATGGGAAAATAATCAGCGTCAGGGTGGCTACACTAGCTCCGCTCCATCGTACCATTGCGTCAGTCAAAAGTGTATCATGAAGTGTTAAATTTAGTTCACTCTGACTGGTTTCATATTGATACCTGCTTAGAATAATTAAATCAGATGGTTCCTGTTTCTAAAATCACATTCAGGTTGTGGCAAATCATATCACAGGGACACAATATGTACCTAAATAGGGCTTCTACCATATTCTACTGTCGTTAATGCACACCGTGCAGCAGCTCTGACCTCCTGACAAGATCACGACTTCATTTCAGAGTAGAATGTGTTGTTTAGTCAGACAGTGTGGCAGTGAAGCAAATCCCATCACTGACACTATTTGTTCCGTGTTTTGATCCTGGAAGCTCGATATGGCATTCGACGTGTATATAGATGACATGACAATAAAAATTGATTTGGCTTGACCAGAGTGGTGATTATTTGTCGAATCACAGTGGAGACAGACTGGACGTGCTGACTCGGCACGCTTCAGCAACAGCCCGACTCACTGTCAGCACTCATACAGCATTCTCTGTCAACCATTACATGATAATAATCTCTCTCTCTCTCTCTCTCTATCCTTTGACCCCTTCTGCTCTCCAAACCTACCTAATACAACATCCTCATTCTGGTTGTAGTTTTCAACACTTCAAGAACCACCGGTTGTTCCTGACGATGGACAGCCTTAAGATACTCTTAAAACCATGAAGATACTGTAGCTTCGGACTGCAAATGATTTGCAATGACTTTAAATGTAATGAACAGTTCTGCACACAAGCCTTCTTCAGTAAATACTTGATAATGTCAACAGACTTTGTGAAAGATGTTAAAATGATACCACTTTTCCAAGTTATATCACACTGTCTCATTACCTGGATGAGGATGGGTTCCCTTTTGTCCCTTCCTCATTTCTTCTCATGAGGTTTTTACTTCTCTACTGTTACCTCTGACTCGTTCATGAGGATTAACTTAATACATGTAAAACTTACACTGATCAGCCATAACTTTTAAAAGCTTTAACATTAAAACCAGGTTCCCTTTTGTGACTCTGGGCCTGTTCTGGTCCCTGGAGGGTTCCATGGGACCTCTGGAGTGTGTACCAGGATGTTAGTGGTGGATCCTTTGTGTGCTGTGTGTTGCAGGGTGGAGGCTCTGTTGATCAGGCTTGTTTCCCATGGGCGATTGATCTGATTGGGATCTGTGAGGTTTGGAGGCCGAGTTGGCCGCCTCGTGCTCTTTGCCTGGTGGTGTTCTGGTGCCTTTCTATCATGGTCACCAATGACTTTTTTGCATTTTGTTCTGGCGTTGCGTTTACTAAAAGACTGGACTGGATGAGCTGTTCTTTTGTTCTCGCCAGCTTAGATGACCCTTGGGTGCCCATGATCCTGTCATCAATTTAAAGGTATATCATTGAAAATAAGTGTTATTTCACTTCACCTGGTGGTGATGGATGATTAGTGTAAATCTGAAAATAAAAGTTCCCTTGTGACAATAAATTGAATTACGTCTCATATTACAATACTAAAGTAACAACTCCTAATTTAACCTCTTCTAGAATTATTGATAATACTAATACTTGTACTTAATACTAATACCCAATACTACAGTATACTACCACAACTAACTACTTATGCTACTACAGCTACTACTACAACTATCTACTCATTCTACTATTATTACTACTAACTTAACCACTACCAGAGATGGAGAAAAAAAATAGATATTGCTATGTATCTTGCAATACAAGTATCACCACACTGACTCTAAAATAGTTTAATGCTTAATACATTTTTTATTTCGATTTATAAGTTTGCCTTTTAGGTTTAAAGTCCACAAACGTACGGTATGCCATTTGGTGTAGAGGTTCCAAATAAAGGTTAAAATTATAACCCCTTATTTTGAGGTTGTATTTGTAACATTTTGTTTGTCGTTCATTCAACGTTACCTCAATGTCATTTTATGAAAGTTATTCGAAACTGTCCAAAACAACATTGTCTGGAAATTGGACATGATTGCAACATCGTTAGACCTATAGGACAAAGTTTATCCAACGTTAGGGCTCTGTCTGTGCTACTACACCTACAACAGCTAATAATAATAATAATGTTTACTCTAGACTGTGCACCACGTTAGTAGAATCTCAAGACTTTAACCATAATCAGACAACGGAGACACAAGTTTACGGATAAACTGTTTGCACAACTGTCTAGTTGCTCACAAGCAGGTGAGTTAGCATCAGTATTTATTACTGTTCATGTTCATACTGATAATTGATCATAAATACAGCATTGCATTTTATTATTTCATTAAGTATATGCAACAAGCCAGCGGTCACTGACTTCCTCAGTGAAATCTCGCTAGCTAGTTAGGTGGTTTTTAAGCACTTCATGGCAAACACTACAGATAGTCCCTGACTTACGAACAAGTTCTGTTCTGTTATGGGAGCATGTTCGTAAGTCTGATTTGTTCTTAAGTCCGACAAAGTGAGTCTTATATGCATATACAATGTAAAGCATACCAATCCACTTGACTACATCTTCTCTGCCTTCATGTGGCCAAAAACCATAATCACACCTAAGGAAATGAATCTCAGTAAAATGTTCCCTCTGCACCTTAAAATCGCGAGGGGAATCCCGGACGCCATTTTGTCTCTGTTTTCCAAGAACAAAAAGTTTTTTTTTCTCCATTTTGAGTTGTTTTCCATTGTATTAGACTGTGAACTCTGTCTTGAACTCTGCTTCTCTGAAATTAGGATTGTTCGCCATCAGGACAGCCTTACAGGACAGACAATTTCTAGCATCATGCTCCTGGACTGATTCATTGAAACTGGACCTTAAACATTTTATACATTCACTTACACACTGAAAATATTGTATATAATTGTAAATATTGGAATCAGGTGCACTGCAGTGTGTATTTTTTGTACAAGAACCGTGTACAAAGAACCGTGGTCCATTCGTATCTGCGGAAATCCGTAACTTGAATGTTCCTAAGTCGGGGACTACCTGTACTCATTTTGTCTTATGAGGAAAGAATAGAAATTAACTACGCTCCAACCCAGACCAACATATGAATGAGATATAAGATAACAGAGATACTTTATAAAGATATATTATACTTCAATAACACACAGCTGTGCTTTGTCTACAGCAAGCCGCCAAGGCTAACCAAACACCTGATTTGTCGCTGGCTCTCGGTTCTACTACATGGTCATGATTTGGCGATCTTATCGTTGCAGCGATTCGCGTGCAACACTTTGAGGTCGGGCACTTGTCAGAGAAAAATCTTTTAAAAAAGAGAAACCGGTTTTACTCTCAATATAGGCAAATCAACAGGTCGTTTGTAAACACACACACACAATTGGTGAGGTAATTCTTCTCAATAGCTCTTACTGAATATAAAGATGATGATGTCTCTCTCTCTCTCTCTCTCTCTCTGCATGTGGAGCACCATGGCTGGAGTGTATTTTCACCCAGATGACAGTGCTGCGATGAGAGGATGAGAACAAATGAATGCAGCCTCTCTCCATCCGGCCCTGCTCTCCCACTATCACACCACACTGCTGACGAATGCTCTGTGTGTGTGTGTGTGTGTGTGTGTGTGTGTGTTGGGGGGTAAAAAAACAGATAAGGAAGATAAATTCAGCTCAGTGCACGATGCAATGGACTCATGGTAAGCTTACACACACACACACACACACACACACACACACACACACACACACACACACACACACACACAAACACTCATACACAGCACTTCAAAACATATGCATTCAGCACTCCCCTTTCTCATTCCCTCATCATCTCTATATTCTCTCGTTTTTTTTATTTTTATATACGTGCCGCGCTCTCACCGAGGAAAGAGAGAAGGATGGCCTTGGCGCGCTCTAAGACAAAGGGAATTCTCCTGCAATTTGGCTGGTAATCAGGAAGCAGCAGCTGGGTCAGGAGGCTGCTTTTCTTCGCCTAATGCACAAAGCCATTCTCTCCCTTTCCTCCTGGACATCAAGGAGTCATTTACCAAACATTTATCTTTTTTAAAAAGCCATTATGCCGTGTTACCGTGCTTGATTGTTTCTTTATTGAATTTGCCCAGCCTCGATACTGCGTAACGCTTCAGGTCTTGGCGAAATGATTTTTTTTTTTTTTTCCTCCTCCTCTACCCGTCTCTGTCTCTCCATCTCTCTTTATCTCTGTAGATCACGAGTACACTGGCAGGAATGGGTCATAAAAAAGCGGGGTGACAGGCTGTAAGAGTGCGCGTAGAAAGAGAGAGAGGGAGAGAGGAAAAATAAAATCTGCCCGACCATGGCGAGAGCATGCTCGAAAAACACGGTTATTACCGTCGCCGTGCCATCGCTGATGTCTTCCGTTTGTGTGCTTACAGTAATAATCAAATGCGGCCTGTCCGGCGGACAGCTCTATGCGTTATTACTGAAGATAAAGCAAGACTGGAAAAAACAATGGCTGCTTAAAGCTCCGACGTGACGTTACCTTTTTTTTACTACAGGAAATGAAAAAAAAGAAAAGAAAAGAGTTGGGCAAATTAACTTTGCGTCAAGGTGACAATGCGATTAAATTAACCGAAAAAAACATCGAGACGTTGATTATTTTTGAATAACCACATGTTGTAAAGAATATTATTTCTCTCGTACCACAATGATTGTCCGAGATTACTTTTTGTAATCATTTCAACAGTTAATTCTTATTAGTAATGTTTTGGAAATAAAGAAATAAAGCGTTTGCGGATCAGGTGAGTTTCTGTTCTCATTTGCGATATTATGGCACGCTGGAAAAATTATTCATATATCGTAAATATAAGTACAACACATCGTGTAAACAGTATACTGTACCACCACGCAAGTAAAATATGCAAGTGAAACAAAAGTAATTGTATGAAAATGTATGTTTATATTAAACCTATAAATTATTACATTAAACAGAATCAAGTACTATATATTGAGATATATTTTAATGGCAGTTACAATGATTAAGATATTATTATGATAGTTCTATTTATTTATTTATTTTTGAAGTTATATAACAAAAAGTGCAGAAACACCAGGTCTTAATTTTTCTTAACTAAAAATGTTGGATGATTTTCAAACCTTATTGTTTAAGGAACAAAAACTCCCTAGGAGGAAATTTTCCTTTGTAGAAATGTTACAATTTATACAAAGAATTTAAACAAAAAAATTAAAAATTTTGTAATATAATATCATGAAAATGTAAAAGTAAAAATTTTGCAGAAAGAACCAAAGTACTTAATATAATGTCATTTTACTTCATTAATTAAAAAACTTTAGTATTGAATCTTTGTTGTGGTAGTTTAAAATGTGACGTAAATCACTCAGGGAAGATTTCTATGCACAAAGGAAGCTGAAGACATGTTGAAAAAACAAACAAAAAAATACAAGCAAACAAAAACACGGCTTTTGCGGTAGCTCCAGTCGATGTGAAGCGCAGAGCCGACAAATCTGTACGCGCTCGTCATCGTGGCGGTTTTTCCCCGGCGACATAACGCACCACTCGTAAGGATATTTTCTGATCGTACCATTATGCTGTCCATCAAATCCATCTGCAAAGTAGTACTGAAAATAAAATCCTTAAGAAAACACACACACACACACACACACACACACATATAGCCTGTTTCTTTTTCTCCCACTGGGCCGTGATTCAATTTACTTTTGCTAGACAAGTCCAGAGCCACTGTATACCTTCTGTTTAAGCTTGTTACTTTGCCTACAGGCTTCGTTTAGGCGGGACGCTTTTCTCCCTAAACGTCAAGGGCAATCGGTATGCGAAATTCACCACGTTAGCCGCGACTCGGGGTGCTGTGAGGATGCCACACTCGATAAGGGCGCTATGACGGAAGCAGTCGGGTGCTGCCGAGAAAAACCAACTGCCTCTCGAGGCTGCACGTGGAAAAAAAAAAACTGAGATGCGTGCTGGCTTTAAGCTGACCTGACAGCACAGGAAATGAAGGAGCGGAGAGCAGGAAAAGTTGATCGCAGAGCTCTCTCGTGCACTCGTATGCTCGTTAGTCAAAAGGGTCATGGCGAGAAAAAGGACGATGCAGAAAGCCTTGGGGGAAAAAACAACAACAAAAAAACGGTCCGGTACGCAAAACCCTAAAAAACTGTCATGGAGCTGTCTGGTATTCTGCGTCTTCTGTTTACTGATTTTCAGACTTTCTCCTTTACTTGAGCCAGTTCTCACCAGAAAGCAAGAAGGACACGTACAAATTTAAGCTTCATACTTGTCTTTGGCTTAACGTCCAACAGCTGTCAGTTTCCCAAACGCATAACAAATGAGCAGGTGTTTCTGACAAACAGATCTCTGGTATTTAATTATCAGGGAAAATATGGAGGATGGGTTTCTTCATCTGAGAGTCTGGTTTCTTCGTCATCTCACATCAGGGAGAATTTCCTCCGCACTGCCACCTCTGCATTGCTCATTATGTCTACATCTGGATTTCTGTAAAGCTGCTTTTTTGTCTTCAAAAAAAAGAAAAGAAAAATACTGAAATTTACCATTACATCATCGTCTCCTCGGTTCCTAAACATTCTGTGTAATCTTAGTGAATTCTGGATTCTGATTGGCCGGAAGGTATTGGTGAATTTTCTACAAAAGCACCTCAAAATAGTGAGTTATATTAACTCAAACGATGAACATCTTCTGACACTGTTTTTTATTATTATTATTATTATTATTATTATTATTTATGTAAGGAGTCTCCACTGTCAGAACTTTATAACGGTCAGCAGGCAAAGTGTTACTTCAAGGGGAGGAGTAACGTAATAAGCTGCATTTTGCTTGGTTGTCAAGAGAAAGAAAAGCAAACAAGAACAAAGAGAGGCTGTCAACGTGGTAGCCTTGCCTTATTTTAGGACCTAACTTGTTTTGCGGATGTTCCACAACATTAAATGTAATTACACTCCACAAACAGTCATAAAGGACTACACTGTAAAAATATAACATCTGAGCAACTTGAAATATGTTGAATCTAGTAAACTGTATCCCATATTATTATTATTATTATTATTATTATTATTATTATTACGGTATAATAAAATTATTATGAGCTTTACATTTTCTTCTTCTATTGGCATGATAATCTTTCTGGAAAACATTCCTAGAAAGCATCACAAGTATGGGTCAACAGAAGAGTAAAAAATAAAAGATTAAAATATTAAAATAAGTAGAGAAACAGGCGTAATAATCTCTGTCTTGGGTTACTGTAATCTTACAATAAGAAACAGAAGATACAGTACGTTTGACTAGAGCCAGGAGACTTTCACTTGCTAAGACATTGTGTTTTGCAGCGTCAACCCAAAAAAATGTATGACTGTCAAATTTATAAATAAATAAATAAATACTTATTATATAAATGTTATATAGACAAATAAATTACGTAAAAGAAGCAAGCTGTGTTTATTACAAACAGATAGATAGTTAGATAGTCAGTATTATTTTCAGTAATTGAAATGACTTTAAAATTCATAGCTTAAACAAAACTTAACAATTAGGGGGGAAATAATAATAATAATAATAATAATAATAATAATAATAATAATAAATCTTTAAACAGCACAAAAAGTGACTTAAATTAAGGCACAAGATGCATTATTATATTTTAGCATTATCTATTAAAATAAAGTATTGTTTTCTCTCTGCTCTAATAGTTACTCACTTGTTACTTATTAGATTTACCTTAATATTAGTTTAAATAAATAAGATGTTTTTTTTTTCATTAGATATTTTCTTCTGTCAAACACGCCCGCTATTTTATTATGTTACTGATATAAGTTATATCTATCTATTTATTTCTGAAAAAAATAGGACTCATTTCCCCAAAACAGATTTTTTTTAAACAATTTATTCTGCTTTAAAAGTAAACACAACTTTTTTTCTCTTATTTTCTCTGCTCATACGTATGGTTAAAAAGTATGCCATTCTCTTAAATATAATTTTCCAAAAATAATATGCATTAAAAAATTTATAAGAAGCATATAAATAAACCGTTGTCATGCCACTGTGATGGAAGCAGATCAAAACACTTTATGATGTGCTGTTTTAGAAAAAAATATAATAATAAGTCACCTTCATGTTGGTATAAAGATAACTTGCCACACCAGCCTGTTGTTAATTACTTTCCTCCACCAGCACAACACAGAAACTTTTACTCTTTATAGTCCTGAGCTTTGGAATAAATAGCAAGCTCACATTTTACATGATGTATTTTACATATGGCCATCTTTAAAAAAAAAAAAAAAAAAAAAAAAAAAAGTTGTTTGGTTTTCTTCTTCCTACATGGAAATAATTACAGCATCTAATCATGATTTTAAAATGGAGTGCAATTTTGTAATTATTGCTTTGTGTAATCATCGTTGTATCCGTTGCAGCTCTAAGTTTTAGCGGATCCGCTTCAATAAAGACATCGTCCTGACTCACATCTGTTCCGCTGTGATAGTTAGCAAGGTACAGTATGCTGAGATGTGTGATTCCAAAGAATAATAATAATCATATTCACAACAAAGATGATAAAATCTGTCTGTGTCAAAGTTGGCATGATGACGGAGGGTGGCAATCTGTCTGAACATCTGAACGTCGCCTCGTTATTTCGTCTGGTTTAACAGTGTTAAACTCTCCTCGCTGATCGTCCTGAGTAATAGAGGCATGCATTATTCATGAGACCCCTCTCTCTTAATCATCGGCAGCTGTTTTAGATCGTCCTACGTTTGAGGAACTCTGCGAAAACGCTCACTTTTTTGAGTGGAACAACTTTGGCGTGAGCGAAAAAAAAAAAGAAAAGAAAAGAAATCCAGGGGCGATGAACATGATCAGGAGACATTATGAATCGGAGAAGCATTCGTTTATTTGTCCGTGGAACAGTTTTGCTACAATAATCCTGACATTACAGAAGTCGAAGTTAAAAAAAAAAAAAACCTAACTGGTTTAATGTCAGTTGCGTGCTGTTTACGGCCCCACTCGGCGATGTTAGTTTCTCAGCAGGGTGAGAGAGAGACGCAGAAACTCATTAGCGCACTCTGATGGGAGTAAATGTATGCCTTTAGCAAGAGAGTAACCTCACACTGTACACACACCGCGTGAGAGCGTCGGCACGCCGCGAAAGAGAGAGCGAGAGCGGGAGATGGAGATCATCTTACTTTCCTTTGTGCAAGGCTTCGAATAACAAGGCATTAAAAATAAGTGCGTGTGTATGACCGTGTTAAAGGAACAAGAAGGAGAACAAAGAACACGCATATAACTTTCTGAACACGTGTTTATACGCATACAGATATACGTTGAAAAATACACTTTTGGGGACTTAAAAAAAAAAAAAAGTCGAAACATTTTTAATACGGACATAAAAAGGTCATTTGTTTGTTTTTTTTAGTTTCGAAATGTGCATGATTTGTGGAAGTATTGCTGAAACATAATTCACGTGCATAAAAATCACATGATCACGTGAACAATATCTGTCCTGTGTAAGCTGTAATCTCATTATCGAGTGTTCAGTGGCACTTTACGTTTCATCTACAGTATAATCACAGAATCTGTTACCGTCTGCCTGCATCTCTTATGATTCAGCTCTGTGTTTCTAACTCGCATATTATAATGAGCTCTAGTCACCTGACTAAATATCTAAATATTATAATGAACGCAAGTCATGTGACGTTAAAAACGTATGCCTTTTAGAAACATCTGTGCAAAATTTTTCACTTCCTATTACGACTTTTAGTGATTTTATTTTACCATGTTTATTTTGGAGGGATTCATCATGTTAGAGAAATATATATATATATATATATATATATATATATATATATTAATAATTACTTTACTCATTAAAATTATAATTACAATTGTAATAAATGACATGTAATGCTTAGAGATTAAATATAAACCAAGTAGATCCAATACAATGTGACCAAACACATTTAAGAGAGATACAATGTGATACAATTTAAAACATTAACAGTTTAACATTTAACCTTATCGGCATTAAAGAGCGTGTCTCTAAACAAGCGCAACACTAGTACTGAAAGTTTCTTCACGTTTCTTGAGGACTGTGATGTAATATTTTTGTGGAATCTCTCGCTCTCACACACACACTTACAATTCCGTTCCTGTTGATATTATTTAGCTCCATTTCAATTATAGGTTTTTTTCACAGTGAAGCCAAATTACAAATCATCATCTCCTAGTTACAGTATGTTCACTGTTTACTACACGGTCGTCATGGTAACCTGGTCTACTACGTCCCTTAAATACAGTATAAAACACTATCTTTAGACGTATTCGAAACTTTAAAAACCCGTCACTTCACTTTGCTGTGTTCACTCGTTACGGGTGAAAGCACAGACGGAGAAGCTGACGAGGAACGACGCGACTAACGTATCGTCATTTTGTTATATTTTATTATTCGTCAAACTTTTCAAGGCTGACTTCGAGGCAATGTCGTCTCCACACTCTTTAATATCTCCCTCATTAATGAACGCTTTTCTCATCATTTCCCGCTGTCTTTCTCATGTACGATCACTTTGTCAGGGATTTATTTAAGCTGACCGAGTTAATTTGTTTCTAGACTAACGTTATGCCAAACAGTAGATCCGTGATTCGGAGTATATTTGCTGAGCTGCTGTTGCTGGTAGGAATAATAAATGTGAATATTTGGGCTGATATTCCTCTGTTTCATAAGCGGTTTAAAATTACGCCGCTCTCATTTCTCGGTCCGTTTCCAAAAATGAGGAGCGATCACCGTCTGTCGGCGATTAGCCCCGATGGCGTTAGACATCGCTCGTATCCGATTACATCATCGCTCAGTCCTAATTCACGATGCAATTTAGCTCTGTTTGAGATGAGGTTCGCTCAGAACTCACAGCAGCTGTCGGACAGGAGAGGAGAATGTAATGCCTTTGTTTTGTTAAATTCTGGATTCTGACTGGTCTTACGGGAAGGTGTTGATTTATTTTCTATAGCAGCAGCTCTGACAGTCATGCAACTATAAAAATTTCAAACATCAATGCACTCTTTATAATATGCTATTGTTTCCTTAGCAACAATATCATAGTTTTATTCATGTTTTCCCCAGTTTTGTGTATACATTCAGACTTTTATTTTGAGACACATGTCATGCTGATTGTTTCTGTTCACCAATTTATTTTTTTTAAAACTAGTACAGGTCTCATTTCACTCATCGTCTATACCACTTTATTCTGTATTTTCTTGGGACAATCAGTGCTGATTTTTAGGCTGGTATAGGCATCGTCCGAACGGTTGAGATATCACTCTGTGGTAAAAGTATCAATATATCTACCAATACCAGTAAAACAAACAAACAAAAAAAGCACATAAAATGCTACACTTGTGTGTGTCTGGTGCAACAACACACATTGTTTGGGTCATTATAGCCACTTTATTTCTCATCGTATTCTCATACTACGAAGCACCTAAAATAATAAATAATAAACACACTATTTAAAGACACATGGATTTTCTAAGCAAGTGGTAGTAATGACTTTGAGATATTTTTCATTATGTTACAGTGACCCAAAAACGCGCTCTACCGAATGGTTGAGCAGAATGCAGAAGAGTTAATTCATTTAAAATTGTGGCAAATCATATCCATATCACTGTGGTATAAGAATAATAAGAGTTTGCGTGTAAAATCCTAACACTAGGTTTTTGTGTTATTATTATTATTAATAATAATAATAATAATAGCATAATAATAACAACAATAATAATAATAATAATAATAATAATAATATAAGCCATAAACACAGATGCATGTAACTACATCATATTTCTTACATCATTATTTAAAATATTAGGAAAAGCACTGTGTTGTTGTAAAGGATTAAGTGTTTTTTAATTGAGATAAAGTTCTTTTTTTTTGATTCACCTAAATTTTATTTGTATAGCGCTTTTAACATTATTGCAACATTACGATGTAGAAAAAGCCTGGATGTGCGAAGAGAGAAGAATAAACATGGAAGATTATTATACGGTGCTATAAACTTGTGTTGTGTGTGTGTGTGTGTGTGTGTGTGTGTGTGTGTGTGTGTGTGTGTGTGTGTGTTAGACCACCCCTTGGTTTCTGAGCACCATTTCTAGCCATAGCAAGTGGCTGTCAGGGCAAAGGCCCCCAAGGCTCATGGGTAATGATGCGTCTCAGCATGAGGACTTTAAGTAGAGCTCCCAGTCAGTGCAGTGTGTATCTTTGGTGTGTGTGTGTGTGTGTG